>CAHIKZ030002238.1:177500-260000 GCA_903632075.3 Acanthosepion pharaonis | reverse complement strand
AGTAAACTTTTTCTTATTATTCATTTTATTTTTCTATTTCCTGATCATTTGTTGCCTCATTTTCATTGGCTAGTTTAAATTTTAATATTTTTGTATTCATTCTGATTGGTTTAAAATATATTTTCATTGGTTAGTTAAATTTACATTTTTGTATTCATCTTCATTGGTTTTAAACATATTTTTTTTTTGAGAATTTTTTTTTTAAAAACATATTTTTTATTGAACCTGGCTTATTTGTTTTTTGTCATATTTATATTTTGCTAATTTGTAAGTTTTTTTCCTTGTTTTTTTTTTTTTTTCCTTTTTAAATTTTTAATCTTGCACAGCATGCTTCTTTCTTCATTTTTTTTCTCTCAAAATTTGTATTATGATTTGTAGCATGCAGAATAAAGAGGCCATTTTCTCCAACTGCCTCTTTGACTTTCGCCATTTGCTCTTTCCTTTGCCTTTCAAATTCTCCTTGCCAACTGCTGATGACCTTGAACAATGCATCACAGCCACACCCACAAATATTTAATTATTTGCTAATGTCATGCATGTATTTATTATTATTATTATTATTTTTGCTGTTATTAACTTCATTATTATTATTATAATCATTATTATTTTTATTATCATCACCATTTTTATCATTATTGTTACTATTATTATTGATTATTACTATTTTTATTAATATTATTACTATTATCATTATTACCATTTTATTATCATCATTATTATTATTATAATTAGTATCATCATTATTATTGCTGTTATTAACTTTTATTATTGTTATAAATATTATTACTGTTATTAATATTATTTTAATATGATTATTATTATTATTATTACCATTTTTATTATAATCGTTATTATAATTAACATCATTATTATTACTGTTATTCTCATCATCATCGTTATTATTATAGAAAGCTGTACCTCTTTAATCTGGCAATTATGAAGCCTGACAATTACCATACCCAGATGAAATTGACCCTAAGTAACTCCCTATGTAAACATGTTTTTTTTTATATAATTTTATAATGAAAATTTATATAAATTTTAATTTATATAATTTTTTTTTAATTTTAAAGTTAATATAATTTTATATAAAATTATCTTTGCCTATAATTTTTAATTGGTTGTTTTAAATTAGATTCAGAAAAAAACAAAATGAATAAATTCATGGCTAATTTTATGCCAAAATAAATATAGAAAGTTGACAAACTTAAAATTTTCTAATTCAGTTTCAAACCTCAATTAGGTTTTTACATAGGCCATTTAATGAACTGGTTTATAAACCATTAAATTCTGGTTCACTCAGCTGTTTGAAATCAAAAGAAAGACCTCTGGTGGCATATTCACAAACTAATGATAGCAGATCCAAAACATGGCTGACAATTAAAGAGGTATAGCTGTATTACTATTATGATTATTATTTTTTGTTGTTTAAGCTGACTGTAGCAGGATTAGAATGCCAGACAAAATTCAAAATCTAACTAAAGAAAAATGTTTTTGTCATTTTGAAAAATGTCATTATCATTCTGAATTATGTTGTTTACGTAATGTTTCATATTTGACCCCAATCCATTTATTATATATATATATATATATATATATATATATAGTAATAATCTTATAAGTATAAGAAATTATACTCATTTGGAAAACCTTCAGTGTTTTGATTTGCAAATAAACCAATACCAAAGGGGAAAAAAGTTATTAAAAAAAAAGAAAGAACCAAGAAAATGTACGTCAGTCGAAAATAATCATCAAGCATGCAAGTCCAAAACCCCGATACGAGTAGGCAAAATAACTAAATAAAGTGCCCAATACAGTAAGTAGAGCGGACCTAGTTAAACCTAGGGAGCCAGACAAACCTTGGTAGGCTCTCTAGGTTTAACTAATATATATATATATATATATAAAGTGTGTGTGTGTGTGTATCTTCAAACAAGTTTTATTAAAGTTCTGTTTAATTTTTTATTATATGTATTTTGAATTTCCAAATGAGTTGTTGTTTATTGGGATTACAATTATGAATAAAGTTCCTGTTTTTTTTTAAAACTTTTTTTTTTTTTCAAGTAATTTGAACTGTTTCAGTCATTATCAAGAACTGGGTGTTATTAGTATGGTAGACAATATTTTCTGACTAAATCCTGGTATTTTTAGATTGCTGAAATTGGAATCAGTTCAAAATTATATATTGTCTACCATACTGACAACAGCCATTTTTTGATAATGACTGACATAGTTGAAAGTGGTCAAAGAAAAAGAAAAAAAAAACCATTGATTTTGGACAGTTTATTCATAATTTAAATCCCAATATACAACATCCCATTCAAAAACTTTAAAAATAAGAAAAAAATGAAATAGACCTTGTTAGCTGAACTTAACAAAACTTGTTTGGATGAATTCTTGCACCTCATATAGATATATATATATATATACACACACACACACATGATGAGGTACTGAACTTTGATTTTAGATCATTTGCTGAGATTTTGAGAAGCAGTACGGGCAAAGAAATTTTCAGCACTTACTACTGCGTGCACACACACACACACACACATATATATATATATATATATATATATATATATATATATATATACACATATTAGAGCAAACTTTATTTTTTGTGTATACCTATATTTAAAATAAATACTGATTTTTTTTTCTTAAAAAAAAATTAGAGAAAGTCTACTCAAATACAGGTACCCACTAAAAATAATATTTGAAGTAATAAAAATATGCCAGATTAAGAAAATAAAAATCTCTAATTCTATAGAAATGCACACACACATTTTATTTTATGGTATTTCATTGAAAATATGTCAAAATCGCTAATAATTGCAGTCGGTTTCGAAATTCTGCATCTCATCAGGTAATTGTAAATTGCAATTGCCTGATTTTAACATGTTTTCAGTGTAACATCCTAAAATAAATAATATTGCTCTACTTTGTATTGAGCCTTCTTAAATGAAATGTTATGAACGTTGGAATTGTATTCTATTTGTTCTCATCTTACCTGGAAATATATATATATATATATATATATATAATTGTATGTGTATATTCTGTTTATGTTATTTTTATAGCTACAAATATTTAAGCAAATGCACTATTTATAATAAACAGTATTAACTACATTTACCAGCCTGAAAGTCCAAGAAATTTCATAGAAAATATGTGTCCTCTGATAGGAATTGAACCTGTATCCTACACGGAATCATCATTTGGCCTGAGATGTGATACCATTTAGGTACAGAGGAACCATCTGGTTAGCAAAGTCAAATTACTGTTTTTAAAGAACAAATTTCCCATGATTTTTCTCGGATGACCATATCTGCTCTGTAGTTAAATGGTATAGCACATCAAGCCAAATGACAGTTCCATGTAGGATACAGGTTTAATTTTTGGTGAAGGACACATATTTCTTATGATATTTCTTGGATATTCAGGCCGGTAAATGTTAATACTGTTTATTATAAACAGACCATTTATTTAAATATTTGTATCTATAAAAAACATATATTACACAAAATATATTAAAATAATTGTCTATTTCATTATATATATATATATTAATTATTCGAAAATTATAATATAAATATAAAGAATGACTATAATTTTATTTAAAACACTTCTGGTGTCTTCTCAAATGATGCTGTTGAATGTAGAATAAAGGGTTTTATTCTACATTCAACACCATCACTTGATAAGGCACCAGAAGTGTTGAAACAAAATGGCTATTTTTGTAGTCATTTTATAACATATATATGTTATAATTTCCTAATAAATAATTATATTTGCTCTACTCTGTATTGAGCACTCTTTGAAGAATATTATTTTTGTTTATTGGAATTTATTCTGTATATACCAATCCTATACTTGTATATATAGTTTGACTTTTGTAGGTAATATCACTGTTGTATAACTTAAAATTAATTTTGGAAAACTAAAAATCAACAGAATTTTCCAAACAATTTTTGGTAACTGTAGTAACATTTCAAAGTACTCAGATGCCAAAAAAAAAATGAACTTTGGAAAGATTACCAATTTTAATTTTGGCATAAAACAGTTTAGTCAGAATTTAGAAAAATTAGAAATAAGGTTGGACAGATGGACCTTGTTGGTGTTGTTTTAAAGAACTTTTGCTACCTAAATGCACCTTATTTATTTATTTACTTATTTATATATATATATATATATATATATATATATATATATATGAAATGCACAAAGTCCGACAATTATTTTAAAAACTTTTTTTTTTACGTTCTAATACCTTTACAAAAAATTTAATAGAATGCAAATTTTTTAATAAATAGAATGTTAACAACATTACCAGCCTGAATGTCTGAGAAATTGTCATAGAAATATCTCTTCAATGAGTTAAATCAAAAATTATAAAAAGAAATTATGACAGCCTAAACTTTAATTTTTGCATTTAAAAAAGAATTATAAAGGTCAAAGGTGTTTTATTTTAAAAAAAAATCTTTTTCTTGTTGGATTTTTTCCATTTTCATAAACTGTTATGACATTTGTTTACATTTGGATATGAATTTTGGAGATAATTAAATGTACAAAGGAAATCAAAAATAATTGTAGTTTAAAAAATTCATTAGTCCCATTTTGTTTTAAAACCAAGAGACGATGGCCATCGGGTGCAATTTTCAAATATATTGAAAATTCCAAAGTAGATGTGATGACATTCCTGTTAGATGACGCATTTTTTCTATAAAAATTTCTTGGACATTCAGGCCAGTAAATGTCGTTAATACCGTTTATTATAAAACAGAGGATTTACTTAAATATTTGTATCTATAAAAAGAACATATAAACCTTAAAAATTGTCTTAAAATATATATATATATATATATATATATATATATATATTTTTGGATATTACATAAAAAATCTGTCAAAAAATTGCAGTCGTGTTAAGATGCGAATTAACGCATTTCATCAGGTGTTAGTAAATAACTGGTGAGCTTTTTTACTAATACCTGATGAGATAAGCTGATTCAATATCAAAACATGACTGCAGTTATGTAGAGATTGACTTGTTTTTAATGTCATATCCTCAAAATAAAGAACATTGTTCTACTTTGTATTGAGCCCTTTTTTAAACTGAATGTTATGACCATTGGAATTGTACTCTATTCATTCTCATTTTACATGGATGGATATATATATATATATATATATATATATATAAAAACTATTCTTTATCGTCACGTTTCATCGTCTGATGGACCTTATCAAGGTAAATGCAAAGATTTTATTTTGCATCACATATTTATAAACAGAAGTAAAAACATTGTTAGGCTTTCAAAATTTTTATATTTAAGAACTCTTAAAAAAAAACTTTCTTTAGGCTGCTAAAAATAAAAGTCAAGGTAAACTATGGTGATGCTAAGGATGTAATTTAATATCTAATAAAAAAAAAAGTGATAAATATTGTTGAATTTTTTTATTTATTAGTAAATAATTTAAAAAAATAAATATATAATAATTACAATAATAATAATAAAATAAAGTAATTATATATAAACAAATAAAAAAGAAACATTTAACAGCAATAATATTTAATTCCATTTATTTGTTAGACATTAAATTGTGTCACTTAGCATCCTCCATAATTTACTTTGACTTTTCAGCTGGCTTTATGAATATTTATGAGTGTTTCTTAAATTTAACATTTTTTTACTTTTGTTTATAAATACTTGTAAAATAAACTCCTTACATTTGCTTTGATAAAGTCCATCAGAAGAAAAAAACAATTTGCTAAAGAATATTTTTTTCTTTTCTCTTTATCCATATTGTCTTTTTACAGATACATTTTGTTTTTGTTTGTCCATATCTGAATTTTACATATAGGATTCATGCAAATAAAATTTATTATTTAGCTGATTGATGATATATTCAGCACCTCAACTGTGGAGTTTTGTCTTTAAAACTTTTTTGTAATCGTTCACTCCATTTGTCAGGTTTCATATATATATATATATATATATATATATATATATATCTGTGGGTAAATAATCCACGTGAATCCCGATAATATAAAATATTAAAACTGGTCCACAAAGAGAGCTCAATGTATTTATTATGACAGAGCATATATATATATATATATATATATACATTTTCTTTTTTTTACACACAACATTGCTATACAAGAGAAATTCAAAAATACCCCATATGTATAGCTATTTCTCCCAGCAAGAATTACCTTGCAAGGATTGTCAACACCAAGCGGTTTGTAGATAAAAATAAATTAATAGCTATACATATACGGTATTTTTGAATTTCTCTTTTATGTAATTTATATATATTATTTATTTTAGGATATTACACCAAAAAAAATTGTCAAAATCCTGACACAATTGCAATGGTGTTCTGATGTGTATCAATGCATCTCATGAGGCAATTGTAAATTACTGGCAAGTGAACGATTTATTTAGATTTAAAAGCAAAATACAACCTTTTTTACAAATATATATATATATAATCTGTGTGTATGTATGTATTCAGTCTTGTATTTAAGAAGTGTGACAAAAAATGAGAAATTTTCTTTTTAACAAATTTCTAGGGATACTGATGTTCCTTTTGTTCACTGGGATGGTGAATTATCTCAAAGAAATTTATCTAAATGAAATTGGATTAGACATGTATGTGACAGAAGCAAGACGATGGGTTAAGATTGGTGACCAGCTGCTCAAGGCAACTCACCATGATTTGGAAAAGGTTAGTAGAATAACATTGAGTGCGTCAAAATTTGTTCTGAATTTCTGTTTTTACAGCTGTCGTTTGATTCCTTCTCATTTGTTTTACAAGATACAAGAAAGGAGAAATTAATGGAAGACCTGACCATTACTTGTGGGGGCAGGATTATTAAGTAACTGGAGGAAGCTGTTTTACTTGTAATGTTAAAAGTTCCCTCCTTCTTGTTAAATGAACAACTGCAACCGAGCAGGAACAGAAGTTAGGTGCGACTTTTGACCTGCCTTTCTCAATTTGTGATTGTTTTTTATTATTTATTCTTTTTAATCATTTAACCACAAACAAGGAAATAAAGCCACTAAGATGCAAGGGGGTTAGTGAGTGTGAACTGAGATCAACGCCAAGCATTAAACAGACTGTTTCTGCTTGGCATTGACCTCAGTGATTACAAATGTTTTATCTCTGATATTGAGCACTTTCCCCATAAATACAGCATACCTTAAAACTATATTTTTATCATATATATATATATAGATAGATATAATTAAGATATTTTTCTTAGCTTTCTATGACTTTATTCAAATATTCATTAAATTTTCAAACTGTTGCATTGATAAATAAACCTTGACATAAATTTTTTTGAGCGTTTGAAAAAAATCTTTTAATTTTTGACAAGAAGGCAGTATTATCAGAAAGTAAGAGATAAAAAAGTGTCAAATAATAAAGAGATAAAGAGACAAATAAGAGATGAAGAAGTGACAAATAAGATGAAAAAGTTCCTCATAAAAAAGATAAGTGACTAATAAATAAGAGATGAAAAAGTGACAATTAAACGAAGGATGAAAAAGTGACAATTAAACGAGAGATGAAAAACACAGTGACAATTAAATAAGTGAAATGAAAATTATTTATTAGAATTATTTTTAAATACAGAATAAAAGAAAACTTACTGTTTTTCTACTGTGAGAAAAAGAAGTTTAATGTTTAAAACATGAAGAAAATAATATAATATTTCTGTATTCTTTTTGTTATTTTGTCAGGAATTGGGCATGAAGAACTATCTTCATCGAAAGAAACTTCAGCTGGCCTTGGAAGCAGTCAATGTCGGACCTAAAGAACGGATTTCAGTTCTTAGTTTTAATTGGGTAACAAGTAAGTTCGGTCAACTTGTACCTCTTCAAAGGGAGATAATTCTCATTCAAGGGAGATAATTTGAATAGCAATTTTTCGTTTGAAGGTATAATTTATAGTATTTGTGTTTTACATCTATAGTATCCTGCTACCACTTTTTTATCAATATCATTTTTTGTACAAATCTGTGAAAAAATGGATCACAGAGCTTATTCAGCTTCATACATATTTTTAGAAAACCCCAAACTTCTGATTGGTCACTTAATATTTAAATCATGTTCTCAACTATGTCTGAATAACATCAACTTAGTTCTTGACCTGACTAAAAAATAATTCCACCCAAAATTTGTCAATGCCTTTCGAGCATATCACGTGATTATGCTGATTATAAATACTAGAAACGTGTTTGTTCTTCCTCTACTCTACTCTTCTTTGTGATTACGAAAATGTAGCCGTTAAAGAAATCGCATTCCAATCCCAGTTTGGGTGGACGCTATGAAAACATATTCACACATGCACACATACCCGTACATACGAAACTATGAAGAAAAATATACAGAAAAAACAAACAAAAATCTTAATATGCAATTATACTGTATTAATGTTAATATAAAGTCAACGTCGGATGTTTCGGTCTATTTTAGACTATCATCAGGACATATTCATAAAACATAATTAACATTAGAACATATAAAATTCAACATGAAAAGATGATGGACATAAGAGCACAACTAATCCAAACAGATAACTGAAATTTTTATATAAGATCAGCGTTCCGTTTAAATATGATCATGTCGTCGTCACGTGGGCGATGTTGTGAAAACGTATTCGAAGATGATTTCCAAATATTAAAATATTTAACAAGTTCGATTGAACTATTTGCTTGTATAAACAGTTCAAGAAATCCCTTCCGTTGATATAGGAATACGCAGAGATCAATAGGTTCTTATATCTTCATATTTGGTCTCCAAAGCTTGAAACTTTCATGTTATAAAGCAAATCAAAAATGAAATTTGAAATCATTTTTGATTTGCTTTCATAACGTTTCAGGAATCCTTTATATATATATATATATATATATATATATATATGATGGTCTAAAATAGACTGAAACGTCCGACGTTGACTTTATATTAACATTAATACAGCATAATTGCATATTAAGATTTTTGTTTGTTTTTTCTGTATATTTTTCTTCATACTGTCGGATCTATATCCATATATTTGCTTACATACGAAACTATATAAAAAATTCATTATGAACATTACTAATTAACATATTACGAATATTCAACTACAAGCAATGAAACTTAATTAGAGACATTACGGAACATTCACTCCTTCAACTCTTTTAAAGCTAAAAGTTTACTCAACATATTCTCAGCTTTACAAAATTATTTCTACTTTTTCACAGTGAACATTTTGAGCAGCATGTTCATTCAACCTATTATGGGCTCGGATAAAAAAGTATTCCATTAGTACAAACTTTAATTCCAGTCGAAGGGAAGTAACTCTTATGCCTGTACATCATTATACAAATATAAATGTAAATCTTGTTGTTATAAAACCGTTTTTGTGTTTCTTCTTCTTGTTTCATATTTTGTGGTATTTTGCATTATATATAAATTTAAGAGGTCACACCAACTAACGGGGGCCTCAACATATCTGGTGGCTCTCACTCAGGGCCGGATTTTGACCAATTGTGGCCCTTATGAAAGTATGCCCTCCCCATTTAGATGGAACCACTCTCTAATTCGCCAGCACCCGTCTTGAGTATTTTTTTTTACTCATAATATATTGTAATGACATTTACATAGCTTCAAGCACACTTATTGCAAATTCTTTAAATAAACTAAAATAGCCATCTTTTGTTTGTCAATAAAAATAATCTTTAAGAAATACAACTATTTTACTATTTATTGCAAACCAAATTAGCACAGATTTCAATATAACTATTAAAAAGCAGCATTTTTTATAACTAGCATTATTAACAATAAAACAATCTAGAAGTTATAGATACATATATATATATATATATATATATATATATATATATAAGAAAGAAAGAACAGTAAGATATATAATCCGGTGTTCTTATAGATATTTTTATAGATATTGTCTTTAATTTAATTACAAAATTAAATTTGTAGCTTTTAGCTTCCATTTTTGAAACATGGTTAGAACTGTGTAGCGAAAAAAAACATATTTTAAATCAATCAATTTATAATATATATATATATATATATATATATATAAATAGATAGATAGATACATAGTTATACAGGGTGAGGAAAAAGCTGCACACCATACAGGTTAATCGATGAGTCAAAGAAACCCTGTTGATTGGCCAGTGAGATCACCAGGCCTCATACACTTGGATTTTTTTCTGTGGGGTCATTTGAAATCAGTTGTTTATCAGACGCACCCAAGAAATATTGAGGAACTTAAAGAAAGAATGAAATATGGCAGAGGAAACTTTCTGATATGTTAATGAATCATGCAGGTACAGAATTGAAATATGTTTTGAAAAAGGTGGAGGACATTTTGAATAGAACAAAAAACTATTAAATAATTATTAAACAAAATCTTCACGTGTAATTAAACTTTTAATAAATTATTCTTATGGTGCACAACTTTTGCCTCACCCTGTAGAATATTAAAATCACTAAATTCCTATGATTTCGTGGCGAATGAAGAAAATAGTAACCAGCGAGTAAATTCAAGCTCTCCCAGCTGGTATTTCAAACTTGAGTCGTTCCTTCTTGAGTTGCCCGTTCTTGCCGTCTACCAACCGTGAACGCCTCTCTTAATAACCCCGACTTGGAAAAAAAAAAGTTCTTTTTATAATTGTTCATATACCCATAATCCTTAAACCTCAATGATCCCATAATTCATTGCGCCCACGTCCCATAATGCATTGCATCGTTATTGCATAAAAATGCGATGCCAGTCCCCCTCATTCTTTTTTAAGTTATCTGGCCGAGGATGGATTACGGCAGAGCGGTAAGTGCTTTTTTTTCTCTCCCTCATTTCAACTGCAGTAGCTTTACATGCTAAGCAAATACGGGCTCTTTTTTGGCGGGGACAAGGCAAGTCGCGACCAGTTGTGCTGGTCCCAGGTTCTGTCTCATGTCCGCCACAATCTTTTATTGCATAAAAATGCAATGTAAGCCCCCACTCATTCTTTTACGTTATCTGGCCGAGGACGGATTACAGCAGAGTGGTAAGTGCTTTTTTCTCCCTCATTTCAACTGCAGTAGCTTTACATGCTAAAAATCAATACGGGCTTTTTTTTTTGGACAAGGACAAGTTCAACCAGTTGTGCTCTGCCAGAATCTGTCTCATCATGTCTGCCACAGATTTAAACATTCCAAACTAAAATAAAACATGTTATCTACTTGAAACACAATGACACAAACTAAAGCATTATTTTCCTTGACTTGCTTTCTGCAAAGCCAAATAAATATGAGTCTGCCATATTGATATCATTCTAGTTTATGAAACTATTTAGGGGCCCTAGGCTGCTGCCTATACCAGCCTATAAGATACTCCAGCCCTGCTCTCTTGAATATAAAATGACAACAAATATCCTCATCACTCCAGTATATTCTTTACTAATTTTTCGGATATTATTAATTTTAATTTCTTTTAATTGAGAAAATCAGAAAGAAAAACTGGAAGTGTCCCATTTTAAAGCTGTTTAACAGCTCCACCTAACAATGTCTTGGCAAACCTAACACAATGAAGTGGGGATAACACACACACACATATACACACATATATATATGTGCGTGTGTGAAAAGTGTGTGTGTATAAATATAAATAAATATATATAATTATTTATATATTATATGCACGGTACTTATTAGAAAGCGCTCAATATCAGAGATAGAGCTAACATATTTGGTTGGATTGATGTGAGTTTGTGACCCTGGGTTTCATGCTTTTGCGATCGTCAGACAAACTGTAATATGTTTGTCTGACATATATATATATATATAACCATATTTTAAATCAATTAATTTATATTAATGCTTTGTAAATTTACATTGAGCACTATTTTGTAAAAATAAAAATATCTATAAGAACACCGGATTATAAATCTTACTGTTCTTTCTTTTTATATATATATATATATATATATATATCTATATATATATCTATCTATATATATATATATATATATATATATATATATATATATATAAACAATATATATAAATTTCCAGTAGTATTTATTCATTTATTTATTTATATATATATATTAACAAATAGTATTTATTTATTTATATATATATGTATATATAATTTTATATATCAACAAATAATATATATATATATATATATATATATATATATATATATATATATATATGTATGATACACCTAATTTATATAAGTTTATAAAAGAGTACCACCATATAAATATGGGTTGGTACCGAAGAAATAAAGAGATCGAATCCAGAGACTCTGCCCGATTTCGATAAGTCAACCCATTCTGCAGGAAATGAAATGTGTATGAGTGTCATCCCAAATGGACACAGAAGAGATCCCCCCAACAAGACCAATCATAGTCAAACACAAACTAGCATAAATAGATTCAATTTTTAAAAATAAATCAGTTTGTCTAATGGTGTAATGATCACAAAAGTGTAAAAAACCCAGGGTTAGAAAACTCATATCCATACAACTGAATATGTTAGCTCTATCACTGATATTGAGCACTTTCCAATAAGTACTGTACATATATAATGTATATAGAGAAATTAAATATATATATATATATATATATATATATATATATATATATATATATATTTTCATACATGTTTCATTAAATAATATAGACAAGTATTGTCTATTTTATGTAAATTCTTTTCATAACGTCTGATAAGCTTGATAAGATTATTATCATTAAATGAAAAAAGAAAATCACAATACTGATCCATATCTTTAATCCAATCTAAGCTTCTGGCTTACATAAGACATTATCAAAGATGTCAATTACAACATATTAAGCAATATATGGAGAAGACAGTGATGATGGTCTGTTATTGTTTACATGGATGATTTCCAAGCAACAATAAACATGTGCATATAAGACGCTAGAAGTGAAAATCGCACTGCAGCTCATAACGTCACACATGACCACGTGACAGTGAATTCGAGAAGTATTAAGTATGGGAAGCCGTTGGTGTGTGTGTGTATATATATATATATATATATATATATATATACAAAATATGAACAATACTGAAATATTCATATATGACATAGTTGAAAGTGGTGAAAGAAAAGGAAAAAAAAAACATTGATTTTGGACAGTTTATTCATAATTTAAATCCCAATATACAACATTCCATTCAAAAACTTTAAAAATAAGAAAAAAATGAAATAGACCTTGTCAGCTGAATTTAACAAAACTTGTTTGGATGAATTCTTGCACCTCATATATATATATATATATATATCTCCAAAATATGAACAATACTTAAATATTCAACCCAACCAACAAAAAATGACATAAATTCATGCAACATACGGTTTGTTCTATTTCTTCACCCCCCCCCCCCCCCGGTGTGTTATTTCTCAAAGAATTTCAATATTCAGTCATTAAGTTATTGCTTTTAAAATGTTTTTATTTTAATTTCTGTCATATTTTCAGGGTGGCTTGATGATATTGGAATCCCGCAGTATAAGGATAGTTTTTATGATGCACGAATAGACGGTCTGATGCTTCATTATATGACTGTGGTATGTACCGGATACTTTCAACAAACAATATCTGGAAATATCTACTAATTAGCAATCGTTCCTAGAGACTAAAACCAACCGACATTGTATTTAAATTTCTGAAAATCAAAGTTGACTGGGAAGCAAGAAGCCAGAAGTTTGTTCCACAAGCAAGAAGTGTGACAGAAGAAACTGTCAGCATCGAACTTACAACTGTAAAATGATGAGAACATGCTATCAATCTCATAGTGCACTTTAATTCAGAGAGTCTAGGTACTATAGAGGAAAAGTATAAAGAATAAAAGTATTTACAGAAAAAGGCACAGGGAAGCTATATTATGGCAGTAGGAAAGTGACTGAAGTAAAGATACCAGGTCAGGACCAATGATATTGAAGATTCCTCTTTTGATTTTTATCAAAGGATCTCTAAATATATAGCAGCAATATTATAAGCAAGGACTAATGGTAGACTTATAAATATGTAAGATAGATTCAGGCAAGAAAAATTGTCTAGCATCACACAGTGAATCAACTTGATGAGCAGCAGACCAAACAATTGATTCAATATAATCTTTCCACTTCATGTTATATGTTTTATATAAGTATGTATAATTTTTGCAATTAATGGGATTTTATCATAAAATTATTTTTACTATAGGAATGTATTGTAAAATATTTTACTATAGGAATGCATTTGCAATTCTTTTACTATAGATTAATGCATTTGCAATTCTTTTACTATAAATTTATGCATTTGCAATTCTTTTACTATAGATTTATGCATTTCCAATTTTTTTACTAAAGAATATTGCTTTGCAAATTCTTTTACTATAGAATAATGCATTGCAAATTCTTTTACTAAAGAATAATGCATTGCAAATTCTTTTACTATAGAATAATGCATTGCAAATTCTTTTACTAAAGAATAATGCATTGCAAATTCTTTTACTATAGAATAATGCATTGCAAATTCTTTTACTATAGAATAATGCATTGCAAATTCTTTTACTAAAGAATAATGCATTGCAAATTCTTTTACTAAAGAATAATGCATTGCAAATTCTTTTACTAAAGAATAATGCATTGCAAATTCTTTTACTATAGAATAATGCATTGCAGATTCTTTTACTAAAGAATAATGCATTGCAAATTCTTTTACTATAGAATAATGCATTGCAAATTCTTTTACTATAGAATAATGTGATAACAATTCTTTTACTATAGTAAAATATAATGCATTACCAATTATTTTACTACAGAAATAATGCATTGTCAATTCCTTTGCTATAGTAAAAAATAATGCATTGCTAATTCTTTTAGTATAGTGAAAAATAATCATTTTACTATAGAATAATGCATTACCAATCATTTTACTATAGAATAATGCATTACCAATTATTTTACTATAGAATAATGCATTACCAATTATTCTACTATAGAATAATGTGTTGGCAATTCTTTTACTATAGGATAATGCTAATTGCTAATTCTTTTAGTATAGAAATAATGCATTGGCAATTCTTTTACTATAGAATAATGTGTTGGCAATTCTTTTACTATAGGATAATGCTAATTGCTATTTCTTTTACTATATAAATGCATTGCAAATCTGACAAAAGGAATTGCTGCAACTTCCTTCCCTCTAATGATTACATATCTAATGACAGAGAAAATATGAAAAGGAAAGAAGCAGATGTGATACTTTTCATTGGACAATGTCAGCTGTTGGGAATGTAATCTTGTCACATTGAAGTCTTATATTTTTTAATCACCTTGTCTTAATTGCCTCCATGTTTGTAAGCTTGAAAAGCAGAGATTCAATTGAATGTTGTTAACATAAAGAAGAACTAACATGATTGTATTGATTTGTAAATTTGTGTAATGGTTATTGTTTGATACTTTCACTTTCACTTTTAACAGGATGACCTGTTGTCCCTAAAAGTAACAAATGAACTTCATCACATCAGCATCAAAAGAGCCATACAGGCCTTGAGACATCATAATTTTGATCCGCAGTGTCTCAAACGAAGACCATCTGCAGATGAGGTAAGAGTTTTCCCTTCCGATGTTTTGAATTTAAATATAAAAAAAATATTTTTCTCACAATAATAACGTATGCATGATAAAATCTTGTTTTTGGAATCTCAAATGTGTATATGTTTGTCTGTGAATACATAAGCCAAGTAATCATGAAAGGGGCATTCCTGTCAAAGAAGAAAAACTTCGGAAAAATGAGAAAAAAACACCTACCTGAAGTGCTCAATGTCTCTAGAAATAAAATTAAGACAGAGCTAGAACAATAACAAACACCAAATAGTACTCAGGGACTTTGATCTTAAATTGTGAGTTTCGCACAAATGCAATTTTCAGATGACAAAGATTACCTTAGCATGAAAATCAGGATTGCAATTTCAGATCAGAGTCTCTGAGCAGTTTTTTTGCATTTGTTGTTGTTGTGTGTATGTGTGCAAGTGTGTATATATTGTAATAAATATTAAATATTATATTTGGCTATAAAAGTTTTGTAATATGTATAAACATTATATTGAAAAGTGATGGCAGTTAATAACAGTGTTAAATACTAAAGTGCAGAGTTAGAGTAAAATTCTAAATGAAGAGTAGAAAGTAAAACAATACTTGTACACTTAATACTACTATAGTTTCATCTGAAAAGGGATCATCAGGCAGGAGAACAACTATCCTAACAAATGATATATATGATGTAGGCATCACTTGAGTAGACATCACTGTTTTTGTTTGTTTAAGCAGTGAAATTAATATCTGCTGTTGTAGAGATACAATGTCTTATTAAAGAAAATATGCATGTGAACAACAATTGAACCTGTATTCCGATTTAATTTAAAAATATATATTTTTAAGGTATGCTATATTTATGGGTAAAAGTGCACAATATCAAGGATTGAGCATATGTAAATATAAAAGTTGACACTTAAGTCAACACTGATTGGGGACAGTCTGTTTCCTGCTTAAACACAATCCTGAGGCAATGAAGATTGCATTTGAGTATGAAACAGACTGTCACCAATCAGTGTTGACCTCAGTGTTTACTTTTATATTTGCATACACTCAATCACTGATATTGAGCACTGTTACCCATAAATATAACATAGCTTAAAACTATATTTTTATCATATATATATATATATATATAATGCAAATCAATAACTGCTATCAAAACAGTAAAAAATTACAAGAATGCAATGTACTTTTTAGTTTAGCTGAATTTTTGTCAAGAAAGTGCTCAATAGATAACAAGAGCGACAGTATTCAATAAAATGAATAAAACAATAAATGTTCAATCAACTTATCACTTCACCGACTTCAGGATGTTGCACATGATCATCAGGGTCAAACTGAATTGGTCAAGAGATTTCTTGAATACATACATACATACATACATATATATATATATATATATATATATATATATATATATATATACTACAGGTAATAATCTGTTGGTAAATAATCCAAGTGAATTCTAATAATATAAAATATTAAAACTGATCCACAAAAAGAGTATTCAATGTATTCACACACACACATATATATATATATATATATATATATATAAATAAATGTTCCCGTAAGAAACCTTACACATTTAATTATTGAAATAGTTAATCACTAATCCAATATGTAACAATTAGAAAATTGAAAAAATACAATAAAAAATTAAATAAACAGACCTTGTTGGTTGAATTTAACGAAATTTGTTTACACATATATATATATATATATATATATATATATATATATATATATATATATATATATAATGTGTGTGTGTATATTATAAAGTAAAAGTTTTATATATATATATATATATATATATATATATACCTGCAGGGGTAAAATATATAGGAAAAAGAAGTTGAAAATACAACTGGAGTCTTTAAGAATATTTATTTAGAAAAACTTATTTAGAATAAATAATGTAGTTACATTAAAGATAGTAGCTGTAGCAGTTCCAAATAAACCTTATATCAGCAGAAGCATTCGAATATAAAAACATGTGAGCCCTAAAGTAATGTTTTTCCCGGGTTTTCCCTCTTTCGAATTGATGGCATGAACTTTCCACACTGAAGCTACAAGGGCTGCAAATGCTTTACATAAAATACACCAACAATGTAAGTTCCCACTATAACATACTAATGAACATTTCGTTGTGTATATAATTTACATTTAACTAAAAAAAACTCTTGTTTTAGACTTTCTTTTTGTTAATTTTGTTTTAATAAAATGTTATCTTTGCATTGCAAGTCAGTTGGTCAGTTATTTTGTGAATGTACACTTTACACTGCCAGTATTCCATGTGCTATAAAATGATCCTGTAAGAAACTTTACACATTTAATTATTGAAATAACTAATCTCTAAAATGGCAAATTGTTCACAAACTAACAATTGGAGTTGACACACAAGGGCAAATTTGGATGAACAAATACAGAGTTCTGACTTCAAGTCAAGACAGACTGGAACTTAGGCCGGTTCTTGGTTTCATCTGACTATCTTATTAGCTAGGAAGAAATCCCAGCATGCATTTGCGTGCTTCTGCCTATAAATTGGGGAAGGGAAAGATTTTATTGGCAGATTTCAGCAAAAGGTGGGTAAAAGTCACAAGCCTGGTTTATGTGAATTGATTTTCATCTCTTGTGTGCTTCTGCCTATAAACCAGGGAGGGGAAAGTCTTTTGTAGTCATTGGAATCAACATAGAGCCTCTTTTTTGGCAAATTTTTCTACATCAATATTTATTCACAAATTTTTTTTATTATTATTTTTTTACCCATCTGGTTTTATTTTGGCGTTTTCTATTTTAAAGAAACTATGTTTATTACATTTTCTTAACTAGTTTTTCATGCAATTTAATATGATTTTTATATTCCATTTTACACAATTCCACCATTTTTTAATGGTTTTTTTTCTCATACAGTTTTAATATTTTTTTTCTTAAAAATAATTTTTATCGCACTTCTGTGTGTTTGCCATTTAGAAAAACTTTTTTCCATCTCCAACCGACTTACAGTCATATCAGATTGAAACACCAGTTTTTTTACAATCACTGAAGTTAAGTCAATACCTAGATATGTGACCACTTAGGAATACCAATTGCTGGAGGCTTGGATATGTTGGTGGTGTCATAAATAATGGCTCAGAATTGGAAATCAGAGAACTGAGTTCCAGTTTCAGTCAGGTTTGTTTTATTCATGTGCAAAACGTATTGCAGAAAGATATGAATCCACCTCTTCTACACCCCCAGCTATGGGTTAATTAGTAAAATTTGTATCGCTAAATCATTATTATCTCCCAAACAATTATTGCAGTATAAAATATTTTCTGGCTTAAAAAAAGCTGCAAAAACAAGTTGATCAATCAAATGCTGATTAGCTACACAGGCATGTCTTTCAGATTTTTTTAAATTCTCTGGAATATAAATGTGTAGAAACTGACATGGCTACAAAGTGAGTAATCAGTTTATATATTGATTGTAATATAGAATTGATCCTCCACTTTATGCTCACATTTGAATTTCTTGCTTATCAAATTCTGGTTAGGTATGAATCCCTTTCTACCGTAAAGTATTAAAAAACACCCCTTCCAAGTCTGCCAAAGAAGAAAACATAAAAAAAAACAACAGAAGAACAATGAAAAAAGAAAAGACAGACACCTACCTAAACAAAAAACCTAAAGTGCTCAATACCTTTAAAAATCAAACTAAGCAGAGCTAGAACAATAACAAACCTCAAATAATACTCAGGGACCCCAATCTAAATTGTTACTTCGGGGCATGTCATCTGAAAATTGGCCTAGTGTGAAACTAACAATTTAAACTTGCGGCAAAATCACGTTGAAACACAAGTTCCCATACAATCAATGCAGTTAAGCAGGGTCTAGCTTGGTCAGCACTGAGATGAGTGACCACTTGCAGTAATGGATAACAGCTTGTAATTGTTATATCAGTGAGCCGAGTTCCAATTCCCGTTGGATTCATTATATTCACTTACTTGCAAATATGCTTGAGAAAAGTATGAATCTATCACTCCTCCCAGCTATGGGTTAATTAGTAAGAGTTGTATCACTAAATCATTATTATCTCCAAAAGAATTCTTATAATCTAAAAATATTTTCTGAATAAACTTCAAAATCTGGTAAGCTATAAAAAAACCCAAATCAATCTGTCCATGTCTTGCATTTTTCCGTCTCACACATTTTTCTCTCTTTTTCAGGGAAATCTCCAAAATATTGCCAATGAAGTGATGTTGTGGTCAAACCATCGAGTTATGGAATGGTTAAGAACAATTGATCTTTCTGAGTATGCACCCAATCTACGAGGTAGTGGTGTCCATGGAGCCTTGATGGTTAGAATCATTTTTTATTTATTTTTTTACTTTATTCATCAATCTGTCTGGTGTTTCGTAGCATGTAAGGTCTCCACAGAACATCTCCACTTTACCCTGTCTATAGCTGCCATTTGCACTTCACCCCCAAGATTGTCAATCCATTGCTCTTCCCTTTCATACACTATGTCATTTTTGGCCTTTTCTTTCAACTTTTTCTTTTGAGGAAGGTCCAGGTCAGTTGTTCTTTGCATATTGCCTTAAAGTGTGTCCGATGAACCTCCACCTTCTTCGCCATAACATTGAAGTGTTCTATAGAGGCACACTGGAGCAATTCCACCATTTTTACAATATCTTGTCATCAAATCTTTAGGAATCTTCTTAAGCTCTGCACTGTAACCTGGGGCTGTAAAATATGCTGTTTACACCTCTAAAGAGAACCCCACCACCACCACTGCACTTAGGCCCCTAGAAGACACAGATATTACAATGAAAACCTGAGAAAACTATTTGAAAATACTGAAGATGTCAGCATAATATCCTACCTTAAAGAAATCAAAACATATAACACCTACAAGAGATCATCCACAAAGTATATAACTATAAAATATGCGTTTACTCTGAAACTATAAAATTATGTACAAAATTTATGCAGTTGAATACATGAAATTGCTTTCCAAATATATTCAGTTGAAGGCATGAAATTGCGTTCCAAATATATGCAGTTGAAGGCATGAAATTGCTTTACAAATATATTCAGTTGAAGTTGTGAGTTAAACACCTTGCCTGAGGTAAAAAAAAAAAAAGAGTTGAGTTAAAAGGGAGATAACTGATACTGAGAAATCTGGAAGAGGCATGGCACATGGAACTAGAACAATCTACAGCAGTGGACAAAATAAAGAGATCGGTTTGAAATTACAATCACATGATGAAGGCCGAAATATCGTGAATATGGCAATAAAGATGAGGACAGCAGTCTGAACGATGTAAATAGTGTAAATGATAATTCCTCATCTCAAAATTTACAATGAAAAGAACACATCTCTTATTTAAGTGGCCATGAAAATTTTGTCATTGAACATGTATTCATTTATTTACTTTTATTCTGTTACTATTCTTATCTGAATACGTACTGTACCAAAAGAAAAAAAAATGTTATTTTTAGTTTTACCAATTGAGAGCTAAGCTGCATTATTTACATAACCTCCCCCTCTTGAAATTCACACTTTGTTTTCATTTCATCCTTTACATACTGATGTAACTCATATCTACCTCCAGCAATGCTTGTTTTTGGAATATGGCAATTTAGTAAGTGTGGCCACTTGCACATTCAAGCTTACAGCACCTGGTCTTCCCAAGTAGTCACCCATCTAGGTACTGGCCAGGCTTGATGTGGCTTAACTTCAAGATCTGGTGTTTCAACATATGTAGATATTCCTATTAGAGCAATAAAAGTCGACATGCTTAAAAGCAATTCATAACCTAAAAGAGTGGTAAGAAAAAATATATATTACCATAAAATGGTAATACTGAAATATAATAGTGATTAAAAACATCTAAACCAGCCAATGATCGCAAGGGAAAGGTGAGCAGTTTACATAGGTGCAGTAATGTATCTGGTTCAGCAATTGTTCAGCATTTGATTAAGAACCATCAAGTGTTTCTGATCTTATAACTTTGACATGTTCTTAGTGCTGAGTAAGGCTAACACCGATTATCAACTTGAAAATTTAGGAATCTATTTACATTAAGTCCTGCCAGCCATCTCTCTGTAAGCAGCAGGAGTGGTATTTTTTTAGTTGCTTTACTCCTTATTTGTTTTCGATTTTTGCTTTGATGAGAGAAGACTGACAAACTAGTTTAGGTGATTTTAATCATTATATTTCAGTATGACCATTTTTACAGCAATATATATTTAAAAAGAAAGCAGTAGTTAATACTGTATGATTGTCTACAAAAAATCTGCAGTTGAATACAATTTTAATTTTGTGCAATTTAAGACTTGTTTCTGCTTTAAATGACCCATGAGAAGTTAATTAGCCATAAAACAATCCAACCATATATTTTTGTTCCCCTACAGTTTTGTTACAAATTTTTCCTTTTTTTTCTGGAATGCATTTTAATATGTCTGCTTTTATTGTGCTAATAAAATTTTGTTCCCCTGAAAAAATGTGTCCTGGGTATGATGGTAAACTACATCTTGCAGCAAAGCCTCTGATCAGGAGGTTTTGAGAAGCATGGAACCACCTCTTAATTGCTGGTGTTTCCAGGTCCACCCTGACCAGGGGTGATAGCACCTGTTAGGATCCAAATATGGGCAAATAGTTAACCCCCAAACTGGGGTCCTAACATTGTGAAAATGTAAAAATGGGTTTTTGTAGAAGGAATACTAGCAATACATGTTTGAATAAAAAATTATTACCAGCAATACATTTTTGGAAAAAATATTACCGGTAATACATTTGACACTTGATTGACAAAAACCCTCTTTAGAAAAATATGTCAATGAAACCTTATCTACAAACTGATTTCTTACAAAGAATATATATTCTATTCATACATACCTATCCCAAAAATCTTGTTGGCATTAAATAATCCATTGAAGTTGATATGCCATAAAACAAACCTAAACCTTGATCTACAAACTGATTTCTTACAAAGAATGCATATTCTATTCATATGAGCCTATCCTAAAAATCTTGTCGACTTTAAATAACCCATTGAGATGTTGACATGCCATAAAACAAAATAAACCAAAATCCTGATCTACAAATTGATTTCTTACAAAGAATACAGATTCTATTGATAATCAACCTATCCTAAAAATCTTGTTTTAAGATTAAATAACCCATTGAGATGTTGACATGCCATAAAACAAAATAAACCAAAATCCTGATCTACAAATTGATTTCTTACAAAGAATACAGATTCTATTCATACGAACCTATCCTAAAAATCTTGTCTGCATTAAATAACCCATTGAGATGTTGACATGCCATAAAACAAAATAAACCAAAATCCTGATTTACAAATTGATTTCTTACAAAGAATACAGATTCTATTGATACGAACCTATCCTAAAAATCTTGTCGGCATTAAATAACCCATTGAGATGTTGACATGCCATAAAACAAAATAAAACAAAATCCTGATCTACAAATTGATTTCTTACGAAGAATACATATTCTATTCATATGAGCCTATCCTAAAAATCTTGTCAGCTTTAAATAACCCATTGAGGCTGATATGACATAAAACAAAATAAACTAAAACCCTTATCTACAAATTGATTTCTTACAAAGAATACAGATTCTATTGATACGAACCTATCCTAAAAATCTTGTCAGCTTTAAATAACCCATTAAGGCTGATATGCCATAAAACCAAATAAACTAAAACCCTTATCTACAAATTGATTTCTTACAAAGAATACAGATTCTATTCATACAACTGTATCCTGAACATCTTTTCGGCATTAAATAACCCATTGAGATGTTGACATGCCATAAAACAAAATAAAGTATGTTTTGTCAATTGCTTCACTTCATTGGTCTTACTCTAATATTGTATCAGATTTGTCTATTCTCCCAGAATGACCTTGGCCATCTCCATCCTATTATATGAAGGAATTTTTTATAACATACCTATGGACTAAAATGGGTATGTCCCAATCCTCATAAATACAGTGGAATATACTGTCTGGAGTGGATTGGGAATTCACCACTAGCAGTGGATTACTTATTACATGCTGCTGGTGATTCTTGTATGATGTTAATGTTAGAAAGATTACCATTCCATTTCCAATCTTTGTTTTGGTTATTCTTATTCGGTAACCTTTTCTAGGTTACAAAAGAATTCTTCACCATATAGACAGCTGGATGAAGACCAAAAATGCTTAAGAATTACGTTTTATGATAACCTAAAAGTTGTGATTGCTAATGACCCTGCCTTTTTTTTTTTTTTTTTTTTTGTATCTTTTTGTTGCAGGTTTTGGAACCTCGCTTCAATGCCGAACTTTTCTCCCAAGTTTTGTCTATCCCTGCAAACAAATCGCTTTTACGAAGACATCTCAGTACACATTTTGTCTCCCTCATTGGCAATGATCAACAACACAAGAAACGAGAATTTGAAACGTCTCCAGATTACCAACCCCTATTTCCAAATACCAAAGTCAAGGTAAATTTGAAAGCATTATCTTTTTCTTTTTAATAAAATTTACCTAATGCAAGGCCCGAGAGCTACTCAAGGTAGAGGTTGACCAAATGAGGCATGTGATATGAACGTAAGAGCAGGAAGTGAAGATTATGAGGATATGGAGGATAGATAACAACAAACGTGAAACTTGAAAAGGTTTAGATCATAATGCATGGGAAATGCACCCACAGAGGAATCTGTTACACAAAGTAGCTGTTCTTGAAAAGAAGCTTTCTGGGTGGAAATTCCTTCTTGCTAATAGAATATGTAACGAATGACAGTGATTCAATGTGATTGTAGCAAGGCAGGTTTTGATAATTTGTCAGATCTTAGTAGATTTAAGTGACCATTAGCAGATTCCGTCTCATAACCGAAAAATTGTTATATTCATTGGTTTTAGCACCACATCTCTTTCTCGTCAACTTACTTGTCATTTGTCTCAACAGAGTGCAAATAAATATAATGATTTATGATAATATACAGGGTGCGATGGGTAAATTGTCGCCATTTTATATTTTTAATTTTGCATTGTTTGTTTTTGTTGACAGCACAGCATAGTAGGGTCAGTTGGGCACCGTCTGTGAGAAAAGGAGCACAGTCACACAATTCACTCCATCAGAAATTTGGGAACGGCATGCTGTACTGCTTGGCATTCATGCTGTAAACTACAATACGAACGTTTCAGAGTGTTTTGGATGTCAATCTGAGGACAGTGCAGTGGTTTCGGAAAGAGCTGGATGAGTCTAATGCTGATTACAAAGGTACAGCAGCTTAGAAAACTCACTCTGATCATTTTGTTAAGAAAAGAACTGAATTTGATGGTTAGGGTCTCAGACACAACATGGAGGCCTACATCAAGTGCCTTGAGGAGTTAGTGCTGTCCTGGATCAAGAGGGTGGCTGCTGGAAGACTCTGTATCTGGCAACAGGACTCTGCACCATGCCACACAAGCAGAAGAACCCAGTCATGGCTTTTAGACAATTTCTGTGATCATATCATCCCTTACATCTGACCATCTAACTCCCCAGACTACAACCCCCTTGATTATTATGTGTTGGGCTCAGTTGAGCAAGAGACCAACAAAACTCCTTGTAACACCAAAGATAAATAGAAGGCAAGGATTATGGCAACATTTACTAATTTAAACAAGAAAACTGTCCATAATAGTTGTAGGAGATTCCAAAATCATCTGGAGGCCTTAGTTGAAGCCAGTGGCGATTTTATTTAATAAATTTACTCTTTAATATTTCATGATATTTTTGTGTAAATATATCTGTTAAAGTGAGATGTCAGGGTTATTTTCATTTTTGTATAATTTAGACAATAATATATCCATTGCACCCTATACATGAGATCTTAGTAAACGAGATAAAATTTCTCCATCACTCAAATAATAAGAAAATATTACAAATAACAAAAATTATCTACATTCATAAACAATATTTAATTTAGTAATGGCACATATGTCTTCAATTGCAATTTAGTACTACATTAACAACAGATTATAATCTCAAATGGTTAATTCATAAAATATATTACTATAGTTACTAATTCTTGTGCTGTTCAGGTATATGGTACTTTTGAATTTACATTATTCAAAAAAGCAAAACCTGTTTTCCGTGAAAATAGTATTATAAGGAATAATATTTTATATTGATGACTAAATTTAAAAATGTCTGTTTTGTGACATGATTTATTTTACTATTTCTCTTTCTTTTAGATATGAGATTCTGATTAAATTGTAGTTGTTGGGGTTGTTTATTTTGGATAAAAAAACTGTTTTCTCTTTGTTTCAGCGTCGTAACAACTTTTTGCTGTTTGGTCATAAGCGTAGTAAATCAGAGAGTCAAACAGACAGTTACATTTGCCCCATTGAGACACCACCTTCCCAAAATGGCAAAGACACCCTCGTAAATGGGGGAACAGCAAATTACCCACAAAATAATGGCTGCATTAAAGAAGTAAGTATGCTGTGTTGATTTTTTTTTTTTAGTGGGGGGGAGAAGGGTAAAGGACATGGAAGGTCAAAGTTTGAACGCATCTGTACTGTAAAATGCTGATATTTTCATATTTAGTATAATTAAGCAGCAATTGATCATCTAAACAAGTTACATATATATAAAAAAGAAAATGCATTTTTATCTATCAGTTTTTACAAATTGCAAAGCATTTTTGCAAACCTGACTGCTGTGGGTGCAAGGCATATCCAAGATTCAGTCTGCATCCAAGACTTTGGCTCAAATGACTCATCTTCAGGGTTGTGAAAAAGTAAAGAAAATCAAGTGATTTTAGTAAGATCAAAGTGTAATATCTGTTCCAATATCAAAATGATAATAGCTGTTTCCTTATCTGAAAACATTCAGCATCCATCAACTGATAGAATAGGGCTATTATATGTATAATTATTATTTTGTAGCAATGTTTTACTATAGGAATGCATTGCAAATGAGGAAGAAAATATTGTCAGTGTTCAGGAATGAATGCAAGCATTACTGATAGAATAGGGCTATTATATGTATAATTATTATTTTGTAAGTGTTTTTACTATAGGAATGCATTGCAAATGAGCAAGAAAGGGATTGTCAGTGGTCAGGAATGAATGCAAGCATTACTGATAGAATAGAGCTATTATATGTATAATTATTATTTTGTAGCATTGTTTTACTATAGGAATGCATTGCAAATGAAAAAAAACATTGTCAGTGGTCAGGAATGAATACAAGCATTACTGATAGAATAGGGAAGGTATTATATGTAAATTATTATTTTGTAACAGTGTTTTACTATAGGAATGCATTGGAAATCCTTAAAAAAGGGATTGTCAGTGGTCAGGAATGAATGCAAGCATTACTGATAGAATAGGGCTATTATATGTATAATTATTATTTTGTAGCAGTGTTTTAATATAGGAATGCATTGAAAATGAGGAAAAAGGGATTGTCAGTGGTCAGGAATGAATGCAAGCATTACTGATAGAATAGGGCTATTATATATATAATTATTATTTTGTAGCATTGTTTTACTATAGGAATGCATTGCAAATGAGATAATTAGATTTAATTGGTCATAATGAATCCAAGCATTACTGATAGAATAATATTCTCTAAATTATAATTATTATTTTCTATCAATGTTTTACTATAGGAATGCATTGCAAATGAGATCAGAAAGGGATTGTCAGTGGTCAGGAATGAATGCAAGCTAACTGATAAATAGATCTATTATATGTATAATTATTATTTTGTCTAATGATTTTTATTTATAAAATGAATTAAATGAAATATAATGCAGTGTTTTATGTTCATATTTATG
This sequence comes from Acanthosepion pharaonis, assembly GCA_903632075.3. Taxonomy (NCBI): domain Eukaryota; kingdom Metazoa; phylum Mollusca; class Cephalopoda; order Sepiida; family Sepiidae; genus Acanthosepion; species Acanthosepion pharaonis. The sequence goes on along the minus strand of CAHIKZ030002238.1, from coordinate 232,558 downwards.
GAATGCAATGTCTGCCTGTGATAGGCCAGAGAAAAATACATCCTGATTGTCATAAACACATTACGAATATTGATCGAAATTTAATATACATATTAATTCAATCATATTCAACATTACATTTTAATATTTATATCTATTTCACATTTTTTAATAAAATTATTAGACAATATTATTAAATATATTTAACTGATGACTTTAAATCATCATATTTAAAAAATTGGTAAAAACCATATCTTAATTAATGAAAGAATTGCTAAATAAAAGTGACCATATGTTAATGAGAAAAATATTGTTTTTTATAGATTAAATAATTTTAGCATGGTTTAGTGATGATAAATAATTGATTAAAAATGGGCTAAAATAAAAATTGCAATAAATTTTATTTTTGTTTGAAAAAAAAAGATAGATTCAACAGAAGATATATTTTTTTTTAAAACTATATACATAAGATAAAATATATGAGATATACCATTAATATAATTTTTAGATCCCCTATAAAATTTTAGATAGAAAATATACTTTAATATATTTAAAAATTCTTGTATAGTTTTGAAACAATTTTGTATCTTATAATAAATGTAAAATAAATTTAATATTTTTTAAAATATTGCATAAAATTGTCATTTTGCACATTAAAAACAGAATATCAAATAAAGGAATTTTATTTTTTATAATCCCATTTTTAATGTAAGATTGAATATACTCATTCAATATATATCCCATGCATGAATAATTTAAAATATTTTAAATGTATCTTGTAGAAATTTTTTTTTTTAGCAATGGAATTGACCAAATTCAATTAAAAATGGAATTTTGAATTTAAAATTCCTATCTTCTAAAATAAATAAATAAAAATGAAAACGATTTTCTTGTATCCCATCTTTCAATCATATTTTATTATTTTTTTCTTTTATCAAATTATTAGATATATATTAATTTAATCTATTTTATCCCATCTTCTAGTTAAATAAAAAAAATGATTTTATCATGTATCTCTTGTATCATGAATTTCCTTTTTTGAGAGACCAAATTACAATAGACTAACCTCTTTTCCTCTTTTCTTTTATCCCATCTTCTAGTTAAATAAGTTAAAATGAATTTTATCATGTATCTCTTGTATCAATAGTGAGTTCCTTTTTTGAGAGACCAAATTACAATAGACTAACCTCTTTTCTTCTATCTCTTTATCCCATCTTCTAGTTAAATAAGTTAAAAATGATTTTATCATGTATCTCGTGTATCATAGAGTTCCTTTTTGACAAAGTAGACAAACAATTGTCCAATAGACTAACAATATTCTCTTTTCCTCTATCTCTTTATCCCATCTTCTAGTTAAATAAGTTAAAAATGATTTTATCATGTATCTCTTGCATCATGTGAAATTCCTTTTTTGAGAGAAAAAATTACAATAGACTAACCTCTTTTCCAATATCTCTTTATCCCATCTTCTAGTTAAATAAGTTAAAATGATTTTATCATGTATCTCTGCAATGTTCCTTTTTTTGGAAGACAAATTACAATAGAACCTCTTTTCTTCTGGTCTTTTTTCCATCTTCTAGTTAAAATAAGTTAAAATGATTTTATCATGTATCTCGTGCATCATAAAAATTCCTTTTTGAAGAGACCAAATTACAATGAACTAACCTTTTTCTTCTATCTCTTTATCCCATCTTCTAGTTAAATAAGTTAAAAATGATTTTATCATGTATCTCTTGCATCATGTGAGTTCCTTTTTTGAGAGACCAAATTACAATAGACTAACCTCTTTTCTTCTATCTCTTTATCCCATCTTCTAGTTAAATAAGTTAAAAATGATTTTATCATGTATCTCTTGCATCATGTGAGTTCCTTTTTTGAGAGACCAAATTACAATAGACTAACCTCTTTTCTTCTATCTCTTTATCCCATCTTCTACTTAAATAAGTTAAAAAATTTTTATCATGTATCTCTTGCATCATGTGAGTTCCTTTTAGAGACCAAATTAAATAGACTAACAATTTTCCTCTATACTTTATGCCATCTTTTCTTCTATCTCTTTATCCCATATCTTCTAGTTAAATAAGTTAAAAAATTTTTTTCTTTTATCCATCTTCTATCTAAGCATCATGTGATGTTCCTTTTTAGAACCAAATTACAATAGACTAACCTCTTTTTCTTTCTATCTTAAAATTTTTTCCCATCTTCTACTTAAATTCTTTTTGGAGACCAAAATGATTTTTCCTCATCTATCTCTTGCATAAATGTGAAATTCCTTTTTGATCAGACCAAATTACAATAGACTAACCTCTTTTCATCTTGATAATTTATCCAAAAAATAAAAAAATGATTTTATCATTATCCTCTTTTCTTCTATCTCTTTATCCCATCTTCTACTTAAATAAGTTAAAAATGATTTTATCATCTATCTCTTGCATCATGTGAGTTCCTTTTTAGAGAGACCAAATTACAATAGACTAACATCTTTTCTTCTATCTCTTTATCCCATCTTCTACTTAAATAAGTTAAAAATGATTTTATCATCTATCTCTTGCATCATGTGAGTTCCTTTTTAGAGAGACCAAATTACAATAGACTAACATCTTTTTTGGAGAGACCAAACTAATAACTTCTCTCTTTTATCCCATCTTCTACTTAAATAAGTTAAAAATGATTTTATCATCTATCTCTTGCATCATGTGAGTTCCTTTTTAGAGAGACCAAATTACAATAGACTAACATCTTTTCTTCTATCTCTTTATCCCATCTTCTACTTAAATAAGTTAAAAATGATTTTATCATCTATCTCTTGCATCATGTGAGTTCCTTTTTTGGAGAGACCAAATTACAATAGACTAACCTCTTTTCTTCTATCTCTTTATCCCATCTTCTAGTTAAATAAGTTAAAATGATTTTTCATCATGTATCTCTTGTATCATAAATTTCCTTTTTGGAGAGACCAAATTACAATAGACTAACCTCTTTATCTCTTTATCCCATCTTCTAGTTAAATAAGTTAAAATGATTTTATCATGTATCTCTTGTATCAGGTGAGTTCCTTTTTTTAGAGACCAAATTACAATAGACTAACCTCTTTTCCTCTATCTCTTTATCCCATCTTCTAGTTAAATAAGTTAAAAAATGATTTTATCATGTATCTTGTGTATCATACAGAGTTCCTTTTTTAGAGACAAATTACAATAGACTAACCTCTTTTCTTCTATCTCTTTTTTATCCCATCTTCTAGTTAAATAAGTTAAAAAATGATTTTATCATGTATCTCTTGTATCATGTGAGTCCCTTTTTGAGAGACCAAATTACAATAGACTAACATCTTTTCTTCTATCTCTTTATCCCATCTTCTAGTTAAATAAGTTAAAATGATTTTATCATGTATCTCTTGTATCATGTTTTCCTCTCCTTTTTTCTAGTTAAATAAGACCAATTTTACAATAGACTAACCTCTTTTCCTCTATCTCTCTTTATCCCATCTTCTAGTTAAATAAGTTAAAAATTTTATGATTTTATCATGTATCTCTTGCATCATTTGAGTTCCTTTTTTTAGAGACCAAATTACAATAGACTAACCTCTTTTCCTCTATCTCTTTATCCCATCTTCTAGTTAAATAAGTTAAAAAATGATTTTATCATGTATCTCTTGCATCATGTGAGTTCCTTTTTTTGAGAGACCAAATTACAATAGACTAACCTTTCCTTTCTTTATCCCATCTTCTAGTTAAATAATAAGTTAAAAATGATTTTTATCATGTTTGTATCATCCCATTCTCTTTTGGAGAGACCAAATAAGTTAAAAAGTTAAAATGATTTTATCATGTATCTCGTGTATCAGGCGAGTTCCTTTTTTGAGAGACCAAATTACAATAGACTAACCTCTTTTTTCTATCTCTTTATCCCATCTTCTAGTTAAATAAGTTAAAATGATTTTATCATGTATCTCGTGTATCATGCGAGTTCCTTTTTTGGAGAAACCAAATTACAATAGACTAACCTCTTTTCCTCTATCTCTTTATCCCATCTTCTAGTTAAATAAGTTAAAATGAAAAATCATTTTGTATCATGTTTTTGGAGAGACAAATAGACTAACCTGTGAGTTCTCTTTATTTAGTTAAAATGACCATCATTATCTCGTGTATCACGAGTTCCTTTTTGGAGAGACCAAATTACAATTTTCTTTTCTATCTCTTTATCCCATCTTCTAGTTAAATAAGTTAAAAATGATTTTATCATGTATCTCTTGTATCATATGAGTTCCTTTTTGAGAGACCAAATTACAATAGACTAAACTCTTTTCCTCTATCTCTTTATCCCATCTTCTAGTTAAATAAGTTAAAAATGATTTTATCATGTATCTCTTGTATCATGTGAGTTCCTTTTTGGAGAGACCAAATTTTTCCTAGACTAACCTCTTTTTTAAATAAGTTTCTCTCTTTATCCCATCTTCTAGTTAAATAAGTTAAAAATGATTTTTATCATGTATCTGTATCATGTATCGAGTTCCTTTTTTTGGAGAGACCAAATTACAATAGACTAACCTCTTTCCTCTTTTTTATCCCATCTTCTAGTTAAATAAGTTAAAATGAAATTACAATCTCGTTCCTTTTTGGAACTAACCTCTTTCTTTTTTCTAGTTAAATAAGTTAAAATGATTTTTATCAGTTTAGGAGAGACCAAATTATAGACTCTTTATCCTTTATCCCATCTTCTAGTTAAATAAGTTAAAAATGATTTTATCATGTATCTCTTGTATCATGTTCCTTTTTGAGAGACCAAATTACAATAGAGTTCCTTTTCTAGTTAAATAAGAAAAATGAGACCAAATTACAATACCAAACTAACCTCTTTTCTTCTATCTCTTTATCCCATCTTCTAGTTAAATAAGTTAAAAATGATTTTATCATGTATCTCGTGTATCATGGCGAGTTCCTTTTTGGAGACCAAATTACAATAGACTAACCTCTTTCCTCTATCTCTTTATCCCATCTTCTAGTTAAATAAGTTAAAAATGATTTTATCATGTATCTCGTGTATCATACGAGTTCCTTTTTTTGAGAGACCAAATTACAATAGACTAACCTCTTTTCCTCTATCTCTTTATCCCATCTTCTAGTTAAATAAGTTAAAATGATTTTTATCATGTATCTCGTGTATTAGGCGAGTTCCTTTTTGGAGAGACCAAATTACAATAGACTAACCTCTTTTCCTCTATCTCTTTATCCCATCTTCTAGTTAAATAAGTTAAAAATGATTTAAAATGTATCATTATCAAATCTATCTCTTCATCATCAGTTTTTATCAGTTCCTTTTTTTTGGAGAGACCAAATTACAATAGACTAACCTCTTTTCCTCTATCTCTTTATCCCATCTTCTAGTTAAATAAGTTAAAAATTTTATTTTATCATATCATATCTCTTTGCATCAATAGACTAAGTTCCTTTTTTTATCCATCTTCTAGTTAAATAAGTTAAATTTTTATCAATATCTCGACTAACCTTTTTGGAGAGACCAAATTCAATTCTTTTCCTCTATCTCTTTATCCCATCTTCTAGTTAAATAAGTTAAAAATGATTTTATCATGTATCTCGTGTATCAGGCGAAAACCAAATTACAATAGACTAACCTCTTTTCCTATCTCTTTATCCCATCTTCTAGTTAAATAAGTTAAAAAATGATTTTATCATGTATCTCGTGTATCAGGCGAGTTCCTTTTTTGGAGAGACCAAATTACAATAGACTAACCTCTTTTTTCTATCTCTTTATCCCATCTTCTAGTTAAATAAGTTAAAAAATGATTTTATCATGTATCTCTCGTGTATCAGGCGAGTTCCTTTTTTGAGAGACCAAATTACAATAGACTAACCTCTTTTCCTCTATCTCTTTAAATCCCATCTTCTATCTCGTTAAATAAGTTAAAAACCTGATTTTATCATCCCATCTTCTAGTTAAATATCATATGAGTTCCTTTTTTTTGAGACCAAATTACAATAGACTAACCTCTTTTCCTCTATCTCTTTATCCCATCTTCTAAATAAGTTAAAAATAATCATGTATTAAAATTCCTTTTTGATTTTATCATTTCCTATCTCTTTATCCCATCTTCTAGTTAAATAAGTTAAAAGTTTTATCCTTTTTTTCCTTTTTTGGAGAGACCAAATTACAATAGACTAACCTCTTTTCCTCTATCTCTTTATCCCATCTTCTAGTTAAATAAGTTAAAAATGATTTTATCATGTATCTCGTGTATCATAGGATTTCCTTTTTTGGAGAGACCAAATTACAATAGACTAACCTCTTTTCCTCTATCTCTTTATCCCATCTTCTAGTTAAATAAGTTAAAAATGATTTTATCATGTATCTCGTGTATCATACGAGTTCCTTTTTGGAGAGACCAAATTACAATAGACTAACCTCTTTTCCTCTATCTCTTTATCCCATCTTCTAGTTAAATAAGTTAAAAATGATTTTATCATGTATCTCGTGTATCATACGAGTTCCTTTTTTGAGAGACCAAATTACAATAGACTAACCTCTTTTCCTCTATCTCTTTATCCCATCTTCTAGTTAAATAAGTTAAAAATGATTTTATCATGTATCTCGTGTATCAGGCGAGTTCCTTTTTTGAGAGACCAAATTACAATAGACTAACCTCTTTTCCTCTATCTCTTTATCCCATCTTCTAGTTAAATAAGTTAAAAATGATTTTATCATGTATCTCGTGTATCAGGCGAGTTCCTTTTTTGGAGACCAAATTACAATAGACTAACCTCTTTTCCTCTATCTCTTTATCCCATCTTCTAGTTAAATAAGTTAAAATGATTTTATCATGTATCTCGTGTATCAGGCGAGTTCCTTTTTGGAGACCAATTTACAATAGACTAACCTCCAAAATAAGTTAAAATGATTTTATCAATAGATCAGGCTAACCTCTTTTTCCTCTATCTCTTTATCCCATCTTCTAGTTAAATAAGTTAAAAATGATTTTATCATGTATCTCGTGTATCATACGAGTTCCTTTTTGGAGAGACCAAAACCTACAATAGACTAAAATCTTTTCCTCTATCTCTTTTTCCCATCTTCTAGTTAAATAAGTTAAAAATGATTTTATCATGTATCTCGTGTATCAGGCGAGTTCCTTTTTTTGAGAGACCAAATTACAATAGACTAACCTCTTTTCCTCTATCTCTTTATCCCATCTTCTAGTTAAATAAGTTAAAAATGATTTTTATCATGTATCTCTTGTATCATCATGAGTTCCTTTTTGGAGAGACCAAATTACAATAGACTAACCTCTTTTCCTTCTATCTCTTTGATCCCATCTTCTAGAGACCAAATTAAATAAGTTAAAAATTATTTTGATTTTATCATGTATCTCGTGTATCATACGAGTTCCTTTTTTGGAGAGACCAAATTAAATAATTAAAAATGACATAACCTCTTTTCCTCTTTGGATCTCTTTATTTCCATCTTCTAGTTAAATAAGTTAAAAATGATTTTATCATGTATCTCGTGTATCAGGCGAGTTCCTTTTTTGGAGAGACCAAATTACAATAGACTAACCTCTTTTCCTCTATCTCTTTATCCCATCTTCTAGTTAAATAAGTTAAAAATGATTTTATCATGTATCTCGTGTATCATACGAGTTCCTTTTTTGGAGAGACCAAATTACAATAGACTAACCTCTTTTCCTCTATCTCTTTATCCCATCTTCTAGTTAAATAAGTTAAAAATGATTTTATCATGTATCTCGTGTATCAGGCGAGTTCCTTTTTTGGAGAGACCAAATTACAATAGACTAACCTCTTTTCCTCTATCTCTTTATCCCATCTTCTAGTTAAATAAGTTAAAAATGATTTTATCATGTATCTCGTGTATCAGGCGAGTTCCTTTTTTGGAGAGACCAAATTACAATAGACTAACCTCTTTTCCTCTATCTCTTTATCCCATCTTCTAGTTAAATAAGTTAAAAATGATTTTATCATGTATCTCGTGTATCAAAATGATTTTATCCCATATCTCAGTTCCTTTTTTTTGGAGAGACCAAATTACAATAGACTAACCTCTTTTCCTCTATCTCTTTATCCCATCTTCTAGTTAAATAAGTTAAAATGATTTTATCATGTATCTCGTGTATCAGGCGAGTTCCTTTTTTGAGAGACCAAATTACAATTCCTCTTTTCCTCTATCTCTTTTTATCCCATCTTCTAGTTAAATAAGTTAAAATTTTTTATCATGTATCTCGTGTATTTTTCCTTTTTTGAGAGACCAAATTACAATAGACTAACCTCTTTTCATCCCATCTTCTAGTGTTAAAAATGATTTTATCATGTATCTCGTGTATCATAAGTTGAGTTCCTTTTTTGGAGAGACCAAATTACAATAGACTAACCTCTTTTCCTCTATCTCTTTATCCCATCTTCTAGTTAAATAAGTTAAAATGATTTTATCATGTATCTCGTGTATCAGGCGAGTTCCTTTTTTGGAGACCAAATTACAATAGACTAACCTCTTTTCCTCTATCTCTTTATCCCATCTTCTAGTTAAATAAGTTAAAAATGATTTTATCATGTATCTCGTGTATCATAGGCGAGTTCCTTTTGGAGAGACCAAATTACAATAGACTAACCTCTTTTCCTCTATCTCTTTATCCCATCTTCTAGTTAAATAAGTTAAAAATGATTTTATCATGTATCTATCTGTATGTATCATAGTTCCTTTTTTGAGAGACCAAATTACAATAGACTAACCTCTTTTCCTCTATCTCTTTATCCCATCTTCTAGTTAAATAAGTTAAAATGATTTTATCATGTATCTCTTGTATCAGGCGAGTTCCTTTTTTGGAGAGACCAAATTGCAATAGACTAACCTCTTTTCCTCAATCTCTTTATACCATCTTCTAGTTAAATAAGTTAAAAATGATTTTATCATGTGTCTCTTGTATCAGGCGAGTTCTTTTTTGGGGGGGAGACCAAATTGCAATAGACTAACCTCTTTTCCTCTATCTCTTTATCCCATCTTCTAGTTAAATAAGTTAAAAATGATTTTATCATGTATCTCGTGTATCATAAGAGTTCCTTTTTTGGAGACCAAATTACAATAGACTAACCAAATCTCTTTATCCCATCTTCTAGTTAAATAAGTTAAAAATGATTTTATCATGTATCTCGTGTATCAGGCGAGTTCCTTTTTGGAGAGACCAAATTACAATAGACTAACCTTTTTCCTCTATCTCTTTATCCCATCTTCTAGTTAAATAAGTTAAAAATGATTTTATCATGTATCTCGTGTATCAGGCGAGTTCCTTTTTTGAGAGACCAAATTACAATAGACTAACCTCTTTTCCTCTATCTCTTTATCCCATCTTCTAGTTAAATAAGTTAAAAATGATTTTATCATGTATGTATCTTCCTTTTTGGAGATCAAATTACAATAGACTAACCTTTTTCCTTTTTTTTCTAGAAATACCAATTTTACAATAGACTAACCTCTTTTTGGAGATCTACAATTATCCCATCTTTTCTATCTTAAATAAGTTAAAATGATTTTTTATCATGTATCTCGTGTATCAGGCGAGTTCCTTTTTGGAGAGACCAAATTACAATAGACTAACCTCTTTTCTCTATCTCTTTATCCCATCTTTTATAGTTAAATAAGTTAAAAATGATTTTATCATCTATCTCTTCTGTTAAATATCAAAATGATTTTATCAGTTCCTTTTTTTTGAGAGACCAAATTACAATAGACCTCTAACATCTTTTATCCTCTATCTCTTTATCCCATCTTCTAGTTAAATAAGTTAAAAATGATTTTATCATGTATCTCGTGTATCATATGAGTTCCTTTTTTTGAGAGACCAAATTACAATAGACTAACCTCTTTTTCCTCTATCTCTTTATCCCATCTTCTAGTTAAATAAGTTAAAATGATTTTATCATGTATCTCGTGTATCATACGAGTTCCTTTTTTGGAGAGACCAAATTACAATAGACTAACCTTTTTCCTCTATCTCTTTATCCCATCTTCTAGTTAAATAAGTTAAAATGATTTTATCATGTATCTCGTGTATTAGGCGAGTTCCTTTTTTGGAGAGACCAAATTACAATAGACTAACCTCTTTTCCTCTATCTCTTTATCCCATCTTCTAGTTAAATAAGTTAAAAATGATTTTATCATGTATCTCGTGTATCAGGCGAGTTCCTTTTTTGGAGAGACCAAATTACAATAGACTAACCTCTTTTCCTCTATCTCTTTATCCCATCTTCTAGTTAAATTTAAAATGATAAGTTAAAAATGATTTTTTCCTCTATCTCTTTATCCCATCTTCTAGTTAAATAAGTTAAAATGATTTTTATCATGTATCTCGTGTATCATACGAGTTCTTTTTGAGAGACCAAATTACAATAGACTAACCTCTTTTCCTCTATCTCTTTATCCCATCTTCTAGTTAAATAAGTTAAAATGATTTTTTCATGTATCCCGTGTATCATATGAGTTCCTTTTTTGGAGAGACCAAATTGCAATAGACTAACCTCTTTTCCTCTATCTCTTTATCCCATCTTCTAGTTAAATAAGGTAAAAATGATTTTATCATGTATCTGTATCTTGTATCAGGCGAGTTCCTTTTTCTATCTTTAGAGACCAAATTACAATAGACTAACCTCTTTTTTGGAGACCAAATCAATCTCTTTATCCCATCTTCTATCCCATTAAATAAGTTAAAAATGATTTTATCATGTATCTCGTGTATCAGGCGAGTTCCTTTTTTGGAGAGACCAAATTACAATAGACTAACCTCTTTTCCTCTATCTCTTTATCCCATCTTCTAGTTAAATAAGTTAAAAATGATTTTATCATGTATCTCGTGTATCAGGCGAGTTTTTTTGGAGACCAAATTACAATAGACTAACCTCTTTTCTCCTATCTTTTATCCATCTTTCTTCTAGTTAAATAAGTTAAAATGATTTTATCATGTATCATCATAATTTTTTTTTTACAATAGACTAACCTCTTTTCCTCTATCTCTTTATCCCATCTTCTAGTTAAATAAGTTAAAAATGATTTTATCATGTATCTCTTGTATCAGGCGAGTTCCTTTTTTGGAGAGACCAAATTGCAATAGACTAACCTCTTTTATCCATCTTCTAGTTAAATAAGTTTATCCCATCTTCTAGTTAAATAAGTTTTTGGAGAGACCAAAAATGATTTTTCCTCTATCTCTTTTATCCCATCATGTATCTCGTGTATCATCTCGATCATTCCTTTTTTTTTGAGACCAAATTACAATAGTCTAACCTCTTTTCCTCTATCTCTTTATCCCATCTTCTAGTTAAATAAGTTAAAAATGATTTTATCATGTATCTCGTGTATCAGGTGAGTTCCTTTTTTGGAGAGACCAAATTACAATAGACTAACCTCTTTTCCTCTATCTCTTTATCCCATCTTCTAGTTAAATAAGTTATAATGATTTTATCATGTATCTCGTGTATCAGGTGAGTTCCTTTTTTGGAGAGACCAAATTACAATAGACTTTTCTAGTTAAATAAGTTAAAATGATTTTATCATGTATCTCGTGTATCAGGCGAGTTCCTTTTTGGAGAGACCAAATTACAATAGACTAACCTCTTTTCCTCTATCTCTTTATCCCATCTTCTAGTTAAATAAGTTAAAATTTTTATTTTATCTCGTGTATCTTCCTTTTTTGAGAGACCAAATTACAATAGAGTTCCTTTTTCCCAGAAATAAGTTAAAAAATTTTTTTCAATAGATCATAACCTTTTTTGGAGACCAAATTACAATAGACTAACCTCTTTTCCTCTTCTTTATCCCATCTTCTAGTTAAATAAGTTAAAAATGATTTTATCATGTATCTCGTGTATTAGGCGAGTTCCTTTTTTTGGAGAGACCAATTTACAATAGACTAACCTCTTTTCCTCTATCTCTTTATCCCATCTTCTAGTTAAATAAGTTAAAAATGATTTTATCATGTATCTCGTGTATCATAAGAGTTCCTTTTTTGAGAGAGACCAAATTACAATAGAAAATAACCTCTTTTCCTCTATCTCTTTATCCCATCTTCTAGTTAAATAAGTTAAAAATGATTTTATCATGTATCTCGTGTATCATACGAGTTCCTTTTTTGGAGAGACCAAATTACAATAGACTAACCTCTTTTCCTCTATCTCTTTATCCCATCTTCTAGTTAAATAAGTTAAAAATGATTTTATCATGTATCTCGTGTATCAGGCGAGTTCCTTTTTGGAGAGACCAAATTACAATAGACTAACCTTTTTCTATCTCTTTATCTCTTTAAATCCCATCTTCTAGTTAAATAGAGTTAAAAAAAATGATTTTATCATGTATCTCTGTATCAGGCGAGTTCCTTTTTTGAGAGACCAAATTACAATAGACTAACCTCTTTTCCTCTATCTCTTTATCCCATCTTCTAGTTAAATAAGTTAAAAATGATTTTTTATCATGTATCTCGTGTATCAGGCGAGTTCCTTTTTTTGAGAGACCAAATTACAATAGACTAACCTCTTTTCCATCTATCTCTTTATCCCATCTTCTAGTTAAATAAGTTAAAAAAACCTCTGATTTTATCATGTATCTCTTTTATCATGTATCGAGTTCCTTTTTTTTTTGGAGAGACCAAATTACAATAGACTAACCTCTTTTCCTCTATCTTTTATCCCATCTTCTAGTTAAATAAGTTAAAAATGATTTTATCATGTATCTCGTGTATCAGGCGAGTTCCTTTTTGGAGAGACCAAATTACAATAGACTAACCTCTTTTTTCTGTTAAATCTGATCTCTTTATCCCATCTTCTAGTTAAATAAGTTAAAAATGATTTTATCATGTATCTCGTGTTCAGGCGAGTTCCTTTTTGGAGAGACCAAATTACAATAGACTAACCTCTTTTCCTCTATCTCTTTATCCCATCTTCTAGTTAAATAAGTTAAAATGATTTTATCATGTATCTCGTGTATCAGGCGAGTTTCCTTTTTGGAGAGACCAAATTACAATAGACTAACCTCTTTCCTCTATCTCTTTATCCCATCTTCTAGTTAAATAAGTTAAAATGATTTTATCATGTATCTCGTGTATCATATGAGTTCCTTTTTTGGAGAGACCAAATTAAATAGACTAACCTCTTTTCCTCTATCTTTTATCCCATCTTCTAGTTAAATAAGTTTAAAAATGATTTTATCATGTATCTCGTGTATCAGGCGTTCCTTTTTTTGGAGAGACCAAATTATCAATAGAAAATAACCTCTTTTTCCTTTTTTGAAGACCAAATCTTTTTCCTCTCTCCCCCATCTTCTAGTTAAATAAGTTTAAAATGATTTTTTTTCATGTATCTCGTCCTTCAGTTGTATCAGGCGAGTTCCTTTTTTGGAGAGACCAAATTAAATAGACTAAAAACTTTTCCTCTGTCTCTTTATTTTAAAAATGATTTTATCATGTATCTCGTATCAGGCGAGTTCCTTTTTGGAGAGACCAAATTACAATAGACTAACCTTTTTTCCTCTATCTCTTTATCCCATCTTCTAGTTAAATAAGTTAAAATGATTTTATCATGTATCTCGTGTATCAGGCGAAGAGACCAAATTACAATAGACTAACCTCTTTTCTTCTATCTCTTTATCCCATCTTCTAGTTAAATAAGTTAAAAATGATTTTATCATGTATCTCGTGTATCAGGCGAGTTCCTTTTTTGAGAGACCAAATTACAATAGACAACCTCTTTTCCTCTATCTCTTTATCCCATCTTCTAGTTAAATAAAAATGAAATGTATCTCGTGTATGAGTTTTATTGGAGAGACATGTATCTCCAACTGTATCCCATCAGTTAAATAAGTTAAAAATGATTTTAATGTTTTTTTGAGAGACCAAAAATTACAATAGACTAACCTCTTTTCCTCTATCTCTTTATCCCATCTTCTAGTTAAATAAGTTAAAAATGATTTTATCATGTATCTCGTGTATCATAAGAGTTCCTTTTTTGAGAGACCAAATTACAATAGACTAACCTCTTTTTCTCTATCTCTTTATCCCATCTTCTAGTTAAATAAGTTAAAAATGATTTTATCATGTATCTCGTGTATCAGGCGAGTTCCTTTTTGGAGAGACCAAATTACAATAGACTAACCTCTTTTCCTCTATCTTTTTATCCCATCTTCTAGTTAAATAAGTTAAAATGATTTTATCATGTATCTCGTGTATCAGGCGAGTTCCTTTTTTGAGAGACCAAATTACAATAGACTAACCTCTTTTCTCTATCTCTTTATCCCATCTTCTAGTTAAATAAGTTAAAAATGATTTTATCATGTATCTTGTATCATACGAGTTCCTTTTTTGGAGAGACCAAATTACAATAGACTAACCTCTTTTCCTCTATCTTTTATCCCATCTTCTAGTTAAATAAGTTAAAATGATTTTATCATGTATCTCTTGTATCAGGCGAGTTCCTTTTTTGAGAGACCAAATTACAATAGACTAACCTCTTTTCCTCTATCTCTTTATCCCATCTTCTAGTTAAATAAGTTAAAAATGATTTTTCATGTATCATGTATATCGAGTTCCTTTTGGAGAGACCAAATTATAGACAACCTCTTTCCTCTATCTTTTATCCCATTTTTGGTTAAATAAGTTAAAAATGATTTTAGATGTATCTCGTGTATCATGTAGTTCCTTTTTTGAGAGACCAAATTACAATAGACTAACCTCTTTTCTCATCTCTTTATCCCATCTTCTAGTTAAATAAGTTAAAATGATTTTATCATGTATCTCGTGTATTGCAATGGCGAGTTCTTTTTTGAGAGACCAAATTACAATAGACTAACCTCTTTTTCCTATCTCTTTTATCCCATCTTCTAGTTAAATAAGTTAAAAATGATTTTATCAAGTATCTCTCGTGTATCAGGACTAAGTTTTCTTTTTTGAGAAATAAGACCAAATTACAATAGAGAAACTACACCAACTCTTTTCTCTATCTCTTTATCCCATCTTCTAGTTAAATAAGTTAAAATGATTTTTTATCATGTATCTCGTATCAGGCGAGTTCCTTTTTGGAGACCAAATTACAATAGACTAACCTCTTTTTTCTCTTTATCCCATCTTCAGTTAAATAAGTTAAAAAATGATTTTATCATGTATCTCGTGTATCAGGGAGTTCCTTTTTGAGAGACCAAATTACAATAGACTAACCTCTTTTCCTCTTATCCCATCTTCTAGTTAAATAAGTTAAAAAATGATTTTATCATGTATCTCGTGTATCATACGAGTTCCTTTTTGGAGAGACCAAATTACAATAGACTAACCTCTTTTCCTCTATCATCTCTTTTATCCCATCTTCTAGTTAAATAAGTTAAAATGATTTTATCATGTATCTTGTATCATACGAGTTCCTTTTTAGAGAGACCAAATTTGTAATAGAAAAACTAACCTCTTTTCCTCTATCTCTTTATCCCATCTTCTAGTTAAATAAGTTAAAATGATTTTATCATGTATCTCGTGTATCAACGAGTTCCTTTTTTCCTATCTCTTTAGAGACATCAAAGTTAAAAAGTTAAAATGATTTTACATGTAAAGGTTCCTCTTTTTGATCTTTTATATCTATCTTCTAGTTAAATAAGTTAAAAAAATGATTTTATCATATATCTCGTGTATCATAAACACCCTTTTTGAGAGACCAAATTACAATAGACTTTCCTTTTTCTCTATCTCTTTATCCCATCTTCTAGTTAAATAAGTTAAAAATGATTTTATCATGTATCTCGTGTATTTTTAAAAGTTCCTTTTTGAGAGACCAAATTACAATAGACTAACCTTTTTCCTCTTTTATCCCATCTTCTAGTTAAATAAGTTAAAAATGATTTTATCATGTATCTAATATCATAGAGTTCCTTTTTTGAGAGACCAAATTACAATAGACTAACCTCTTTTTCCTCTATCTCTTTATCCCATCTTCTAGTTAAATAAGTTAAAAATTTTATTTTATCATGTATCTTTTTTGTATCATACAATAGTTCCTTTTTTTAGAGAAATCTTTATCCCATCAATAGAAATAAGTTAAAATTTTTTATCTATCTCTTTATCCCATCTTCTTTTTAAATAAGTTAAAATAACCTCTTTCCTCATCTCTTTATCCCATCTTCTAGTTAAATAAGTTAAAAATGATTTTTTTTATCTCGTATCACCAAATTACAATAAATTACAATAGACTCTTTTCCTCTATCTCTTTATCCCATCTTCTAGTTAAATAAGTTAAAAATGATTTTTATCATGTATCTCTTATCAGAGTTTCTTTTTTAGGAGACCAAATTACAATAGACTTTTTTCCTCTATCTCTTTATCCCATCTTCTAGTTAAATAAGTTAAAATGATTTTATCATGTATCTACTGTCATCAGTGAGTTCCTTTTTGAGAGACCAAATTACAATAGACTAACCTCTTTTTCTTTATCTCTTTATTATCTTCTAGTTAAATAAGTTAAAAAATGATTTTATCATGTATCTCGTTGTATCATGCTGAGTTTCCTTTTTTGAGAGACCAAATTACAATAGACTAACCTCTTTTCCTCTATCTCTTTTATCCCATCTTCTAGTTAAATAAGTTAAAAAATGATTTTATCATGTATCTCATGCATCATGCGAGTTCCTTTTTTGAGAGACCAAATTTTTAATAGACTAACCTCTTTTCCTTCTATCTCTTTATCCCATCTTCTAGTTAAATAAGTTAAAAATGATTTTATCATGTATCTCTTGTATCATTTTTCCTTTTTGGAGAGACCAAATTACAATAGACTAACCTCTTTTCCTCTATCTCTTTATCCCATCTTCTAGTTAAATAAGTTAAAAATTTTATCATTGATTTTATCATTCTATTTTTAATATCTTTATTCTTTATCCCATCTTCTAGTTAAATAAGTTAAAATTCTCTTTTTGGAGACCAAAATTATCATCCATCCATCTTCTAGTTAAATAAGTTAAAATGATTTTATCATGAGATCAAAGTTCCTCTTTGGAGAGAAAATTACAATAGACTAACCCTTTTCTTCTATCTTTTATCCCATCTTCTAGTTAAATAAGTTAAAAAAGATTTTTTATCATGTATTCTTGCATCAGGTGAGTTCCTTTTTTGAGAGACCAAATTACAATAGACTAACCTCTTTTCCTCTATCTCTTTATCCCATCTTCTAATATAAATAAGTTAAAAATTAGATTTTTTCATCTATGTATTGCATCATGTGAGTTCCTTTTTGAGAGACCAAATTTTCTAATAGACTAACCTCTTTTCCTCTATCTCTTTATCCCATCTTCTAGTTAAATAAGTTAAAATGATTTTTATCATATCTCTTATCATGTAGTTCCTTTTTGGAGAGACCAAATTATAATAGACTAACCTCTTTTCCTCTATCTCTTTATCCCATCTTCTAAATAAATAAAATTAAAATTTTTTTATCATGTTTTTCTTAATGCAACAAAATAAGTTCCCATTTTATAGAGACCAAATTATTTTAGACCTGACCTCTTTTTTTTCTGAGAAACTCTTTTATCCCATCTTTCTTTTCAATAAGTTTTTAAATTTTTAAACATGTATCTCTTGTATCATGTGAGTTCCTTTTTGAGAGACCAAATTACAATAGACCAACCACTTTTCCTCTATCTCTTTATCCCATCTTCTTTTAAATAAGTTAAAAATGATTTTATCATGTATCTTGTATCATGTGAGTTCCTTTTTTGAGAGACCAAATTACAATAGACTAACATCTTTTTATCCTCTATCTCTTTTTTTTCTTTAGTTTAAATAAGTTAAAAAATTATTTGATTTTATCATTTCTCATGTTCATATGAGTTCCTTTTTTGAGATTTAAAAAATTACAATAGACTAAACTTTTTCTAATGCTATCTCTTTATCCCATCTTCTATAAACAAAATAAGTTAAAAATGATTTTATCATGTAAACAATTTGGAGAGATCAAATGAACCACCTTTTTTTTATCCCATCTTCAGTTTAGAGACCAAATTACAATAGACTAACCTCTTTTAAGTTACTTTTCTCCCATCTTCTATTAAATAAGTTAAAAAATGATTTTTCATCTGTATATTTGTATCAACAGTTTCTTTTTTTAATTTATTAGACCAAATTAAATAGATTAACATTTTCTTTATCTCTTTATCCCCTCTTCTAATTAAATTTTTTTTCCCAAAATTGTCATGTATCTGATTATCATATTAGTTCCTTTTTTAAACAAAAATGTCTTAAAATAGTGTCATTTTTTCATCTATATCTTTTTCCCATCTTCTTGTTAAATAAGTTAAAAATGAAATTATCTCTTGAAAAAAAAATATAGTTTTTTTATTTATCATCTTTCAAAAGAGTTTAAATTAAAAAGACAAATTTTTTTTTCTTTTTTATCCCATCTTCTAGTTAAATAAGTTGTCTTATTTTATAATGTTCTCTTTTACATTATTTAACAACCTCTTTTTTGACTGAATATAGAAAATAAACCCCTGTATTTCATCCACCCAAATAGATGAGAAAGTCTCTTTATCCCAAAATGTAGTTAAATAAGTTAAAAATGATTTTATCATCATCTCGTGTATCATGACAAATCCTTTTTATTAGAATATAAATTACAATAGATTAACCTCTTTTCCTTTATCTCTTTATCCCATCTTCTAGTTAAATAAGTTAAAAAAAATTTTATTTAATTATATCTTGTTTAATATTATTCTCAAAAAGACAATACATTAAAAAACCCTCTTTTTTTTCCATCCCATTTAAATTAGTTAAAAAAACCATTTTACCTGTTTAATCTTTTATATTATATTTATATATATGAAAAAAATGAATTTATCAAAAAAGTGTGTTGCATTATTTTTTTATTCTGAATCCTCATCTTTTTTTAAAATGTCCGAATAAATATTCAATATAAATAACAAAGATCTTTTTATATCTCTTTATCCCATTCTTATATTCTAAATAAGTTATATATATATTTTTATATAACATCTCTTGTATCAGATTTGACTTCCTTTTTTGGAACAAAATTAAAATGAGACTTTCTTTTTGTTTCATCTTTTATCCCATCTTCTATTTCCTCTAAAAATTTTTAAATTTTATCTCCATGCATTATTTGAATTTTTTTTTTTTGACCAAAATACAATTAAGATTTTTCCATTTCTTTAGGCTTCTTCCAATAAGTTAAAATTGGGATACTTCTTTACATGGAATTAATGCTTGCGGGTTGGGCTTTTTCAAACCAAATTTGAAAATAGACTAACCTGGTTTTCTAAATAACTTTTATGTTAAAATTCCACTTTATTAAAATATTTTATATGTATATATTATATATTCCTTTTTAGAGACCAAATTACAATAGTTCAGAGAGTGAGTTCAATCATAATAAAAATAGCAAAATTATGTCATAAATTCAAAACAATTTTTTTTTCTTTATGAATCATTTTTTTTGGCAGAATAATGAATTAAGATGCAGACCAGGTTACTGATAAAACCTTTATTCTTCTAAACTCAATCCCAAACTAGATTTTATAAAATAAAAAATATTTGTCATCTTCATGTTTAAAATTACGACTTGTTAATTAAAAAAAAAATTTATTGCATTAATGAATTTTTTTTCTTAAATCCCTTCAGGATGTTGAAAGTAAAAAATATCTTCAAAATAAACTAATTTTTTATTTATAATCTTGAATCATTCAGAAAACAAATAAATAGTTTGTTCTATCTCTCTAAATGAAATCTGCAAAAAAATTTTTTAAAACAAAATATTTTCTTGATAAATATGATCCTTTTTTTTTTTTCTAAAAACTTATCTCATTTGTTATAGTTCCATATGATTCTATTTAAAATTTTTTCATTTTTGCAATTTTGTAAATGCTTTGAAAAAAAATCAAATTCTCTGAATGAACTTAAAATGATTTTTTCATCTCCTTCATTGTCAAATATAAGGACAAATATTATATACAATAGTTCACATTTTTCTTTTTTTTTTCTCTTCTAGAAAACTTACATTCACTGTTTTAATAAATTAACAGATATTGCATTCAGTATTCAATTTTTCCATTTTCATGCTTTTAAACTTTCTATCCTAAGTTAAAAATTTTTCACATGTTTTGTTCATTTTTTTTTGGTTCTTTGTTGTTCAATAGAAATTGATTTTGATTATCCAATTTAATATTTATTTTCCATTCTTATATAGATTCTTTTTGTTTAAAATATATATGAGGTTATGTTTTCTATATATAATATCATGTTATATATTTGATTATAATATTACATTCCACAAAAAAATTTTTTCAATTTATCCATTTCTGCTAAATGCAAGAAAAAATATATGATATTATATATATATCATTGCTTCATCAAGAGTTTTTTAAGTTCCTTAAATAAATTTTGCCATATGAACAACGTTTCGACCTGATCTTGCTATGTACTAAATTTTTTTTAAAAATTTTATTTTTCATTTTTAGGAAAAAAATTAATGTGTTAAGCTCAGCATATTACATCCAAGAAATTTAAATAATTAAATGATGTTAAAATTATTTTTAAACTGAACTTAAATATTGTTATCCTTTTAAAAGATTTTTTTTGAAATAAATTCATTGGAAAATTGGAAAATTGATATCCATATAATATATATATATAAAAAATATATAAGAAAATTATTATATATTTTATTAAATTTCTATTTTTGCCTGATTAAATCAGTTCAATCAATTAATTAAAAATAAGATGTTTGTAATATATAATTTAAATTTTCTACTATTGAGCATTATCTTTTGAAATGTTTAAAAATATTTATTGATATAAAAAAAAAACAAAAATTTGTTTGAAAAAGATATATATATAAATATATATATTGAGATGGAAGAAAAGATAATAATGTTTATTGAATTTTAACTGTAATCTTAAGCAAAAAATTGTGCAACTTTTAAATTGTTCTTTACATGTCTATTTATTTGTAAAATGAGCAAATTGGCAACATATACAATGGAAAAAAATTGCATATTGAAACATATTCTAGATTTGTGATCTTTATAAAATGATTTCTGAATTATTCAAAAATTGTAATTTTTGAAAATTTTTGGTAAGAAATTTAAATTATCAAAAATTTTATAAAATAATAAATTTTTATATATAGATTTTTTTTAATACAAATATGCAAATAGTTTGTTGTTTGAAATTTAAATATATATATTAAAATACCCCTATATACTATTAAATTCATAAAAAAATATGTTATAATTTAATATTTACAAATTTTTTAAATTCAAGTTATTTTTTCAAAAAGATGTATATAATTATGAATTTCAAATTGGTAAATATTGGAAAAAATTATAAAGTGAGATCTTTTTATAGTTGAAGTTTAAAAAAAAAAGATAGAGATTCGTAAAAATAATAAATGAATTGTTGCAACATATGCAAAATATTATATTCAACTGTGTTCAAAATTTTCATTCATTTAAACCCTGAAAAAACTGAAATAAAAAAAAAAATATTTTTTAAATTACTGAGAGTTTTCAAAAACCAGTTTCGAAAATTTTTTAAAAAAAAAGAAAAATAAAAGAATATTTTAAAATTAAAAAACAAAATAACGAAAACATTTTGATCTTCAAAATTTAAATGCAAAATTGAAAAAAAGCTAAAAAATTTTATTTAATGAGAAGTCAATTCTTAGCAATTTACAAATGCAAATATTTTTTAAAATAAATTTAATGAAGAGAATTTTCCCAAAATTAATAAATTTAAATTCAAAAAATTTTATCATTTAGGAAAGTTCAAAAAACAATTACCATGAAAAAAAATGCACAAAAAAACATTATGACAAAAGAAAATTTTTTTTACAAAAATTTATTTGTTTTGATTATTTATTTAATTATTTATTTACTGAATGAATGGGACTGATTAAAATTTTTTATAATTCCTTTTCTAAAAAAAAAAAATTCAACAATTCCTCATGGATAAATTGAAGGTAAATTGAAGACATTTATATTTTATAATTTTAAAGTTTTTTTTCATTTCTTATAAAGTTTAAAAAATATTTTAAAAATTTAAATCTGAAATTTGTATACACATTAAAATAAAAAAAATATACTTCAGAATATAGTTTTCAATAAAAATTAGATAAAAAGCCAATCTATTTTTATTAAAAAAATTTTTCAATTGAATAAAGAAAAAAAAATGATAATATTAACAAAATTCTGAATTTTCCAATGGAAAAATATTTAATAAAATTTTTTGAACAAGAGATTCCAGGTTAAGAAAAATAAAAAGAAAATTGAATTTTTTTAAAGATTTTTAATTTTTTTATAGATTGATATTTTCAATGATGTTTCAGAAATTTTTCTATTCTTTATTTGAATAGTAACTTTTAAAAAATTTTCTTTAAATCTATTTTCTTTGTAATTTAAACAACTCAAAATTTTAATTCTTTTATCGCAATAATTTTCAAAATAAATTTTCAATCAATTTCAAAAACTTAATGGTGAAAACCTTCAAAATTTTTTTTTTTTTTTGTACCTGAAAATATGAATTGACAAAATAAAAAGAAAAATGACAAACAATAAAAATGGTTGAATTTAAAAATTTTGAAACAGTTTGGTCCTAATTAAAAATTCTGAATTGGCTTCATTTAAAAGTATAAAAGAAAGTAAAACAAACACTAATAAAATAAGTTAGCCCTGATTATTTTTTAAATCATCCTTTTCAGACATAAATTGTTTAAGTTTGTGGGTGGTTTTCACAGTGGAGGCTTGTATTTGTACTAAGTCGGTCCTAAAATAGGTTCGACAAACAAAACATTAGGAACTTGATATAATAGGTAAAACGCAGAGTAATCTAGTTGTGGTGGCTGAAAACTTTAGTATTCATTAACAGTTTCCGACATCGACTTTAAATCATTTCAAAATTAAACTTAAATTATTATAGGTGGGAGAGTCTATTAATTTATAAATAGGTGTATTCCACTATAAAAC
The DNA here is from genome assembly GCA_903632075.3 of Acanthosepion pharaonis. Lineage (NCBI taxonomy): Eukaryota > Metazoa > Mollusca > Cephalopoda > Sepiida > Sepiidae > Acanthosepion > Acanthosepion pharaonis. The sequence continues at coordinate 209,566 of CAHIKZ030002238.1, read as the reverse complement.
ATAATTTTTTTGTAAATTTTTAGGATCATTTGAATGTAAAAATTTATCAAAAATGGAATTCAAAAAAAATATTTAAAAATTCTTGAATGATAATTAGAACCAACTCCAAATTTTAAAACTTTTTTAATGATTTTTGTTTATTTGTTTCTCCCAAAAAAATAAAAAAAAAATTTTTTTATATTTATTATTTGAATAAATTTATCTATTCAAATATTTTTGATAAAATAAATTTGGCTGAGTTAATTTTTAAAATTTTATTTTAAAATACCTAGACTATTCAGATTAATGCCAATAATTTTCATTTTTTAAAAATATTTTTTGCAAAATTCATTATAAAAAACAAAATTTTATCAAATGGTTTTTTGGAAGTTGTGAATGTATTTACGTGTTTGAAAAAAAATTCCTTTCTTTTTAAAACTTTATCATATAAAATTTGCAATTTTAATTATGATATATAAATCTTCAAAAACATTAATGATTTAAACTTTTTCCAATTTTTTTTTCTAAAACTTAAAATAAACACAAATTCTGTTCTTTGATGTTAAATAGGGATTAAATCAAAAAAAAAAAGAGAGACTATTTTTACATTCCATCAAAATTTTTTAATTTTTTCAACGCGGTAAAAATCTAAAATGGAAAATATATTTTTAAATTCTAAAAGATGAAGGTAATGAAAACCAAACTGGGGAGGTTATATACATTGATCAAATTAAACCAATGAGAAATTCCAGAAAAACCATCCACTTTTTTCTCCCGAATATTTTAAATGATATTATTGACAAAGCTGTTCAAAATTAGGTCCAGCAAAAAAATATAATTTAGAAAATTTTTATTTTGGATAATGGTGATATTTATGTCTATTTTTTTTTTTTTTAAAAATATATATGCTTGTCAAAAAATTTTGCAAAAAAAAAATAGTTATTTTTTGTTTTGTTTTTTTCAAATATGTATTTATTTTTGCAGATAATCTGAGCCCCTTTGAGATTTATTTTGGGGGGTTAAAAGAATTAACTTCCAATCCTATTCACACAAAAATTTACCTCCAATGTAAATCTCCCTCAAATGGCACTTTTTGGCATTGTAAAGGATTTACCTTTTTTGTAAAATTTTTTCCAATAAATGTTTTCATGTTGGCTGGTATTTTAAATTATTAAGTTTATAAGTTTTGGATTAGTCTTGACTTTAGAACCAATACTTATTAACATCAAAAAACTAAATACAATTTTTTTGGAATCATAAAACATAATTAAATAATGTAGTATTGATTTAATCAAATTTGAACTGTGACTGGATCCTGATTGGGGCCCATTTAAAGTGATTTATGACCCTCCAACTTACATATCTACCTATTTATTCTAAATGGGGTGCCCTGATATTCTTTACATTGATCTGTTTTTTATTTTCAACTTAACGTAAAAAAACGACATTATTTTTTCTAAAATGAAAATATTATATATAAATTAAACTAAGCACAACTACTTATTAAAGGATGAAAAGTTTTTTTTGGATTTTGATGTCATCTGGGGTAATTTTTTTTTTTTTTTCCAAATCCATGAATTTTTTGCTCATACTAAGTCTTGAAAAAACACGATATAAAATTCACTATTTTTTTTATCTATGAATGTCTTAAAATTTTTCAACTTTTTAACAAGAAAAATCTCAAGTTGATGTTAAAAATTGCCGTAAAACATTGCTGATTTATTTAAGATGGAATGATCTATTATGACATGTTTCTAATTTATATTTAGATACATTGTATTTATTTTCAATTTTTCTAGTTGAATTGTTCACCTATATTATATATGATCCATTATTTTACATAATTAGGTTAGAATAAAATTTCTATTTTATATGAATACAACCTTATAACAATTTAGATTTAGTAGAATAAAGGACCCATATCAATGATTTGTTTTGCTCAGGCTAAGTCCTGAAAAATAAAACACAATATAAAATTTGCTATTTTTATCCATAATGCTGAATGTGTTAAAATTATTCATTTTTTTAATGAGCAATCTCAAGTTAATTTTAAAAATTGCCACAAAGCATTCTTGATTTATTTAAGATGGAATGATCTATTATGACATGTCTCTAATTTGTATTTAGATACATTGTATTTATTTTCAATTTTTCTACTTGAATTGTTCACCTATATTGAATAAGATCCATTATTTTACATAATTAGGTTACAATAAAATTTGTATTTTATATGAATACAACCTTATGAAAATTGAGAAGTAATAGTGTTGATGGGGCCGTATCATAGATTTGCGGGAGCCACAAGACCCTTGCACTGGACCATTCCATACATCATGCAGTAGATAATTTTATTTTGAAAAAGAATATTAGGTAAAACTTAAATCATCTGACATTCAACTGCTACCATCTGCTACATTTCTAAAGTCTCTTGTCACACAATACTTTCTTTTACTGTGACAGTGTTGGTGTCACTCTCTCATCATTGTCATGAAGAACCTGGGTATCTTGATGTTGACTACCTAACTTTACATAATTTACCATAATACAACATAACATATTGCCTAAGAGCTTGAGAGTGAAAATGATCAACTGGCAATGTGAATTTACTGCTGTTTTCATAGAAAAATATTAATTTTGGCTTAATTGAACCTTTAGACACTGAGATCCATAGACATATTAGGATGGCCAACAACACATTCCAAAAGCTGGACAGAGTATTGTGAGACAGCAGGATTTCTTTGGTAACAAAGAAAAGAATACTGAGCTGTTACGTGACATCTGTCCTTCTTTATGGCAGCAAATGTTGGACGATTTCCTCAAAGATGAAGAAGAGACTCAAGGCGACGTAAATGTGGTTCTACAGAAGGATGCTAAGGATATCATGGACCGAGCATGTGAGCAACGATGAGGTCTTAGAGAGGATGCAAACAAGGAGGAGGCTTATACTTAACATCAGGAAGAGGCACCTGAAGTTCCTGGGACACGTAATGAGGAAAGTGGGCTTGGAGAATATGATACTCACGGGTCGAGAGACAAGGGAAAACAATGCATGACATACCTGGTGGGCTTAAGCAAGTGGATGACAGAACGTGTTCTGGGGGAGGAAGCAGAGGGAAGGAACTTGTTGAAAGCTGCAAGGGATAGAGGGAGGTGGAGAGCCATGATCGCCTACATCCTGAAAGGAAATGGCACATAAAAAGAAAGACATTTAAAGTCAGGAGTCGATTTCACACTGTATTGATATTATGAACAGGAAAACCCTTCTAAATTGATAAAAAAATGAATTTTTTTTTTCAATTTTAACAAGTGCTGCTCAGAAAAAATTTTTTAAAATTCCTTTAAATACAGCAAAGTATTTTGCTTATTAGGAATATTAAATTTAATCTATTAACTTGAAATTAAAGCAAAAATAAAAACTTCTAGAAATTCATTGTAATGTAAACCTTAGGTATCTTTTTTTGTGGATGTACCTCGCTTCAAGTAACCATAAAAAAGTTAAGCCATAAAAAAAACAAATAAAAAAAAAACTCAATTGACAAGTGCACTGGCTGAAGGAAGGTTTACTCTAAAATACAAATTTGCCAAAATTGGTGCCCGGAAAATACGGTAACGGAAAATTCTGTAGCTATGAAATAAGTCGATTGAAAATTGATTTTAGGGCCGTTCTGGAGTGGAGATTTCTCTCCTATATTTTTAAATAACTGAGAATCGTGAGGTCCAAATAAAGCACCACTACCACAATACCAGGGCTGTATTTGCAGAAGTGGGGCTTAGGGGAGTTAGGCCTCCTTCCCCAATATTTTAAAAAGGATTGTTAACTATAGGGGTCTAGCATAAAACACTACTAACAATATCAGGGCCGTACATTCTGGATGGGGATGGTTATAAGGCTAAGCTTCCCCTCCAATATTGCCAAGGTAGGAAAATTTGGTATCTATGATTAAAAATTGATTTCAGGGCTATTCTGGAGTTGGAATTTGGGGCCAACCCCCCTCCCCTAAATTTTTTAAATAGAAATGAGACTATATAGTTTTGGCTTCTTTAAAAAGAAATAAATCTCTAAAACTTAATTTATTTACGACATTTTTATTAAAATAATAATTTGAAAGTATACAAGAACTTTAACTTAGATAAATCGATTTCATTTGCTTGAAAACAATAGTGTATAGTAATTAAATAAATACTTATTTAAAAATATTGGGGCGGGGTCCTTAGCCCCCATCAAGAAAGTAAGGCCCTGGTATTGTTGCAGTGGGGTTTTATCTGAACTGGAACCCATGATTTTTTTTAGTTAATACTTATTTTTAAATGTATGAGTTGGGGCTATCCCTACAGCCCTGGTATTGTTGCTCTGAGGTTTTCTCTAGACCCCCATAGTTAATAATACTTTTTTGAAAAATATTAGGGATGAAGGTTGAACCCCCTAAGTTCACTTAGGAAATTTCTAAATTTATCGTTCCTAAATTTTCGCTTGAGAATGAAACGGGGCTTGATACCTTAATTCAGTTTAATTTTAATAATTATATTGAGGGTTTTTGCTCTCGTTTTTGAAACATGAGAACTCATATGTAGCGAAGGAATCATATTTTTTTAAAAAATAATTATAATTTAAGCTCTACTTCTGTATGGAGCACTGTTTTTTAAAAATAAAATCAAAAGTACTAAAGAACTCCGGATTATTTACCTAATGTGTTCTTTCCTATTTTTCTACATACCTCCACACACACACACACATATATATATTTTAAATAAATAATTATATTTATGCCCTACTTTTGTATCGAGCATTATTTTTTTAAAATAATAAAGAACTTTGGATTCTAACGAGTTCTTTCTTATTTTCTATATATTTTTCCCAATACACACACACACACACACACACACACACACAGTTGTATGGATATAAGTTTATGACCCTGGGTTCATGCTTTTGAGATCATCAGACAAACTGGTTTATTTTTTAAAAAAATGGATCTATGCTTGTTTTGTTGATGACAAAGAAATATGAAATTTATTTTCATCATTTTTTTTTTCTTTTACAGGTAATGCTTTCCCAGGAGAAATTCTTGGACAATGTACCAACATCAAATGTGTAGCAAAGCCAGAATTATCTTCTCTCTCTCTCCCCTCTCTAATTCTAATTCTACCTTTTTTTTTCTTCTTCCATTTAAACTGACTGCTGGCCAATCCAAATGGGGTAGAGCCACTGTCTTTTATCCCTAGGCTGTGTGTTTGACTTGGCTCTTATTCCCCGACTTTTGTACTCTACACCCCCACCTCCCACTTTCTCTCTCTCCTCTCCCACATCCCCTAATACTGCTGCTCCCCATTTTCAACACTTTTCCTTTCCAACTTCTGGGTGAAGAAGAGGGAACAATGGACTTTTTTTTTTTTTTTTTTTTGTTTATTTTGTATCCCCCCCTACTACACTGAGATCACTTTTAGTGTCCCCACCCCACGTAAAACCTGTAACCCTACCACAAATGCCTTCTACTTCCTTCCTTGTCTCTACCCCTAACACCTTAAAAGATAAGCACTGACCTACTTTACCCCCACCCCCTCTGCCCCAGCGACTCCTTGAATTTTGTGATAGGCTGGGCTGCACTATGTCACACATTTGACCTATTTTGCCTGCTACAAGAACTATAATTCAAACTTATATATATATATATATATATATATATATATATATATATATTTAGCTTTTAGAAAGAAACAGTGAAATTTACTAAGCTAGAAACCTAGGAAAATTAAATAATGAAAATGGTGGTAATTTTCATGGAATAAAAAAAAAAAAGGGTGGGGGGGGTCATAAATTTTAAAAAAACGAAAAACAAAATGAAGATAATTTCAACTAGTATTAGAAACAAAAGTCATAAATTCTGCTAATACAAAAAGTCATAATTTGTACTTGTTCAGAAAAAAAGTCATAATTCCAGCTGCTATGTTGAGGGGAAAAGTCACAGTTTTGTCTTGTAGGTAGGAAAAGTCACAGTTTTGTCTTGTAGCTAGGAAAAGTTTCAGTTTTATCTTGTAGGTAGGAAAAGTCAGTTTTTAGGTTGAAAAAAACAAAGAAAATAAGTAACATTTCCATTTAGAATAAGTAATATTTTTGATAATATAGGTACCATTTTTGTTTACAATTGGCAATATTTTTTTAATTTATTCAATATACTTGAATAAGTCATATTTAATTTATATAGTAATCAAATAAGTAATACTTGATTAAAAGATTACTTAGTTACTATAATTAATTATATTATTAGTTTAACTTTGATGTTCAGATTATTAAAATATAAATTAATTTCATGAAGTTAAGTATGACATTGTTTTCACATATATTAAATAAATTATTATTTTTCTTGTCCTAACAAAGCGTTCCTCATGACTTTTCTTACTACAACCATTTTTTTAGTAATCAAAATTATGTACAAGTAAAAAAAAAACTATATTGTATTTGAATAAGAACAAATTCAGTTTTCATGCTTTCTTTTAAACTTGCTTTAAGAAAGTAACTAAATTTAACATTTTTGTATTTTGCTAAAATTTCTTTAATTTTCCAAAATGTATTCAATGAATTGAAAAAATAAGCTTTCATTTTATATTTTTGTCATGGAATTCACTGATTTTTATGTAATGGTGAAATTAAACTAGCCATTTTTCTTTTTTGACTGTTTTTGCTAAGATCAATCCTAAAGAAATCTTTGACCAAATTTTGGTGTTACTTAAGTTTGGGATCTACCTTCTGAGTTTGAGCTGCCAGAACAATGCATCACTAAAGTATGTGATTTACAAGTTGAGAAAATTCTCTACATTAAAATATACATTAAAAATAGATCTATATGGAATAAGGCGAGAAAAAGAATTTGTCTTTATTTAATATTATATAATATACCAAAGAAATAATACCATATGATAAACAAACTAAAAGAAATTATTTTACAAAATCCACCAGAAGCTTTCATTCATTGTGCATTACTTAATTAAAGTTGCACATACAGATAATTTTCTTTAAGGTAGATCACATATTTAAGAAGAATCATGAATTTAGCACCCAAATCTTTCAGACAATATGGTTGCCATTACTTTTTGACAATTGGATCTTTCGTCTAATTTTTGTTGCTTTTAATAAGTTCGTTTTTTCTTTTTTATGTCTGTCAAGCATGTAGCTTGTTTTTTTTTTCTTTTTTTTAAACATTTAGTTAGTCTAGAAGACAAACACACAATATATTAATTCGGGAAATTAATGACTCTTGATGCCAGTTTCACTATAACTTTATTTTTCAAACTCAAAAAAAGGGAGATAATTCTGAAAGAAAGTATAAAAGTTGAATTGGATTTTTTTCCCCAGTACAAAAGATTATTCTACATATTTTTTTTATTTAGTATTTTTATTCCATATTGTCCTGGCATCAGTTTAAACTGACACCATTTTTCCCATATATTGTGACCATATTTTGCATAAAGTTTGTATTTTCTTGATTTCAAATGAAAATTTGGATATTTTCCAGCATATTTCAGTGAAATTTTCACTTTCCAAAATCATATTTTCGAATTAAAGTTCTAATTAAAAGAAGGTTATGATATATCAAATCAATACAGTTTCAGCTAAATGAAGAAATTAAGGTGTTAGTTTAAATTATGCTGGAAAGATATGGGTTATGGTAAAATATTGGTAGGTGTTTATGTAAAACTATGAAAATTTCCCACAATTCCTCTTGCCAATGTAGACTGCTTCCATTTTAACTTGGTTTCATCTGCCAAAAATAGTTACAAGAATTTTAGATTTGAAATTTGGAGTAGTAATGAAATGTTCTCAAAGAAGAAAGTAGATTTTTGGTACATTTTTTACTATTGTGGTCCCAAGATGAATGTGGTGGTGTCAGACAAAGCTAGCTTTATTTTTTTTTTCTCCTCATGATATAGTGAATAATACGTTAGATATGTAAGAATTTTTCATTGAATGTTTGTATTTCAGTTATTTTAGATAGTTCTGGAACAGGTTAGTAGGCTTGTTGGATTTGGAATGTAAAAAAAAAAAAAAATTCAGGAAAACAAAAAATTGAAACTCACTCTATCAATGACAAACTTTACTATTGTACATTCTATTTGGGACCGTGATAATTAACAAGTACCAATCCTACCCCCCCCCCCAAAAAAAAACAAATGAATTGAAGTGAACAAACCACAACCATTAAAAATGCAGATAGAATTATTTGTTGGATGTGAAATCTTTTGCATAACTGTACTGAAATTAATATTTACAGGACTACCTAGTCTCCCACATTTGTTGAGAGATAACTTCATTTTAGTCTTTGTTATCATCTTTGTAAGACTTCCGTTATGAATCTCCCATATTTTACTAAAAGATACCAAAAAAAAAAAAAAATCATGTCATTGTAAATAGTTTGGAGTATAAGTAAGGTCTTATGTTTGGTAAAGGGAAATTGATAATATTCAAATAATAAGCACCAGCTTTGAAAATTTCCCCTTTTATCAGCACCTATGGTGCTGCTATCAATGGAGTCTTCCCTTGAAGAAATTCAGAAACTTAGCAGATTTGGATCTCATTAATCTCAGAACCCAGAAAAAAAACATTTGCTCTGTTCGATTGTTGACTTTGAAAACACATTGATAGGTTTTGAAAATAGAATGAAAAAAAAGACTGTATGATTAGAAATTAAACACGAAAAGATGATGTTAACATTAATGATCAATAGTAAAACTGGAACGTAGGTGAATTTTGTTACATGGCATTGGGAGAAATATCGTACAGCATCACTATGCAGACATTTTGAAAAAATAAAAATTTGGTAACTACTAAATTCAACTTACAATCGTCACGTCATTTAAAGTAGAAAAATTGTTATATATTTGGCTCATTATAAAGAAAAGAACATCTGTATTTATGTATATAAATATAAAAATGTCAGGGTTTTTTGGGGGGGTGTATCATATATTTTAAAGTTGGGGCATTTCAACATAGTGTAATGGTTAGCAAGCTTGTTTCACTAGATCAACTTATGACCGAGTAGTGAGTTCGATCCTCACTGAGTGCTCCATACTTATGGCCTTGTGCCACATCTAAGCTATTATCCCTATTTTAAAGCTGTAAAACTTTTTTTTATCATTATTATATTTTTTTTCAGTAGTGCACTCTTGAAACTTAGACACATTTTGCTTTTTTTTTAATATTTCATATTTTACCGTAAAAGATCTTTAGAAAACCAAATATTTTAAGTTTTGAATCCATTTCATTGAATCCATTACATTTACCTACGTGCTAATACCCTTGAGAAAGGAATGAATTCTCTTCTTCTCCCCCCCACCAGCTGTAGGTAAGAAGCAAGACAAACTGGGTTCTATAGCCTTGGATGGCAACTAGTCTACTGCAGAAAGAAATGGCAACCTACTGCTGGAAAAAAAAATCTGCCTCGTCAGTCATGTATCAAAAGATACATGATCGCCTAAGCGTGTATCATGCATGGCACATAACTGACTGATATTCACTTACATGCTAAAATCCTTGGGAAAAATGTATCCTATGTTTTTCATTCTTTAGGCAACATTAGAGGACAGACCAGGTTCTATAGCCTTTTTCTGGCAACTGGTCTATCATGCTTAAATAGCAACCTACTATTTGATTAATTTTTTCGTCAGTCATGTATCAAAAGATACATGATTCCTAAACAATTTGTTTTCATTTATATTGACTGTCTGACATGTCCCAGGCAAACAAAATATACATTTAATAAAAATTTTGTTGAACAAGAAAAAGATTTATTTATAAAATTTGAACAAGATATTCAAAATGGTGCCATTTTATAAAAAAAACAAAAATAAATAGTTCTATAATATTCTATGACATATCAAACATCAAACAATATAATCCAAAATAATCAAAATGATGTAGCATGTATTGAATAAACATTCCCCTGCCTCAGTGATTCTCTGCTTAAGTTCCTCTAATCTTCTAAATCACTGAGATTATTTTTTAAAATGAACTCATTTTTAATTTAATGAAACAACTTTTTGGCAGGAAACTAAAAAGTTTAATGTGTATACATTTAACCTTTAGAGGAAAAAAAACACACATAAAATATAAACTTACTTTGAATTGAACATTTGTGAAGCTTTGTAATTATGCCGAATAGACCTTAATTACAGTTTCTTTATTCAAATAGCATGCTGATGTGATCAACAGTTTGAAAAAAACACAAAAAATTACATCAAACCCTCAGCCACAATGACTTATGAGTTCATGCTAGTACAACCACTGACAGCTTCCGAAATATTTCCATCTATCCAATTTCACTCAGAAGGCTGAGGTCTTGTTGCGGCTACAATGCAAGTTAGCCACTTATTTTGAACAATTTTATTTTTTTTTTAAATTAATGAAATACAGTTGTACTCTTCTATTAATTTTTCCCTTTGTGCTTCTTATCGTGTAATTCTCTGCCTTGATTGATTCCAGGGCCTTTTACAAGGTTTATAAAAAAAAATATTTTATTTTTGTAACAATTTTTTTAGGTTGAACATTTCAACAGATATTAAAAGAAATGAATTTAATGTATATGTGGATGTTTCTATAACATTAAACATCACTCATAAAAAGAAAAAGAGGAAAAATACACCCTTCAATGAACTACTAACTTTATACTGTGAATGACTTAAAACCGCCCACTTCAAAACACTTTGGCGGTGGTTCTGTTTCAAAGAAATCTAATTCTCAAATAAATAATATTTTCCTAACTCATTTTTTTTTCTATTAAAAAAAAATTCAATTATTTTCCTTTTTATTTTTAATATTGGAGATGAAAAAAAAATCATTTATAATGGTTGTGATAATTATTAAATAATCCATTTGAACCATCAGTTTGTCGGTAATCAGTATTTAGTTACCAGACAAGAGCTGTAATTATTTTTTTAGGTACAATATTTCAATGCTCAAAAAATATCATCAAAACAAAATCATAAAATTACTCAGATTTTTGGTTAATTGTAAGACTAATGTGGTTGTGATTTTCAGAAATAACTTAATAAGGTTTTTAAATCATGCATTTGAGAAAAAATTAAAAATTTGTTTGTGATTAATATATCAGGGCCAGGTCTGCTTACAGCACTTATGTTGTTTGATGTTTGCAGAATTGTTACATTTTTTTTTTTAAAAAAAATACATATGCCCTTCTCTTTGTTCTGAGATAGGGCCTTTAAAAAAATATATAGACATTTACTTGATAAAAAATTGGTAAGGTATCAAAGGAACTGAACCCTTAATTTCAAACAAACCATGTAATAAAAAGAATTTTCAAAAAAAAAAAAAAAACAAAAAATTTAATTTTTCAAAAAAATTCCAAATTTTGGCTTAAAATGACTTCAACTGAGACAGAACAGTAATGCTAACAAACACCATAAAGTGCTCAGAGACTCCGAGCTAAACTGTTACTTCTAGTTTTGCACTAAGGTGGTCTTCAGACAAAAAGAAATAGTTATTTTTTTTAAAATAGTGGAATTATCTTATATATATAAAAGGTTTTTTTGCCTCTAATAAAATTTTATTTTTAAATAATATTTTCATTTTTTGGTTTCTTTATTGTGTTTTTTTAAAGCTCTCTTTAACATTATACTACATCCATTTGAATTTTTTATTCTTAAAATAGCTATAATTTTTTCTAAAACATTTCATTTTTAAAATTTGAATAATTTTCTGATCATATCAATAATAATAATAATTATTAATTCAGCAAACTTAGTATTTTTCAAAAATAAATAATTTGATATAGTTTTAAGAAAAAGCTATAGGACCCACAGATTTTTAAACAATATTAGGTTTAAAATTATCCCGTTTATACTCTTCCCTGGCCTTTTGAACAGGTGTAGACTTTTTTGTATTTATGATTGGGATTCTATTTCCTTCTAAAGATTTTTTTTTATTCTCTCTTATTCTCAGTAGCCCTTTGTATCTTAGTAACATTAATTGCTTTTAATTGATTTTTTTTAAATTTTTTTTTTTTTTTTTTTTGTTTTGTTTTTTTTTGGCTCCATTTGATTAATTTGCAGTAATTTGAAATAGCATATGATAAATGAAAAAAAGAAAATTATTAAAAATATGGTGGAAAAAATTTCTAATTCTTAAAACTGGTTTTTGACAAGACAAATATAAATTCTTTCTATACAAACACAATGAATTAAAAAAGCTCTTTATCAACTTTTAAAAAATATGGATATAAAAAGAAAATTGCTCTATATAAATACTTTCAAAATTAAATTTAAATAAAATAAATGAATGAAAAATTATTTAAATTTAAAATAAATAAATAATTTTTTTTTTTTTTGAATGCAAAAAAAAATTTTTTATTATTTGTTTTTTTATATATATATATATATATATATATATATATATTCATAAATTTATATATAGTTATATATTTTGTCATGAGATACATATATTTGGTTGAAGCATCCATAAATTATTATTGTTCTTCTTTTTTATTTTTAAACAAAGTATATATTTGTTTATAATTTGTTTTTTTTTGAAAAATGTGCTGGGGAAAAAAAATACTTTAAAAATCTCATTTTAAAAAATGTTTTTTGGTACTAAACAACTTGTTGCAAATTCAATATTACTAAAAAATTAAAAAAGTCGGTAGTTATAAAAAAAGCTAAAATATTAGTATACACCAACAGTTAGAAGCTGGATGAAATTTGGATTTGGCCTTGGCCCAAATATTTTTTGGATTTTAAAGAATTTGTAGTAAAAAAAAAGTTGTGTTCCATTGCATCTCAGTGGGGAGATCATTTCTAAATTTACCCATTTTACTTGAATGTTATGCATTTTAACTCTGAATGTTGGTGGAAATATTTGTTGTTAAATTTAAATGAAAATTTATATAAAGATAAGAATAATATATCTGTTTCCCTGTTTTCCTTTGAGGGGTTTAGGGGTTTTTTTTTTAATTGATCAAAATACAATTATTTTAATATTTTTATTATATATATTTTGAAATTAAATTGATTTTAAATTTTTCTTCAAACTTTTGAAATTTTCAAGACAAAATCTTTATTCACTAAATTGTAAAATTTATCCGAAAAATTGAAAAGGAAAATTTTGATTTATATTTTAGAAAATTAAAACAATATGTTTGCTTGATGAAAAAAAATGATTTAGTGGAATAAACCATCTTCCTAAAAATTTTTAAAAAAAAAATTTTTTTATTATTAAAAGTTTTTTTTTTCTTATGTTTGACATAAAAAAAAAAGATATTAAAAAATTAGAATTTTTGTAAGTTTGTTAAATGACAATACCCATACAGATTTAATTTAATTTATAAATTAAACAAAATGTTTGATATATCTGAATTTAATTTATGAATTACAAAATATTTAAAATGAAAAAATGCACAACAAACAAAAAATTTGTTTTTTTCTCAAAAATTTAAAATTAATAATTATATTTCCATTAAAATTTATTTTTTTAAATTTAATATTGTCAGAACTTTTTTAAACTTGAAATTTTATTAAAAAGTAATTAATGAATAAAATAAATTTATTTTTTTTTAAAATATAAAATTGTTTTGATTTTCCATTTTCCAATCCTATATTTTTTTAAAAAAAAAAAAATGTTTTAAAAAAAAGAGAGTCCCATGAATATCAATTCCACCTCATTAAGGCTTTTAAAATATTTCTTCATAAATGTATCAGTATTTTATTCACTCTGTTTTTGGGTACAGTTCTTAATTATTCAAAGCAGCTGTTGATGTAAATGAAAAAACAAAAATGCTATTATTTTTTAATTTTTTTTTCATTTAGTGTCAACCACAATGTATTAAAAGAAAAAAAAATAAATAAAAATAGAATTTTTCAAAGACTGGTCCCCTTTTAATAAGCAAAAAATTTATTCTTTTTCAAATTTAAATCATTAATATTTTAATAAAAAATTGTGGCATAAAATGAATGTTTAAATAAAATAAAATTTTTATCAGATAATGTTTACATGGTGAGGTGTTATTGTAAAAATTTAAAATCCCTGATTGTATATAAAAATAATGTGTTTTTGTTTTTGTTTTATTATAAAATGTATATACATTATCCAGGAACCAGGGCATTTTCTTATAAAAGTTTGAAAAACCCTCTGATTAAGGAAAATTCCAAGCCTGATTGCCTGATTGATAGAGGGCAAAAATTTGTGACCCTCTCTATCTTATCAACATTTGCTTTTTTTTACCTACATTTATATATATTACAAATTAAACTAAGCACAACTGACTATTAACGGATGAAAACTTTTTGTGGATTTTGACATCATTCTGAGGGTCTTTTTTTTTTGTCCAAATCCATGAATTTGTTTTAGTTAGTCTCGAAAAAAAAAAACATTTAAAATTCACTATTTTTTCATCCATAATGTTGAATGTGTTAAAATTATTCAACTTTTTAACAAGAAAAAAATCTCAAGTTGATGTTAAAAATTGCTGCAAAACATTGTTGATTTATTTAAGATGGAATGATCTATTATGACATGTCTCTAATTTGTATTTAGATACATTGTATTTATTTTCAATTTTTCTAGTTGAATTGTTCACCTATATTGCATATGATCCATTATTTTACATAATTAGGTTACAATAAAATTTGTATTTTATATGAATACAACCTTATAACAATTTAGATTTAGTAGAATAAAGGACCCATATCAATGATTTGTTTTGCTCAGACTAAATCCTGGAAAAAAAACATGCTATAAAATTTGCTATTTTTATCCATAATGCTGAATGTGATAAAATTATTCATCTTTTTTATTAGAAAAATCTCAAGTTAATTTTAAAAATTGTTTTAATGCAAAAATTTTCTTGATTTATTTAAGATGGAATGATCTATTATGACATGTCTCTAATTTATATTTAGATACATTGTATTTATTTTCAATTTTTCTAGTTGAATTGTTCACCTTTATTGTATATGATCCATTATTTTACATAATTAGGTTAGAATAAAATTTGTATTTTATATGAATAATCCTGGAAAAAAAAAATGCTATAAAATTTGCTATTTTTATCCATAATGCTGAATGTGATAAAATTATTCATCTTTTAACAAAAAAAAATCTCAAGTTAATTTTAAAATTGTAAAGCATTCTTGATTTATTTAAGATGGAATGATCTATTATGACATGTCTCTAATTTATATTTAGATACATTGTATTTATTTTCAATTTTTCTAGTTGAATTGTTCACCTATATTGCATATGATCCATTATTTTACATTATTAGCTTACAATTGATTTTATATGAATACTACATTATGAAAATTGGGATGTAGTAGATTGGAAGGTCTATATCCATGATTGGGAAGAAGTTGTATTATAAATTTTTCACAATCATTTTGACCCTTGCACCGGCCCTGCCTTTTTTATTAGAAAAAGATTAAAATTCACTTTTTCTCCCCACTCTGTCACCCAATTTTTTCACTGTATACCCACCCATTTGCCACCCTTTTTATATCCTTGATGCCTTTTATATATAGAAACCCTCTTATAAAAAAAACATTTAAATTTTTATAAACATGTGTTCAGATAGGCACACCTTTCCTGGTGCAGGTGTGTTGGATGTTTTGTGTGTGTGTGTGTGGGGGGGGCATAACTGAATAGTATGCATTCCTGTGCAGGTATGTTTATGTCTGGGAATATATACACCAAGTATTTCTGTTTATTTATATATATATATATCTATATATATATATATAGATTTGGCTATCATCCGATTCACATTCTTCCCTGCCCTCTGAACAAGAGTAGAGCTTGATTCCTGTTTAGGATTGGGTTTCTGGTTCCTTTTAAAGTCTTACCATTCTCTTTTACTCCCATATAGATTATGGATTTCTGACTCTGCCCTTTCCTAAATCAGTGATTCTCAAAGTCTCTTGTTATATTCCTCCCTGGTTTATTTAGGTTTCAAATTCTCCTTTGTTACATTTGAATTTTTTCTTTTTTTTTTTTTTAATCTTTGACTTGTCTATATGACTAAAATTTCCCCAACTTGTTAATTTTGATTAATCAATCTTAGAATTGAAAATCCCTCCTGTTTTAATATTTTTCAAATATGAGCCACCCATATTAGAATCGGTGGTTTCGAATGAGAGAGACATGAATATATTAAGGTAGAATGATAGAGAAATAGAAAGATTGAGAGGTAGATATGAACACACTGACATAGGTGTGTCTAGGTATATAGATATGAACATATAAATGATATTTTTAGATATATATATATATATATATATAATATATATATATATATATATATATATATATATACAACAATTAGTATTTGTAGAGAGGTGTGTCTAGAGATAGATTTTTCAATTTCATATAGCAGTAGTTCTCAGAGTTGTAGCTCATGTTTCTTCCTCCTGGGGTTCCTCAATTCCTCCCCTATTTTGAACTGTCACCTTTATATTTTTCCTTGGTAATTGCTGAAGCAATTTATGGAGCTAGATTACTTTGTTAATTACTATCAAATAAAAAAAAAAAAAACAAATCCTTATTTCTTTGGATCAAATTTATTCCTTTCTATTTCTCCTCTATCTAAAAATCCTCCCTATAGATTTTAAATTCTGCCTCCCATTTCAGAAACACTGGTTTAGAACAAGTAAAATCTGCATATATTGAGATAAAGAAATAGATATGTACATTGAGAGATATGGATATACAGACATAGATATGTGTGTCTATTCTTTTATTTCACTTACTTCTTGTAACATTTTCTAAATATTTATTAATTTTTTTCTTTTATGCTTTCTTCTTCATATAATTTTTCCTTCTTTATTTCCTGATTGTTCTTTCAATAATTTTCCTTTATTTTTTACTTACTTTTCTTAATATTTTATAAACAGATTACACACAGTTCCACAACCAGTCCTTTTGTTTACAAAAGTTGCTATATATATATATATATATATATATATATAATTTCTCAGAATTAATCTGTAGAAAAAACAATATTTATAAAGGAAAAAGAATTCTTGATATAAAACTGTAGTTTTAGCCAAATAACATTAATTAATAAAGTGAACTTTTTATAAAAAAACAAAATGAATTTATTGAAACAAAATATCTATAAACAACAAAAAAACATCATTAGCAACAAGAAGATATTAGAAACATTATTGTATATTCATATGGTCAATATATATATATTATAATAATTATATATATATATACATATATTAAGGAAAAAACAATAGGAAAACTAATTTTAGTCAATGCGTTTGGTCCAATGTGAACTTTTTTCTTGGTAAAAGACAAAATGAATTGATTGAAATAAAGTATCTATAAACAACAAAAAAGACGTCATTAGCAACGAGAAGATATTAGAAACATTATTGTATATTCATATGGTCAATATATATATATATATATATATATATATATATATATAATATATTATAATAATATATATATATATATATATATATATATATAAAAAAAAAATAGGAAAAAACTATTTTAGTAAATGCTTTTCCCAAAAAATTTATAATCATTTCTTTTTAAAAACAAAATGAATTGATTGAAAACAAAATTATCTATATAAATAAACAAAATGTCTTTATAACTAAAAGATGTTTAGAAATAAATTTAAAATATTGTATATTCATATGGTCAATTGAAAATTGCACCAATTAATTTGTTTGAATGATATTTCATTAGACAAATATTGTTTTTTTATTGAGATGTTGATTCAAACCATTTTCTTTTGATTTCTTGATATATATATGGAAAATATGTTGGCTTTTTGTTTAAGTGAATGGTTTTTTTATAAATTTTAACACAATAAATGAAATAACAACCTAATAAAAATATATCAAAGAATCAAAATTTAAATAAAAAAATATTTTATTTACAATACAAAAATGATATTTCATTCACAAAATTTATTCTTTCAAACATAAAGTAATTGAAGAATTTTTTTCAGTTGACCATATCAATATACAAAATTTATTCTAAATTCTTCTAGTTGCTAACGAAATTTTGTTTGTTATTCATAGATACTTTGTTTCAATAAAAAAAAAAACATTACTAAACGAAAATCTAAAAATAAAAAGTTTTATTGTATTTTTTTCATTAATACAAAAATTGCTATATTAATATATACTTTTTTAAATATATATCCATTTTCTTTTCTTTTCTTTTTTTTAAACAATAATAAAATTCTGTGCTTTCCATAATCCCCCAGCTATGGGTTAAATAGTAGGACTTGTATCAGAAAATTGTTATTGTCTCTAAAAAATTATTACAATCCAAAAATATGTTCTGGATTTAAATAACCTGCAAAACGTTGATAATCTGTAAAAAAAAAAAAAAAAAAAATCAACCATGAATAATTTAAGGAGGTTTATCTACAGGGTGTCCCTAAAGTCTGGCCGCATATGCAAAAATGCATATTTGCAAGAATTAAATTTTCAGCAACGTTTTATTGAATTGGAATATTAAGAAATAAAATCTTCAATATGATTTCCATCATTTGTAATGCCAAGATTGATGTCCTTTTCAAGATTCACATGAACACGATGCAATAACTCCATATTGCCATCAATTTTAACACATTCACTCTTTATGCATTCAATCAAGTGCGTTGCATCTGGGATTTTTATTAGGTACACCTTCTCCTTTAGCATACCCCAGAAAAAGAAGTCAATTCTTTCTTCTATCAACAAAACCATTTTTAATCTGTGGAGGTGATAAAAAAATAGTTATTGAAATTTCCTATACGTCCAAGCCTTTAAGGACACTCTTTATATATAAGATTATAAAAAATATAGTTTTAACATTTTCTATTATCGATAACCTTCAGATTTAACATATACTGTAAAGCGGGCTTATTTTTTTATTTTTTTTAACATTAAAACCCTTGATTTGAATTAATGCGATTTTCTATGTGTACAGACTTTAGGTACACCCTGTAGACTTTAGTGGGGACACCCTGTAGATTGAAAAGAGAGTAGACTTTAGGAGCACCCTGTAGAATAAACAAAGATTTACTAGAACAAAAATATCTACTTTCCAATTGCCGACATATATAGATGCACTGGTAAATGTAACTGTCTAAACTTGGGTGTGTGTTTTCTGCACAGGTGTGTATATTGTATGTATGTGTATTTGTGTAGACGTCAGTGGGGATGCAAAAATGAGAAATTAATCATTGCGATCTTTGTGCTGTAACTTAGATATTTTCTTCTACCGATATACCAACCAAGTGCCTTTAAAAACAAAATAAGCAAACATATTTCAAAAAAAGCTGGTGTCAGCATATTTTTACCCCCCAACCCCTTGCAAAAACTCTCTGAGTTCCATCTATTTGACAGAAGCTTAATATTAAATTTGTCAGCAGTGCCGTTTCTTCTATTTCTCGTCATCTAATCTGAAACTGTCTTAAAAAAAAAAAAAAAAAAAAAAAAAAGTCATCCTCTAATTGTTTAAATTTTTTGTGTCCTATTATTTTGTTTTACTTTATTTTATTTTAGTTTTTTTTTTTTTTTTTTATATATTTATATATATATATATATATATATAGGACATCCCAAAAATATCTATAAACAGGTGGTGAAAAACCTCTCTTTATATAAGTCAAAATATTACAAAATACTGATTTTTATATTTTTGTTTTTTTTATTTGAAATATTTAGCACCCCAAATATAAAAAGTCATTTTATATATATATATATATATATATATATAAAAGAAATATGTTGTAGTGGTTCCAACGAGAGAAAAGTATGTATATTAAAAAAATGTTTTAGAAGAAAAAACAGAATGTCTTGTAATTTAACATTGAAAAAAGGAAAAAAATTAATTATTTTAATAATAGTGGAAATCTTCGCCAGACTGAAGATGGTCAATGAGACCAGAAACACGTGTCGTGAAATTATGTAAAACAAAGTATAATATTTTTTTCTCAATAAATCCACATTACAACCAAAAACGTTTGCGGCACCCCTCTTCTTTTTAATATATATATATATATATATATATATATATATATAGGACATCCCCAAAATATCTATAAGCAGGTGCTGAAAAGTTCTCTCTTTCCAAAATCAGCAACTTAATGACAAAACATCAAAATACGGATTTTTGGAAAGTAGGTTGCACCAAGAAATTTTTAGCACACCCTTCTATTCATATTTTGTTTGTTAATAGCAGCTATGGTTGTTATCTGAAATATAATTAACTATTTTTATAAATTTTGGTATTTTGTACCTGTAAGCTCTGTCTTTGACACTGAGAACTTGTCTTTTTGCTGTTATTAAATGTATGTTTGTACACTTTATTTTAAACACACACATATATATATATATATATATATATATATATAGTAATTGGTAAAGTATCAAAAAACACCCCTTCCAAGTCTACCAAAGAAGAAAACATAAAAAGAAAACAGAAGAACAACGAAAAAAGAAAAGACAGACACCTACCTAAACAAAAAACCTAAAGTGCTCAATAACTTTAAAAATCAAACTAAGCAGAGCTAGAACAATAACAAACCTCAAATAGCACTCAGGGACCCCAATCTAAATTGTTACTTCAGGGAATGTCATCTGAAAATTGGCCTAGTGTGAAACTAACAGTTTAAACTTACAGCAACATCACATTGAAATGTAATATAATAATAATAATAATAATCCCATTTAATAACTGAAGTTAAGCAGCATCAAGCTTAGTCAGCTCAGAGATGAGTGACCACTTGGAAATACCTGTTGCAATAATGGATAACAGCTTGTAATTGTTATATCAGTGAACCGAGTTCCAATTCCCATTGGATTCATTATATTTACTTACATGCAAATATGCTTGAGAAAAGTATGAATCTATCTCTTCTCCCTCTAGCTATGGGTTAATTAGTAAGAGTTGTATCACTTAATCATTATCTCAAAAAAATAAATTCTTACAGTCTAAATCAATCACAGATTAGCTATACAGGCATGTCTTTTAGATTTATTTACATTCTCTGCAATATATATATATATATATATATATATATATATATATATATATATATTATACAAAGTGAGTGATCAGTTTATATATTGATTTTAATATAGAATTGATCCCTCAATTTATGACAACATTATAATTTCTTGTTCAAATTCTGATTAGGTATGAAACCATCTTTTGTTTCCCCAGCTATGGGTTAATTAGTTAGACTTTCATTACTAAATCCTTATCTCCACCCCCCACCACCAATCCCTACAATCTAAAAAAAAAAAATATTTTACGGCTTTAAATAACCTGGAAAGGTTCATAAGCCTTAAAAAAAAAAAAATAAAATAAAATAAATAAGTCAATCGATTTAACAATTTAGATCGGAGTCCTTGAGCATCTTTTGACTTGTTGAGATATATATATACACACACACACACACACACAATTGATGTTCTTTATAATGTTTCATCTTTATTATGAAATAACTTTAATAATTAAGCATAACTTCTATTAACAAACATTTCTACGTTATTTTGGTTGGGAAGAGATCCTGTATATACTTTTCCTTTCAGGAGTTGTTTAAATTCTGGTTCAAATTGTGTTGCTCATATGTTTCAGCCGATTCATTCTACAGACTTCTGTTTTACAATCTATAATAAAAGTGGTGTCTGTTTTCTGAAGAAAAAAAATTAGCCGAACAGAAAAGGATTTTTTAATACATGTTAGCTAAAAAGGTTTGGGTCATTCCCAGCAATGTCAGCCACACTGATGACCCCACCCCACCATCGCCTAATTTTGCCGCACATGTGTAACTTAGGCAATACAAAGAATGATTTCAGTAATCTAATCGACTCCTGGATCTTTGTTTGGCTTCTTTTTTTTTCTTTTTTTTTTCCACATTTTCTGAATAGTCTAAAAATATGATTACTTGTTCTGTACTTTTTCATGTCTTTTATCAAAGTGCTTAAACATTGTTTTAATTCTTAAATAAACTATTGAAATCCCTTGTAAAAGCATTTTGATAATATAGAGGAAGCCGTTTATTATAGTCGCCAGATGGCATTATCAGTTATTATTATCAAAAACAGTCGGTCCTAAACGCTTTATTTTAATTGAATTAAAAGATATTTGCTTCCTTTAATCAATGTTCCAAATATTAAAAAAAATAATCCTCAGGTCAGCCATCTTTAAAAATGGCTACAGGCAGTTATTAAAACGATCCTCATCATAACTTCTTGATAGAACTTTTTTTACAATATGTTGAAAGAAGGATTTGAAAATTGATCCAAGTGGCCACTGTGATGATCGTGTCAGAAATACAGCAAATTGCTGCAAATGTAGATTCTGTGTTAAAATGAATAAAAAATGAACAAACCAAATCTGGTAGGAATTGGTGAAATGCCACTGCCCAGCTGTGAGAACCTGTGAAAATATTTTGTCACTGGATGCTAAATTGACCAGAATTAAATAGAGGGCAGTTGATCAATGCCTAAATGCCTTTGGTTACTACTGACATCATTAAGGTATATAAAATTTCAGAATGATCAGTCAGACAAACTAAAATAGTTAAAATGGAGGTGTAGGATTCAGTTCTGGATCAGGATCCAATCCGCCCTGAAGGAAAGGTGTTTGATATTGAATAACTTTAATGGTGATCCTGGTTTTAAAACATCACTGACAACACCACCTTACAAAAGTGACAGTTCTGGATAAGAAATTAATTCCTTACCAATTGAATAAAACAAAATGAGTTATTGAACATCTATTGTGATCTAAATGACCATCACAAAATGACAATAAACGACTTCTTCTGGATAAGACATTTTTTAACCTTGTCCTCTCCAAGCTAATCTTTTTTTTTTTTTTTTTTCCTTTAATCTCCAAAGAAATGGTAACTGCTAAAATGAACGTTGTCTGAATTGACTTGCATTGCATGCATCCCACTTTCAAATATTCATTTCCACCACCCCCCACCTCTTCTCTTTTTCTTTTCTGAGGGTGGAGCAATTGAGAAGAATATTATAGAATTCTTTTGTGTATGGGCATAGATTTGTTCCTTTTTTTTTTTTTTTTTTAAACCCACAAAAATAACAATGGAGATGTTTTGAATCGAAGCAAGGAAAAAAAAAAAGAATTTTCTTTTTCAAAATGGTGTTATTTTAAAATTATCAAATTTATTTGATTATAATTACCAAATTAACTGTTTTAAAATTATCATCTCTTAATAAAATTAATAATTTTAATTGTTTTTCTTTCTAATATTTTTAATTTATCAACAATGTTTTTTTATTTATTTATAATTGTTTAATGATTATCTGTCATTATTGATTATTCTTATCAAATTTCATCACTGATTTTTACCAGATGCCCAAAAAGTCTGCTAACATTTTTTTCTCAGAAGAACCTACACAAATTAAAACAAACCTTTTCAATATCAATTCGATATGGTCAAATTAGAGGCTGATCTCAGAAATGACCTACAGTCTGTTGTTAACTAGGGCAAGGAATGGCTTGTTCATTTTATCGTCTCCAAAACGAAATTTTTCTCTATTAATCATCTGAGAGAACCCTCTCTGCTTTCCATCAGCATGGCTGATGCTAACCTCTAGGAGAGTGACTTGTTGCACCTTCTCAGGCTAAGATTTTTGGCTGACATAAAGTTAAAAAAAACTATTGAATCCATTGCTAGGACAGCTGCTAAGAAAATTGGCTTACCGTGTCATGCTAGACAATTTTTCTCTCCTAAATCTATCTCACATATCTATATGTCTACTATTCGTCCATGCTTAGAATATTGCTGCCACATATGGTCTGGTGCCTCTGCTATTTACCTTCAGCTCCTTGATAAAATCCAAAGAAGAATCAGCAATATTATTGGTCCTGATCTGGCATCTAGGCTTCAGTTACTTTCCCACCGCTGTAAAGTTGCTTCCCTGTGCCTTTTCTATAAATATTTTCATAGTAATTGTTCAGAGGAACTCTTTGCAATGGTTTCTAGACTTTATGAACTTAAGCACAGTGCAAGATTGGTGGCAAGGTCTCATCAATTTAGATGTAACTGTAGGTTCTATGATAACAGTCTCTTTTCTCACTTGTAGAATACTCTTTCAGGTTCTTGCTTCCCAGTCAAGTTTGATCTTCAAAAATTTAAACACAATGTCAATCGTTATCTACTGCCTTCCTGATTACTCTTCTATTGTTCTTGCTCCTTAATAATGTTTCTGTTTTCTAATACATAGTAACTCCTTGTGTCTTAGTGGCTTTATTGCCTTGCATGGGGTGAATTCAATAATAAAAATAAAAAACGGAACATGTTCGTTTAAAATTATTTCTAGCCCCAACAGAAAATCTAAAAAATGGTTCCCTGTAAAATTAAAATTGTTTCTAGCTTCAACAGAAAATCTAAGAAAAGGTTCCCTGTGAAATCTTTTGATTTAAAGAATTTCTTTCATAAAACTGAACAGTATAACTAATTTCAAAGTAATTAATGGATTTTTATTTTAAACTAGCAGTAGAGCCCGGCGTTGCCCGGGGATGTAACAGTAAGAGATAGATCAAGTATCGACCATCATAAAGACTGAAAAATAAAAGATTATTATTTAAGGTTGACGGACATGCATGTCTTAATTATTTTTTTTTTTTTTTTTTTTTTTTTTGATCAAACCCAAACTCAAACAAAAACATTGTTTTCAATCGTTATGAGTCTACCGATTGAATAGAATTTTATTATAAACAATTGTCTTGTAAATGGAATTTTTAAAGCATTCTGAATGTAAAAATAAAGAAAAAAAGTGTGCAAGACAATAAGAAACACTACCTGCCAAAAAAAAAAAAGGTGAAGTTTTGTTGAAATCAGTTGAAAAATGTAGGAAATCCGATCCCATATATAAATGAACACACACACACACACACACAACAACCAACCTGGGTTTTTAATAAGTATAACTCGATATGAGTTGTCCCCTTTCATTCTTGTGATGCCTCTTAATCATGTTTTCAAATTGATTTCATGCAAAAACAATTGGGTTTTTCCAATTTTTGGTGGTGTCAGAACCACGGCAAGATAATTTTATGTAGTCCTGTGAAGTTTTCTTGAAATCGGTTGAAAAATGTAGGAAATCCGATCCAATATATAAACGAACAGACACACACACAACCTGGGTTTTATAATAAGTATGATTAAATGTTTTTTATTACTTTAAATGTTATATTTTATTGGAGATATATGGATGATAGACTCACTGTTTTTTTTTTAAACAGTGTGAAATACATCTACTGGTCTGTGTATTCAAGATTATTAAAAAAAAAAAAAAAAGAAGAAAATGGGCACTCCAGTGGGGTTTGAACCTGCATGTCCTTTTTTTGGAGAAACCACTGTGCTTTAGATTATTCAGCCATAAAGAGCTTTGTAATGGACATCTTCTCAAATAGAAAAAAATGCTGATAACCTATTGACAAACAAGTTTGCGGCAAAGGAATGATGAGACAATTAATACAAAGAGAAAGAAGTGTTGTAAAAGTAAAAGTATTTCTGACATGAATAAAAGAAAAAAAAAAAAACTGTCAAGAAGCATGGTCACCAACATTCGGAAGGAAAAAACTTACACAAATTTCTCTATTTACTTGGCTAGTTAATACTGTTAATCCCATCTTTTATTGTTATCATTATTATGAATGAATTTAAGTTAAGCAATGTAGTGCCTGATCAGTACCTAGATGGGTGACCACTTGAGCATACCAGCTGCTGTAAGCTTGTTGATATGCGGATGGTACGACTTACAGACGTACCACGTTGAAACATTGGTTCTCATACAATCACTGAAGTTAAGCAATGTAGTGCCTGGTCAGTACCTAGATGGGTGACCACTTGAGCATACCAGCTGCTGTTTGATTGGTACATTTCTGATATTTTGAAACATTGGTTCTCATAAATCAAAGTTAATGTAGTGCCTATCAGTACATGGGTGAAAATACCATTGTAAATTATCATATGCGGATGGTATGAATGTGTTGAAAAATTGGTTCTCATAAATCACTGAAGTATTTAGTGCTTTTATACCTCCACTTCAGCATACCAGCTGCTGTAGATTGTTGATATGATGAAACTTGTACAGGACATATCACATTGAAAAGATGAGTTCTCCTAGAGCAATGTAATGATCAGTACAAATGGGTGACCACTTGAGCTTACCAGGTGATCAAATGACATGAAGTCTCCTCACTATGCACCAATACTCCCAGCACTCTTGCTGAATTTATTTATGCTCTCATTTGTTTCTGCAATCCTGCTCCAGGTGCTCTGATAATAATGAGTATGACTGTCCGTTTCTTTTTCTTCACAATATCTAGATTTTTCTATCTTTTTCACTTTCAATTTCACCCACTCACCCACTATACAGAAATCTATTTGTTGAAATGTTTACCTTTGTAATAAATATTTTTATCTTGTATCGGCCTGTCAGCCTCCTTAGTGTCATTAGGAAACTTTTTGAGGCTATAATCAGCAAAGAAGGTTGTTAATCACCTCAATAGGGACAACCTCTTGAGCTGCAGTACAGCTTTTGATCAGCTCAATTCACTGCTGATATCCTAACATGACTTACAGAAACAGTGAGGCACTTACATCTCAAGAATGATTGCATTAGATATTTCGAAGGCCTTTGACAAGGTGTAGAGGGGGTTGCTGCACAAGCTGTTCAGCTATGGAATCCTTCTGGAAAAGAAAAATTCATAACTTGACATACTGTCTTTTCTAGGTTTACAAGATCTGGCATAGTGGCCGGGATTGGGTGATTTATTTGCATTTTAAACTCAGTTATTGTTCAGTCTTTTCATCATCTTTTTGTAGAGACTTAATAAAAATGATCTGAATTATCATCATCAAAACAATGAGGAAAGGGCAGAGTCTTGGTCATAGAAAGAATCAAACTCCCATTTATTTTGTTCTACTTACTTCATGTACATCCCAGAGCTTTCTTATATTTATCATTGAAGATTGAATGACAGCATGTTTCCAAAACCTTTCCAACTATCGTTGCAAACCTCAAAACAGCCAAGGCCTGGCTAATTCCAAACTTGAATGGACATTCTTCCGTCTTCCCAATAAGATGCTTAGAACTATTCCTCTTGTGCCAACTACTATGTGTGTGATTGTAACTTTCTTCCATTGCTTATCAATCTCTTGAAATCATTATTTTTTTTTTCTTTTTAAATTATTTCACCCCCTGCAAGGCAATAAAGCCACTAAGATGCAAGGGGGCTACTGAGAGTGAAAAAACGTTACTGAGAAGAAAGGGCAATAAACAGAACAGGATTCAAGGAGGCAGATGATGATTGACATTAAATTGAACAGGGTTCAAGGAGACAGATGACAATTGACA
Source organism: Acanthosepion pharaonis (assembly GCA_903632075.3). Classification (NCBI taxonomy): domain Eukaryota; kingdom Metazoa; phylum Mollusca; class Cephalopoda; order Sepiida; family Sepiidae; genus Acanthosepion; species Acanthosepion pharaonis. The sequence goes on along the minus strand of CAHIKZ030002238.1, from coordinate 182,230 downwards.
TTACATTTAAATTTTTGTAGATTATAGTTGACAGGAAGGCAAGAAGCTGGAGGAGAGTTCAATTAGTGAGAAGTGCAAGAGAAGAAAATATGAAAATAGAACTTAGGGTTGCATTTAGGAATTTCAATAGTAAAATAATGAGACCTAACTGCCAACCTAGTACAACACTTAAATTACATGCAGTTGTGGTAATAAATTATTATTATTTTACTTCTGCAAAACATTTGATGTTGGTGCTGTTCTGAGCAGGCATACTTGTTGTAATGGCTTCATTTCCAAAACACAGTCCAATATCAACGGGGCTTCTTTTTCCATTTTTTTTTTTTTATACAACACTCTAGTGCTCCAGTGATCACTGGTACTAGAATTACTTTCTTTGCATGGCCTTCCCAAACTACTATGATGCGTGGGTGGTGCAATGGATAGCAATTCAGAATGAGAATTCGGAGAGCTGATTTGAATTCCACTTGTTTTTGTTGCATTCACTTACACACAAATAACCTCGGGAAAGGTTTGAAACCACTTCTCCCCTAGCTATGGATTAAATAGTATGACTTGTATCTGGAAAATCATTGTTATCTCCAAAAGACTGATGTTCAATATACACTCACAAAAAAAAAAAGTATTATTATAGCAATCCAAAATGTTCTGATTTTAATTAACCCATGAAGGGTTGGCAAGCCATAAAAAACAAATTAGTCACTCAATACCAAACTACTACTAATACTCCTACTACTAGCACCACCACTATCATTATTATTTCTTACCATCTACCTGTAGAAAGTGAACAGGTATTGTCATTATAAAATGAAAAAGCGGAGGGAAGAAACTTTGGTGAGAATTGAGCTAGACCATTCATTTAATTAATTACAACTACAAAATAGCATCTTTGGCTGGTTGGTGAGGCTTGTGTTCAAGAAAGAAAAAATGATTTTCAATTGTTAAGCTACCATTTAATTCAGTGGTGGAGAATTGCAAAAATTTAATCTTGCAGAGTTGCCCTTCTCCTATGTGCCATGTCCCTTCAGGATGTTGGCGATCCTGACTCTACACAATTTCCTGTCCTTTGTAGCTCTTAATAAATTTTGTTATCTCTCCTAATCCCTGCCCCGCCATCCATTTACTCAAGTTTGCTAGGTAGGTCATGCACCATTTTCCACTGTCTGTCCTTTTTGTCTCCAGTCTGTTGTGTGAGTATCAAATTTTCCAAGCCCCCTTTCCTCATTATGTGCCCTAGAAATTTCAGCTATCTCTTTCTGATGTTAAGTATAAGTGTCCTTTTTGTTTCCATTTTCTCTGAAAACTTTGTCCCTTTTTGTTTGGAAGCCACTTCTTACCAACAAGTTTTACTAAAAAAAAAAAAAATAATATACTTTTATAGATATGCCTCCAACTCCCACCACTGATAGGCATGAGTAATTAGGTAAAAAAAAAAAAATATATATATATATATATATATATATATTTAAATCTTGCAGACTAACACATGTAAAATTTGTTTACATTAAACCAATTTTGCCAGACTTATTGGATATCTTGCATAAATTTTAAGGTTACTAATTTTTATTTTTTATGGTTATTATTTTAATTATAACAGCTGTTATTATTTTTTGTTGATTTTATGCTAATTTACTTTTTTTATTATGATTGTAATTTTATTATTTCTATTGTTTATATTATAGAATATTCATATATATATATATATATATATATATATATATATATATATATATATATATATATATATATATATATGTAATAATTCCAAGCAAGGCCTTGGATATATGCTTCAACTAACACTGTCACTATTTGGATTATTGGTTGCAACTATAATGCATACCAATGTAATTATAATAAATTTTTTAACTCATTTCTTTTATCAAAACCACTCGAATTATCTCCCCTGTTTATGCCTCTTCAAAATCTTTTTCTCTGAAGGTAAAAAATTTAATTTGTTTTTCTTCAAACTAAAAATAGAAATGGAGGGCGCCTTTTTTTTCTTTTTTTTTATTTTGGCAATATTCTGTTTTTAGTTTCATTCTTATATTCAAGAAAAAAAATTAGATTTTTAAGAAATATTTGTATACTTTTGAACTTTTTTTTAACTTGTCTGCAATTCTTCAAATTATTCAGTTTTAATTTTCAATTTAATTATTTATTTAAATTTATCAAAAATTATTTTTCTTTTTTTTTTTTTTTTTTAAATTTTTATATATAATTTTGAGTTTTGTATCAATTGTTTTTTTTTTTTGTTGTTGTTTTTAAATACATTTTAATGTTCACATTATTAAACAAATATAATTTAATATATTTTTTAAATATTGTGTACAAACTTATTTTCACCCTGAATGTATTTTATAGATTATCAAAATTTAAAAAGAAAAAATTGGATGTATATTGTTGACATGAGGTTAAAAGATCATAAGTGTATTATTTTTTGTGAAAACAAAAATGAATTTAAAAAGGGACTAACTCAACATACGCCCTTTTTTTTTTTTTTTTTTTTTTGCATAATGCAATTTAATTTTTTCTTTTTTTTAAATTCAGGCTGAAATTCACAAAATTTCTTTGTGTCTTTGTCAGTTTTGAAGAGATCAGTTTGATCCTTTAAGAAATGGTAAAAACAAAAAATAAGGTTGCGTGTCATCTTAGGGTCTCTTAGAAAAACATGAGTGATATCAAGATAGGTATAAAGGTTTTGATATTATTTACATCATTCAGACTGTTGTGATCATTTTTATTGCTATATTCACAATGTTTCAGCTATTGTATGCTCTGGCCGTCTTCAGGTGATATTTGTTGGAATTTCGAACTGAACCCTTTATTTAGTCCACATGGAGTAGATTGTTCTAATTCCACATGCCATGCCTTTTTTTGGATATCTCGGTTTCAGTTAATTCTCTTTAGTAACTCAACTCTCCAAGTTTTTGTTCCCTCTGCTATGGAAAGAGACTGAACTCGCAGCTCTTTGGGTCAAGTCACTTTTTAGATCACTCAAACAATGCTTTTATCAAGTCTATATTTCTGAGATGAGGTATTATGTACACTATTTACATTATTTGGACTATTGTCCTCATCTTAGTCAACATATTTATTACGTTTCGGCTGTTGTACACTCCTGCCTTCTTCAGATGGTTGGAATGTCGAACTGAACCCTTTATTTTGCTCACTGGGGTAGACTGTTCTAGTTCCATGTGCCATGTTTTAATGAATGTCAGTTATCAGTTATCTCCTGTTAATTCCCCTCTCCAAGTTCTCCACTGCCTTAACCGGGTATTGAACTCATACTCTTTGGGTCCTGTCACTGGATCTAACCAACGCCTTTATCCATTGTGCCATGTGTCCTTGATAACTGACATCCATTAAAACATGGTACTAGAACAGTCTACCCCAGTGAGCGAAATAAAGGGTTCAGTTCAACATTCCAACCACCTGAAGAAGGCCAAAGCATACAACGGCTGAAACATCCTAAATATGGCAATAAAGATAAGACAACTGTCCGAATGATGTAAATAGTATAGATACAATGCCTCATCTCAGAAGTATAGACAGGTGTATAAAATTTTCTTAGTCTAAGATATTCGTTTGTAAACTGTGTTTAAAAATATCCAATGCAATATACTCTCTTCTTGTTGATAATTTCTATTTCAGTGAAGGTAAAAGAAATAGATTAGAGAAAATGTAGTTTTAGAGAACTTTATATGGAAGAAATATGATATATGAACTGTATGTATCAGGCTAATGGTAAGTAAAAGTTTTGTGGACATGTTTCATCCTTCAAAAGAACTTCATCAGATTAAAATATTCTTATTGATGGAAGGATATATATGCAAGAGGAGAAGTTAAATGGTTGTGTGTTTGTGCGTATTTTTAGTGTGTGCATGTTCGCATATGATAAACAATTAAAAAGGAGCATGCAAAAACTTAGGTTTCAACCATAAACTATTCTCATTTTATGGTGATTGTTGTGAAACAAAGTTCTTAATGTCTCTTGGATATGTCCATTTTCCTTTTGGTCCAGAAGTTAGATCAAGTATGTATAAGCATTGTATTAATGGTTTAGTTCAAATCATCCTTGTGCAGAGTTGGAACAACCAAATGAAGATTTTTACTTATTTTATCACTAGGAGGTTTAAACATAATTATAGGATGTCCGTCTTCTTTTTTAATTCAGAATTTAGGATTAGGAATTATAAGCATTGATACAATGGTCATGCTCAAGTCAGTTTTGTGCTAAGTTGGAACAACCAAACAAAAAGCTTGGTTTGTATTATATAAGGAGGTTTTTGGAAGACACATGTGAGCATCATGTGTGGTAAATGAAAAAAAGACTTCAATTGTCAGTAGGAATGTCATTACCATGTGGTTCTACGTCTTGGAGAAAAAAGGTGAAAGAGTGAGGAAAATGTTTGTCTTTTTAACCGATTTCAGCAGTGCTATCTGACAGCGTTTTACAAAGCCAAGTGGGGTAATCATATTTCTGGTTCCTTTACTCTTAGCCTCATGGGAAAATTCATTTTTTTTTTTATTATTTTCCATTATTATTATTTAGCTTATTGATTTTATTTCATTTACCCACAAATGTGTAATTATCAAGTCCTCGTTCCCAAAACAACATCCTTCAAAAACGTCAGAAGGTAAATAGAAGTGATGAAGCAAGCCTGAAGAAAAAAAGTCACAGTTCTCCATCCCCCTGAACCTTCCTACTCTATCACGTGGCAGCTGTAGAC
>CAHIKZ030002238.1:105000-172500 GCA_903632075.3 Acanthosepion pharaonis | reverse complement strand
CCATCATATTGGGAGAGAAGAATTGTTTTTTTTTAACATTTAAAAGTGAATTTTTTAAAAGTTGTTTTTAACATGATTACTTCCATTAAAAATCATTTCTTCCATGATTAGCTAAAAAGAAAACAAAAGAATTATATTTATTTTTTTAAAAATGATAAAAAGGAACAACCAGTTTCATCCCAGGACTTATCAATTTTCTTTTTCTTGGAATAAAAAAATATAAAAGCGTATAAATTAAATTAATGAATGGAAGTTGTTTTGTTTTTTGCTTTTTTTCCATTCCATTCGTTAATTTAATTTACACGCTTTTATATTTTTTATTCCCAGAAAAATAAACTTGGTAAGTCCTGGGACAAAAGATGTTATTCAAATTTTTTTTTTTTATTAAAAATGCCATTCATAAAAATTTATAATATTCCTAGCTATTATTAAATTCTTTTTTCAAAATAAAAAATAAATATATATATATATATATATATATATATATATATATATATATAAGAGGCTATAAATAGGAAATTAAGAGTGTTTTTGATTTGTTTACTGGTTTTTTTTTTTACATTTTTTAATAAAAAAATAAACGGTTTCAAAACCTGATTTTTTTAATTCTCCCCCTCTTTATAACAACAAACCATTTTTTTGTAATTTAAAAAAAAAAACAACTTATTTTAATTTCAATCTTTTTATGATTATTGGAAGAAAAACTTCTTGAAGCAGCGAAAGCATATTTTTTTTTTTTTTTTTTTTTAAATTTTGACTTTTTGTTTAGCATGCTTTCTTAAAAATATTAAAAATAAAGCTTTAGTTGTAAAACTTGAGTTGTTTTTTCTTTTTATTGTTTTCGTACGACCCCCTAACAGCTGATCGTGTCTTTTACTCTCATCTATTAACACTTTGTACCATATAATACCAGTATAACAGATGCTGTGTGAAAGTAAATATGCCTGGGTGGCAGTATACTGGACAGCAGGGGCCAGTGTGGGAGATTTGTACTTGTCATGGTGTCAGGATTGAAAGAATTAATAATTTAATTTAAATGAATCGTGTCTTCAACAAACTTTAGTCTTGATTAACACATTCATTACTACCTTAGGTAATTGAATCTTTAAATGCCTGATAAGTGTTACCTTAATCTTATATTTAGTTACAAATGCCAAAGTTGAAACTGTCTCTATTGATGTATTCCCCCCCCCAATTTTTGAATATAATTTTAAATAAGTTTTTTTTTTGTTTTTTTTTTTTTTTTTTTCTTAATGAAGAATAATAATGCCACTAAAACGCAAATTTAAATACTGGGGAATTTTTTTGAGAAGACTTTAGAAGGAACTGGAAGTGCAGTCCTAAACAGGAAACAGGGGAGAAACCCTGCTCCTGTTCAAAAGACAGAGGAGGAGTGTGAACTGGCTGACAGACAAACCTATCTACTATGGAAGTGAAAAAAAAAAAAATAGTAAATAAAATTTCAGAGTTTAGGCAGACACGTTAGAAGCATACTTTAGAAAGAACTTTAAGCCCAATCCTAAACAGGGAACAATTTTTTAAACCCCTAAAGCTGTTCAAAGACAGGGAGGAGGTGAACCGATCTACTTACATTGTCAAAATAATGTAATGGCTGCTTACTGAGCCTTTTTTTTTTTCATTATATATATATATATATATATATATTTCAAATTATAATTTCGTATTTTTATAATTTATAAATTATGAATCATTTCTCATACAATAAAACAAATAGAGAATGAAATGATTTAAGATGTATTCTATGCCATTTAAATCATTAACCACTCTATTTGTTTTATTGTATGAATAATTCATTAATTAGTTTTTATATATATATATAAACTAACAAATGGTTTTTCAATACTAGCAGTAAGTAATTTAACAACTTTTCAAATTATAGTGAACAGGACAAAAGGTGGACCTATCTACTTCTATTTTATATATATATATGTGTGTGTGTGTGTGCATGTGTATAAATTATTTTTTTTTTTTTTTTTATAATCGGTTTAACATAATATAAATATGTTGGATTAATGAATAGAAACGGTTAACAAAATCCATTATTTCTTATATATATATGAAGAAAAATATACAGAAAAAACAAACAAAAATCCTAATATGCAATTATGCTGTGTTAATGTTAATATAATGTCAACGTCGGACGTTTCAGTCTATTGTAGACCATCGTCAGGACATATTCATAAAACATAAGGCAATGCAGCCACTAGTATTCAAGGGAGCTACAAGATGTGGAGGAATTCAGATCAGAAACATTAGTAATAAAAAAGAGAAAAGATCAAACAATAACAATTGACATTGCATTTAAATTTTTGCAGATCAAAGTTGGCTGGAAAGCATGGAGCCAGAAGAGAGTTGTACAAGTGAGATAAGAAACTGTTAGCATAGAACTTACGGTTACATCTAGCTCGCTCAACTGTAAATTGACGAGATCTTGCCACCAATCTAGTATTGCACTTAAATTTATACAGTCTAGGTACCATAGCGAAAAGCTCATCCAAACAATTACCATGAAAGTATTTATAAAAAAGGCACAGAGAGGCAACCTTATGGTGGTGGGCAAGTGACTAAAGCCAGGCTGCCAGACAAGGACCAATAATATTGCTGATTCTTTCTTTGGATCTTATCAAAGAGCTCAAGGTAAATAGCAGGGGCACCGGACCATATATGGCAACAATATTCTAAGCATGGATGAATGGTAGACTTATAGATATGCAAGATAGATTTCGGAAAGAAAAATTTTCTTGCCTGACACTATGAACCGACTTTCTTAGCAGTTGATGCCGTGATGGATTCACTTCATGTCAGCTGAGATCCTTAGCCTGAGAAGGCGCAATGAGTCACTTTCTTGGAGGATAGCATCAGCCATGCTGATAGAAGGCAGAGAGATGATTAAGATGAGGGTACGAACCAAGGTTGCCACCGAGGTGCTGGTCAGGCAAAAAATAACTCTTTGACATCTGACCTCAGCATATGAGCTTAAGATTGACATGGCATTGGTTAAGTCTCATGATAAAATGGCCAATCAGCTCATTAGAGTGCTGCAGCGATGGCTGGATGATATTCAGAAATTCACGGAACCTGTAAAAAATGTCATGCGCTTTTTGATAATATGCAAAAGGCAAGGATAAAATTAAAAGCTTGTATATGAGCCAATCATCAGTCTGGTGGACACCCGGTGTGAAGCACACACTGTACTTTTTTGAAAATATTCAGAGAAAGTTCCAGAGTGGATGTTCAATTTGGTATCACTAAACTTTGGTAATGTCAATCCACATGTCCTGTCACTATTTATTGGTTATATGAGTGATTTCACAGTGGAGGCTTGTATTTGTACTAAGTCGGTCCTAAAATAGGTTCGACGTACAAAACGTTAGGAACTTGATATAATAGGTAATGACGCAGAGTAATCTAGTTGCAATCACTGATACTTTAGTATCCGACTAACGGTCGTCTGGCATTGACTGACTGACGACCCCCCACTACTCTTACTACTCCTACTTATTATAGGTGGGAGAGTCTATTAACTATAGAATAGGTGTGTTCCACTATAACAATTGGAAGCCAATATGTATTATATTTCTATACCCACATTTTCATTTAATCCAGAAAAGGAATGGATGTGACATTTGGGTAGCCAGCACTACCTAAAGGCCACTGTAGTCCTAGTTGGTTTTTTTATTTGGAGGCATTGCAGCACCAAGACTCCACCAATATCATTCGGAAGTTGGATCATGACAATCTTTTTTAAAGAGGACTGCAGATTGAACTGCTTTATGACAATGCTGCAGTGTTTTGTGAGGAAAGATTCACAAGACTTGTGAAGGAATGGGGCATCCAGATAAGATAATTTTGTTGTGCCCATGTACCATTGGGGAAAACAATAGTAGAAAGATCCCACACAGAATTTATCGTTGTTTCCACAAGAAGACAACATATTTTTTGGAGGCAGTTTTTAGTTGTGACACCACAGGATGCACCACTGTTTCAACAATGCCAGCCAACTTAATTTTTTATACCTACCACACTTAATCCACCGTGAAAGGTATTGATACCACACCACTGCCTGATGTTGCAGGTTCTGGAACATACACTACAGGAGATGTTTGGGTGAAGAGACCTTTCAATGGTGTACACCAAAAAAAAAAATTTAAGTGGCTTTTTCTTTGTCTCATTTCAGTCCTTGTTCACTCTTAAAATACCACGACGGCATGTAAAAAATGTTTGCCTGGTGTTCAACTGGGGTATTCTTTCAAGCCAGCAGCTATGATTTATTTCAGATGGAGAAACCTCTATGGTGTATGAGGGGCAGATGCAGGAAGAGACAACTTCACGATCACTGCATCAATTAAATCCTTGAATAACGAGATCAATTGAAAATTATACAGCAGATGAAAATACAATTGAGGAAATAGCCGAGTCCACTTCACTGAGACGAAGTACCAGAATAAAACGACCCACACCATGCTGCCATTTGTGTGATCTTCAGATCAGGGAGGAGTGTGATTGTTATGAGTAAGATATGCGATATCATTCCCGAAAACGCCTACACATTGCATGCGTATGGTGTTCTCAACTCTTTCTTTCTGAAGTACATTTCATTTTCTCTAAAACTTTGACATTGCTCACATTCTCTTATTAGTCAGAAGAAGGAAGAAGGGAGAATTGACGAGGTGTGTCTACGTGTATATAAAACTCTCCCACTCAACCAATGGGCTGCTTCGTCATGGTCTATAAAATGAGTATGTCTGAAGGAAAAACAGTGGGGGGCTGATTTTTCGAAAGGGCACAGAGAGACAACTGCCCTGTACAAGAGACGACTCCTGTACGAGAGATGACTGTCCTGTTCCAGTAGGTCCTTTTTGGTGTGATGGTTACACTTTTTTATCTTTTCTTTCTCCTCTTTTTTATCTTTTCCATCCCTTTTTCTTTTCTTTTTCTCTCTCTTTTATCTTTTCTATCCTTTCTTTTTCTCTGTTCTCTCTCTTTTTCTCTCTTTTTCTCTGTTCTCTCTCTTTTCTCTGTTCTCTCTCTTTTTCTCTTTTCTATCCTTTTTTCTCACTTTTTCTCTGTTCTCTCTCTTTTTCTCTTTTCTATCCTTTTTTCTCACTTTTTCTCTGTTTTCTCTCTCTTTTTCTCTGTTTTCTCTTTTTCTCTCTTTTTCTTTGTTCTCTCTCTTTTTCTCTTTTCTATCCTTTTTCTCTCTTTTTCTCTGTTTTCTCTCTCTTTTTCTCTGTTCTCTCTCTTTTCTCTGTTCTCTCTCTTTTTCTCTTTTCAATCCTTTTTTCTTTTTTCTCTGTTTTTTCTCTGGCATTTCTCTGTTCTCTCTCTTTTCTCTGTTCTCTCTCTTTTTTTTCTTTTTTTTCCTTTTTTTCTTTTTTCTCTGTTCTCTTTCTTTTTTTTTTTTTCTATTTTTTTTTCTTTTTCTCACGATCTTTTCTCTCTCTTTTTCTGTTTTCTCTTTTTAATTTTTTTTTGTTCTCTCTTTTTTTCTTTTCTATCCTTTTTCTTTTTTTTCTGTTTTCTCTCTTTTCTCTGTTCTCTCTCTTTCTCTGTTCTCTCTTTTTTTCTTTTTCTATCCTTTTTTCTCACTTTTTTCTCTGTTTCTCTCTTTTCTCTTGTTTCTCTTTTTCTCTCTTTTTTTTGTTCTCTCTCTTTTTCTCTTTTCTATCCTTTTTCTCTCTTTTTCTCTGTTCTCTCTTTTTCTCTTTTCTATCCTTTTTCTCTCTTTTTCTCTGTTCTCTCTCTTTTCTATCCTTTTTTCTCTCTTTTTCTCTTTTCTTTCTCTTTTTCTTTGTTCTCTCTCTTTTCTATCCTTTTTTCTCTCTTTTTCTCTTTTCTCTTTTTCACTGTTCTCTCTCTTTTTCTCTGTTCTCTCTCTTTTTCTCTTTTCTATCCTTTTCTCTCTCTTTTTCTTTTTTCTATCCTTTTTCTTCTCCTTTTTCTCATTTCTATCCTTTTTCTTCTTCAATTCTCTCTTTTTCTCTTTTCTCTCTTCACAAGTATTTCTAATAATGATAATTTCTAAACTCAAAAATTTTGACAAAATCAATAAAATATTACATAGAAATTATAAATAACAAATTTGTAACTTTAAGGAATAAGAAATAATAGGAAAACAATTCCAAAGGGAAATAACTCAGTCGGCAATATTTAACCTTCATTCTCACAGTGGGTCAAAGGAATGGTTATTCCCTTGACACTGCTATTATTGACTCAATCAGCAATATTTATTAATATCATTATAAAAACATGCGACCAAGTACAATGAAATTATTAACTTTTATAAAAATTTATTATTTCTTCTTTTTTTTATTTTTCTGTGTGCAATTCAGGATTTTGATGATCACGACTCTCCACAATTTCCTGTCCTTTGTAGCTCTCCTAAACCTTGTTCCACCTTGCTAGTTAGATTATTCATTGTTTTCTTCTTGTCTCTTTTGCCTTCAATCTGTCCCTTTGAGTATCATTTCCAAGCCTTCTTTCCTCGTTATGTGCCTTAGATATCTCAACTATTTCTTTCTGAAGTACATGTGTCCTTTTGCTTTCATTTTCTCTAAAACTTCGACATTGCTCACATGGTCAGTCTATTTTATTTTCATTTACCATTTTATAACGAAATAAATTTGAAAAGAAATCTTTCTAATCAGAAATTTATGAAAGAAATTACAAAATATGTAAGAGGAAGAGATGTTTGTGCAAAACAAGTTTTAAACCATTTATGCATCAAGAAAAAAAATGAAAAAAAGTTTTTTTTTTGTTTTGAAAATGCATTGTTTAAAATTTTTAATTGTAATTACTTTTTTGTTATGCATTTATTTAAACTTTCTTCTTCACAAACATTTATTTAAATTTATGTTGGAGTAATGGCTCGGATTGAGGAATCCGAGAGCCAAGTTCAAATTCCAGTCAAATCCATTACATTCACTTATGTGCTAATACCCTTAAAGAAAGTTATGAATCCTCTTCTTCTCTCTCCACCCCACCACCGATGGGTAAATAGCAGGACAGACTGGTCTACCCCAGAAAAAAATGGCAACCTACTGCAGGGAAAAAATCTGCCTCGTCAGTCATGTATATATGATTGCCTAAGCATGTATCACAAATAGCATATAACTGACTGACTATGCTCGAAATTTCATTGCCATATTCACGTTTGGCGTTATAAGGCCCGACCTTCTTCAGGTGATTGGAATTTCAAAAAAGAAACCCTTCATTTAGTCCACTGGGGTAGATTTAAAGTTCCAAAAACTGCCTCTTCCATGTTTCAATTATTTCCCTTTAACCAATTTCTTTAATCTCAAGGACACATGGCCCAGTGGATAAAAAAATTTGTTTTCCTTCATAGATCTAGATCAAAAATTGAAGTTCAATGAAACTAGCCAAAGCAGTGGTCAACATTGAAAAAATGGAGAGAGGAGTTAAAGGAAAATAACCGAGTTTATTGAAAAATAAAATGGATGGCCAGAATTTTAAATTTATTTAAATCTAAGTGAACGCATTTTCTGTGGAGGATAACTACCTAGCAATTTTCACAAATTAACATGTTTTCACCAATTATCTAATATTTTATTGCTTTTTCGTTACGTTTGAAGATGCTTCATGAAAAAATAATAAAATTTTAAAATACTATAAAATTTTCTTAGATTAATTTTAAAATTGAATAACTGAGATGAAATCCCATGATAGATGTAACTCAATAATTCGTGACCTACACTAAAATAAATACAGAGAATAAAAATATTTCATGAAATAGAAATAAAAAAAAGTAAAACTTACTTTAAATTTTTAAAACTGAAGGAATTGTTATAGACAAGCGTATGGTTGCAAGAAAGAAATACGACAACAGCAGAAATAGATTTACGTGGTTTATTTCAACAGGAACGTGTGGGTTTGGGACAGCTACCTTGTGGTAAAGTTCATAAGCCGGCTTCGAATCTGGGTTGATCTCTCATAGTAGTTCACACTGGTTGGCGCTGGCGCTCCCCCTGCTGACTGCTGCTGACCGTGACTGGTCTCTTCCCTGGCCTCCTGTTTGACTGCTGTTGTACTTCCGTGTGACCTCTTTTATGGCGTTTTTTATGGCTTAACAGGCTCGAAAAACGATGCGAGTATAATTAGGAGGGAAGCATTTTTATTGGTCGAAAAATAGAAACACTTTAAAATATTATTTTATTTTTTTTTTTGAACTCGCACGTCGGGAACATGCGTAATCGAAGATAATGGTAATTTTGTGATGGGGCCTTGTCCCGTTCACGTCCGGCTCTCGCTCTTGAGTATGTTAGTTTATTTGCTGTAAATCAGCCGAGATATGTCTTAATTTATTTTATAACAGAATAATGTTCAAAACCTGTTAAAACGTAAGCAATGAATAACGAATTGGAAACAATCGAATTTCTCATTTCTTTGTAAAATGGGGACAACTCTTAGAATACATGACTTTTTCATAACAATGTTACGTATAGACTACCATAGTGGGAAAATGGGAATGCTTAAAGAAAAAAAATTTTTTTTTTAAATATTGGTGCAAAACAGCTTAAGTTTTTCAATTTTTGATTCGTAAATATAGTTTCTACTTAATTACAATATTGTTGTGGAGTTATTTCGCAGTGGAGGCTTGTATTTGTACTAAGTCGGTCCTAAAATAGGTTCGACATACAAAACGTTAGGAACTTGATATAATAGATATTACGCAGAGTAATCTAGTTGTGGTCGCTGATACTTTCGTATTCGACTGTCGTTCGACATCGACTGACTCACTCACTCACTCGTTACTCTTACTACTACTACTTATTATAGGTGGGAGAGTCTATTAACTATAGAATAGGCGGGTTCCACCATAACACAATATTACCTAAAAGAAATACGACGTGGGAGATTTTTAAATTATGATAAATTATTATTATTAAAATTTTTAAAAAAATGAAAAAAATTCTTGTAAAAATTCATTATTTATCGAAAAATTTTTTGTTCTTAAGACAATAATGTCCTAAATATAACTCTTTTACAAAAGCAAAGGTTTTCTAATTAAATAATGTCATATTTTTATTACATTTTTTTTAGTTTACCGTTCGGAGCAGATTTTCAGAAAACGAGCAAAAGTTTGAAAAAAAATTGGATGACTTACATTCTCCAAGAGGTCCCGCTTTTAACTAATAAAAAAAAAGTTTAGACATACGATTTAATTTCACGAAATTATGGAAGTGGGGTGTAATATATGTAAAAAAATATATATTTTTTTTTACCAAAATTTTTTAAAACAAAAAGTTTAAAAAATAATTTCCTTCATTTGTGAATAGGTTCTGAAAATTTCATTAAAATCAGACAATTATTTGTTTTTTTCAAGAATTTCCAAATCAATGTGTTTTTCACCGGAAAAAAAAAACTGCGCAAAAACACTTCATTAACGCAGACGTAAAAAAAAACTTAAAAAATTTAACCAAAATTTTGAACGTATTATAAAGGTTTTTAAAATTTTTTAAATAATTTTAAAATACCATGATCTTTCCTCTTAATAATAATAAAAATTTGGGCCTTTTTTCATCATGCTATGCTGTATTTTAGCGAAAAGAGGATGTGCCTAGTTTATTAAGGAAACTTTAGTGTTTGTTGATCTGACAAAGGTTTACAATACACTGCAGAAATTTTACCATTTCCTACCATCATAATTGCGTAAATGTATACTTAGGAAAGACAAACGAGCAGAAATTACTGGTAAGACTGCAGTAAAGTTGGAAACACTCCAATGTGAAGTTTGTTTTTGATAAAGAGAGGAACTACATTTCAAATAGAGTTGAGACGTGTTTACCCAAATGTGATGTTTAAATATTGTTGAATTGTGTTTTTTTTGCTTACAATATAATTATCTATCCGTGGTCTTTGCTCAAAATATTTACATTATATAAATATATATATATATATATATATATATATATATATATATATATATATATATTATAATTAATTGATTTAAAAATATGGTTTTTTACAATACACAGTTCTAACCATGTTTCAAAAATGGAAGCTAAAAGTCTCAATTTAATTTTGTAATTAAATTAAAGACATTAGTTCCATTTCATCCTCAAGCGAATTTTTAAGAAACTTTTTAAAATTACTGGGTTTTAAAAAACACAGCTAAAATCATAATTCATGTTTCCAAGGTTACAGATAAATCCACTTCCACTAGACAAGGGGTGTCTGCGTGTTCATTATCGCTGTATTTTGATGTATCCGTTATTAGTTATGTTAATATTAATGCTCTGTAAATTTACATTGAGAACTATTTTGTAAAAATAAAAATATCTATAAGAACATTGGATTATGTATCTTACTGTTCTTTCTTTTTATTTATATACACACACACACACATATATATATATATATATATATATATTTAACACCACGTGAATATTTTTAGAAAGCAATTTGAATTTTATGAAAGTATGCGTTAATTGTTGCTGGGTTAGTTTATAAACTACTAAAGACAGTTGATGTAAACTAAAGTTATAAGTGAGATGTAATGTTTATTACAATTTAGTTAGGTTATTCTTATACTATAGCATTTTGACAAAGATTACCAAGCGTAAAGCTTTATAAAAAATGGTAAATGTTCATTTTAAAATTGTATTAGAAAGGAATTATTAACATAAAGTTCTTTAATATGGTTTTTTGTAATACATTATTTTGTTGTCAGTTATGTAAATAAAGATTAAAGAAATACAATGGTTTTGTTATTTGTTGTAGGTTTGATTGTTGTTGTATTAGAAACGTGCTGTTTATTCCTGCTAGAAGAAGGTCCAACTACAAGAAAATGGCGGATTCAAATTGAGTCCAACCAAAGATGTAAAGAAAACAAACAAAAGCGATATATATATGTCAACAAATATCTGTATTAAACAACAGATTTACAAGTGACAAAGACATTAACATTTGTTTTTGTGTGTGCGTAAAGAGATTGTATTTTGGTGAGGTAAGTAATGTAAGAAATTCTTTGTTTAAGCGCCTATTGGCTGATTTGTAACGACCAATTTCATTGGTCGGATTTCCTATCGTTTTAGCGGGCATTTTAGAACGGCCCGCGCCCCCTTTGATTCAGTTGCGGATAACTATTGGAAATGTCCGGACTCATTTTTTGATTGTCTTTGCTTGGCCTTTTATGGTGCCAAGATCAAGCCCTTTGATAATTAAACTAAGATTCCTTTCTACCTGTTGCGGCATATTATTAGAAATGTCCGGACTCATTTTGAATATCTTTGAACATCTCTATTATATATCCTCCAAGAAAAACAAAAATTAGGGCTATGATTCCTTTCAGCAACCAAATGGCAATGCTTCAAAGACGACTTCATGTCCCAGCTTAATTCCTTCAAGGCTGTAGAATTCAAAAATAATGACTGTCGTCAAATGTGTAAATTTAAGACGAAGAACTTTAAGAATGATCTCGACAACAGCCGAGTTTCAACTCCGGCAACGTCCAGCAAATAGCAGCTTCTCCAACTTCGGAGACCAATCGTGTCCTACTGAAGTAAAAAGACACTACCTATTCATTGAAGAACACCCACCCTGTTCCTAAAGGGTCAAAAAAAGGCAAAGTCTTTTTTACATTCAATTAAAATATCAATGGTTAAGAAATTCTCACAGTAAATAGCATGTTACCGAGGCCTCCAGCCGGATCGCTTATGCTTTAGGCTATTTTTCATTACGAATCATGGTTACACTTATTTATTTATTTTTTGTAAGCATTCAACCCTGTTGTGTAGGAAACCTACCACCCCTCTTGAAGATGAACTTGTCTACAAACAAAGACGTTAAATAGTGGCATGTCAAAAGGCAGACAGAGTCGGAGAAGTTCTTGGCTGAGACTACTCATGCGATTTCTGTACCTACTGACCAACCTAATAAACCCCTTTTTATTGTTACGTGTTATTTGGCGTTTGTCTCTACTAACCCCAAATCAACATCATAACACACACCAAGCAAGGCGGGAAGCCACTAACACGCAAAGGGTTTCAGAGTAGGAACGAGAACAAATAGGATGAAGAGACGGTTAGGCGATAGATCAGGGCATCTGGAGACGTCGATTGACGTTGCATTTAAATTGTTGGAGATTATAGTTATCAGGAAAACAAGAAATGGGGAGGGAGTTCCACAGGCGAGAAGTGCGAGACATAAAGCTATTGGGGTAGAAGAGACGGCTACATTTAACAGTTTCGACAGTGAAAGAGTGAGAGCGAGATGCCAGCCTAGTTGAACGCTTAAATTCATGAAGTCTGGGAACCAGCGAAAGCAGCTCATCGGAGCAGTTACCGTGAAAGTATTTGTAAAAAAAGACAGAAGGAGGCAACGGCACGTCTGTGAGAGAGCGACTGCAGACGAGATGCCAGATCAGGGCCAACTACATTGCATATCCGTCTTTGAATTTTATCAAGGACCTTGGGACAATTAGAAGGGGATCCAGACCATATATGGCAGCAATACTCCAGGCAAGGGCGAATGGTTGATCTGTAGATTTGAAGGATCAACACCGGTGAGAAAAATTTCCTGGCGCGGCATAGGGAGCCAACTTTCCTAGCGGTGGACGAATCTATTGACTCAATGGATTCGTTCCATCTCACGTCAGCGGACAATGTGAGACCGAGATTGTCATATTGTGATTACTCATCGACAAAACCATTTTTTTTTTAATCAAATTACCCCAAGTAAGGCAATAAAGCCACAAGGGGTTACTGGATATGAAAGAAAGGGAAAACAGAAACATTACAAAAACGTGAGAGATATAGAAGAATAATCAGGAAGACAGTAGATAATGATTGACATTGCATTTAAAGTTTTGAAGGTCAAACTTGACTGGAAAACATGGAGCCAGAAGAGAGTTCTGTAAAAAAAAAAAAAAAAAAAAACAGAATTTACACAAATCCAAATTTCTGCAATTATTAGAAAACATATATCTCTACACACCAACTTTCGTCTACCTAAATCACGCAAACGCCGCACTACACATAAAACAAATTTTAAAATATTTATAAAAATATAAATGTATCCTGGCAATTATCGACGCAACTCTTGCTTGACACAGATGTTGTAAAAAACCGACATCCGTGAATTTCCCATAAATAGATATTGTCATTTTCTGTCATCCTTTTGTTTTCCTAATTTTATCTGGGACAATACAATGTTTTAAATCAAATCGAACAAATGTGTTCCCCACCTTTCAAAAATGACGGCACTATCGTTTAATTTTTTCTAGGACTTCTAAACAACTTGATATACACAAACACATTCACATTTAAATAGTTTAAATGTTTCTTCTTTCATATTCAATGTTTTCATCACACGCAACATACTTCTGTTATTGTTTACGTATATCATTTTTTTTATATACATTGTCATTTTAATGTGTATATATATATATATATATATCGATGAAACTGTCGTCGAATTCGATGTATGATATTAGCAGATAAAACGAGGAAACCGACAGCCCGACAACAGCATTTGAGATTTGATTATAGTGGTGAAGGTTTCGTGAGAACCATCCACACTTTTTGAAGGGCCGAATACAGAGACCTCGTGCACTAATACAATGTCCCCAAACGACCCTCCGCAGGTTTTGAATTCAAATTTTTAATCCTAACCAGTTGCCATTTTACTATAGAACCCAGTCTGTCCTGCTATTTATCCATTTATTTGGGGAAAATTAAATCCAACCTTTCCCAAGGGTATTAGCACGTAATTTAATGAAATGGATTCGACTTAATTTCGAACTCAAAATTTCTTAGGGATTCCTCAATCCAAAAAATAATCCATTACTAATAATTATTATATATATATATATATAATATAAATATATATATATATATATATATTATATATATATATATTTATATATATATATATATATATATTGTAAAATATATAATAATATTATGTAAAATTAAAAACAAAGATACTGCAATCTTCAAAAAAGCGCCGTCAACTATGCCCATTAAGCTCAATTTAATAAACGGTGGGCCTTTCTACAACTGGTCGATGTTATTTTGTAACCGGTCTATGTTAATTGGATGCGACTCGATAAAAATTTAAGGGATAATCCATACACTGATTTCTACCATTTTTGTCATTTAAATTGTTTTTTATCACCTTTAACCTAAATTTTGAAAATTGAAAAAGAAGAATCTCTTTAAAAAACCAGCAAGTAAAAACCTCTAAGCCAACCTCAAACGGCACCAGGTGAATTCTATAAATTTCTGTACGGACTAAATCCATATATAGTTCCTTATAAAAGCAGCTTTCTTTCATTTAGCCAAATCAATCCCTTTTTCCCATACCACTGTCATTGAGATTGGTGATGTTGCGTCTCGATATCAATTAACACAAGATCTGGTCTCAGTCCAGAAATGAAACCTCTACTGGCAGTGTAAATGGCATCAAATAACATTCTCCATTTCCTTGCGTCCTCAGGAAGGTAATCCTTCGCAGGTCCATCAGCTTGTTTAGCACACTTAAGCTGCTGCCAAACTTCCAGAACCAAATTATATCTGAAGGTGTGATGAAAAATTAAATAAAATATGTAGCGTTCTGAAAGGATGACAGTATGTTAAAGGTTACATTGTAAAGAAACAAACAACCGGCAGGAGGATGACTCCTGCATTCCCCATCTCTTTTTATTTGCCAGTGATGCTGCCCACATCAACTGTTGCCTGTATGAGGAAATTCAAATGACCTGCGCTGAGACGCTTTTCCAATCAGACCAACTGATCTGAACACCCTCAATACCCTCCCAGTTGAGCCATCGATTTTCTTGTGCCTTACAGTCCATCAAAAACGTCTCTCCTCGAGCTTACGAACCCCTAAACCTGTAACTTTATAAATTTATATCTGTCTACTATCTCTTTCCAGAATATATCCCTTTCAACTTGATTCGATTTCTTACGTCCCTTCCTTGTAATGACCCTGAAAACTTCTGCCTGCTTTACCATCACATCCACATTTTGATATCAATTAATCTTTCCTCCCATTATCACAGATCCATCCATCCTTCCTTCCTTCCTTCCATCTATATTTCATGTGGTGAAGATTCCTTCCTTCCTTCCTTCCTTCCTTCCTTCCTTACATCCATCCATCCATCCATCCATCCAACCATCCATCTATCCCATCCTTCCAAACATCTGTCCATCCATCCATCCATCCATCTTTCCTTTCATCCTTCCCTGCATCCTTCCTTCCTTCCAACCATCCTTCCATCCAATCATCCATCCATCCTCTCATCCGCTTTCTTCCTGTCTTCCCCTCCGGCACATTTTCCCGAATTAAATATATAAATAGATATATATATATATATATATATATATATATATAAATAAACGTATAATCAATTTATAAATTCATGAATTATTCACACAAAATTTGCAAAGGTTAATGATTTAAAGGCGAAACATCCATCATCGCAAACAATTCAAATAATATACAAAAAACCTCCGAATCCGTTATGAATGAATTGATCCTTGTTTCCATAAATTTCTGCCGTATTAGTTCTTATTTTTTACTAAAAGCTTTCATCTGTTCCTACAGACATCTTCAGGTATAGAATAGATGTTGTTCTTGTTTTTTTTTCTTAGTAATAAGAGGACAACGAAAATATTTGTATTGTTTTTTGTATATTATTTGAATTGTTTAATGATGGATTTCTCATAATTAAATCATTAACCTTTGCTTTTTTTTTTATTGTGAATAATTCATAATATATATATATATATATATATATATATATATATGTGTGTGTGTGTGTGTGTGTGTGTGTGTGTGGTTGTGTACCCATGTTCGCACGATAAATTATGTTTTATAGCTCCTATTTTATGTGTTTGAACATTCTCTTTTATAATTAAGAGACAAGGATTTTTTCTTTTTTTTTTAAATCAATGCCCCCCCCAAAAAGCAGTACAGTCACTTAAAGGCAATGGGTTTTACATGGGTTTGGAAGAATTAGAAACAGAAATTAATAATGAGCAGGAAGACATAAATAGGTTCAATTCTTTATCAAGATGACAGCAGATAGCGATTGACATTGCATTTAAATTCTTGAAGATTAAAATTGGCTGGAAAGCATGGAGCCGGGAGGTATGACTGGTTGGCAGACATTGACTAACTGGCCTGTTTCTTCTTTTATATGTTGTGTCCCTTCAGGACGTAGGAGATCATGGCCCTCCACATCTTCCTGTCCCTAGTATTTTTTAATAAGTTTTGTCTTTTTTTTATTTCTCCCAACCCCCTGTTCTATATTAAAATCCACATTTATTCAAACTCAATATAGTACGTTATTCGCGAAATGCTTTCCTCTTTAATATTTTTTTTCCTGTCTGCCCTGTGAGTATCATCCAACTTTCCAAGCCCTCCTTCCAATGGGCATGATCCATCCATTTCACCTGTCTCTTCCTGGTATTAAGAATAAGTTTGCAGTCTTTTTTATCCATGAAAAGCGATTTCTTTAATTGGCTGGTCGATAAAAGACATCCATCCATCCAGTCTCTCCAGGGACCCAAATCTAGATCGTATGTGGAATTTTTATTACTGGTTTTGCTTATTATTTTCCACTAAATCCATCCAACATCATCCATCCATCCATCAGTTTGATTCTCTCCAAACATTTTCTGAAATAATTCAAAGTCTAATCCATCCAACCATTCCAATCCATCCATCCATTCATCCATCCTTACTTCCATCCATACATCCTTCCATCCATCCATCCTTACATGCATCTATCCCATCCTTCCAACCAACCACCCATCCATCCTTCTTTTTATCCTTCCTTCCATCCATCCATCCTACCGCCCAACCAACCATCCATCCATCCATCCATGCTTCCATTCTTCCTTCCTTCCTTCCATCCATCCATCTTTCCTTCCTTTCATCCTTCCTTCCATCCAGTCTTCTATCCCATCCATCCATCTCTCCATCCATCCATTCTTCCATCCTTCCTTCCTTTCATCCTTCCATCCATCCATCCATCCATCCATCCATCCATCCAACCATCCATCCATCCATCCATTATCCATCCATCCATCCATCCATCCATCCATCCATCCATCCATCCATCCATCCATCCATCCATCCATCCATCCATCCATCCATTCCTCCATCCCAACATCCATCCATCCATCCATCCATCCATCTAACCATCCTTCCTTCCTCCCATCCTTCCATCCATCCATCCATCCATCCATCTTTCCTTTCATCCTTCCCTGCATCCATCCATACTTCCATCCAACCATCCTTACATCCATCTGTCCCATCCATCCATCCATCCTCCCATCCATCCATCCATCCATCCATCCATCCATCCATCCATCCATTCCTTTCATCTTTCAATCTATCCATCCATCCTTCCATCCAATCATCCTTACTTCCATCCATCCACTCTTCCAGCCTTCCATCCAATCATCTATCCATCCTTCCATCCATCCATTCATCCTCTCATCCATCTATCCATCCTTTCTTCCATCCATGCTTTAATCTATCCTTCCTTCCATCCATCCATATTTTCTTCCTTCCATCCTTCGTTCCACCCCTCCATCCACCCTTCCATATATTCTTCCTTTCTTTCATCCTTCCATCCATCCATCCATCCATCCATCCATCCATCCATCCCATCCTTCAAAACATCCATTCATCTTTCCATCCTTCCCTCCACCCATCCATCCTTCCCTCCACCCATCCATCCTTCTTTCCATCCATTCTTCTATCCTTCCATTCATCCTTCCTTCCATCCCTCCATCCATCTTTCCTTTCATCCTTACTTCCATCCATGCATTTTTCCTTACATCCATCTATTCTATCCTTCCAACTATCCATCCATCATTGCTTTTTTCCTTCCATCTATCCATCCTTCCTTTCACCCATCCATCTATCCTTCCATCCATCCTTCCTTCCATCCATCCATTCTTCTATCGTTCCATTCATACTTTCCTTCCTTCTTTCCATCCATCCTTACTTCCATCCATTCATCCTTACATTCATCTATCCCATCCTTCCAACCATCCATCTTTCCTTCCTTCCATCCTTCCTTCCATCCATTCTTCTTTCCTTCCATCCTTCTGTCCATTTAACCATCCATCTATCCCATCCTTCCAAACATCCATCCATCCATCCATCCATTCATCTTTTCTTCCATTCATTCTTCCATCCATCCTTCCTTCCACCAATCCATCTTTCCATCCTTCCTTTCATCCATCTATCCTTCCATCCATTCTTCTTTCCTTCCATCCATCTTTCCTTTCATCCTTCCATGCATCCATCCATTATTCCTTTGCTCAACCTGTATTCTTTTGATCAGTTATCAGAAGATAAGGAACTCATCTTCGTCAAGTTCATTGTGCAAAATATTCTCAACTCCCTCGTGGGACATGCTAATAGCATTGGCTATTTGATTTATAGTGAATCGCGTATATGTTTTCCTTGCTGGTTAGATGTCCAGACCTTGTGTCATCTTTAAGACTCACCTTTTCCCTTGTAAATTCAAATGCTCATCTTGTACTGTGGATAAAGCTTGGGCGTCATCTCCTAATGTAGCAACCATGTCAACATGAATATCCATCGGGGATAAGCATTTTTCTTCAGGTAATTGATAACACCACATTGCCAAATTTTGTCCATTTTCAAGAGAAATCATTACCAGTTACTTTTGAAGTCTTCTTTGATCAGCCAAATATCACTTTACCTGGAATGAACTAACGCAGTTATTAATAGGAAGATTTGAAATTAATGCAAGCAAGATTTCACAGCTCTTGCATCACTTCTTCATAGTCAGCCCATACCCATACCTGGAAAGAAACAATGCAGTTATTAATAATAGTTGAAATGAATCCATGCAAGGTTTCACAGCTCTAGCATCCCCACTTCATAATCAGCCTATGAACATTTCAGCCAACCCTCGTACATGGAAAGAAAGAATGCAGTTATTAATAATAACAATAATAATGCAAGATTTCACAGATCTAGCATCCCTCCTTTTGGTCAGCCTATGAACTTTTCAGCCCATCTTCGTATATACATGGTTGTTGATTTGGGGTCTATGCTGATTACATAATCTATTTATTTCTGTCTTAATGGTAAACCTGACTGTTTTGATCTCCAAAATGACATTCAATATGTTGTTAACTGGGGCAAGAAATGAATTCTTAATCTTAACGCCTCCAAAATTAAAATGTTCTCTTTTTGTCATCTTAGAAACCTTTCTTTACCTTCCATCACCATGGCGGATTCTAACCTCCAGGAGAGAAACTCACTGAATCTTTTCATTGATATGAAGGGGAACAATTGAATCAATTACAAGATATGCTGAGAGGAAAGTTAGTTCACTGTTCTAGACAATTTTTCTCAAGAGAATCTCTCTTACACATCGATAACTCTACTATTCATCTGTACATTGGGGTACCTTGACGTGGTGCAATGGTTTATCAAGTTTGTCTCGCTGGAACAATTATGACTGAATAGTGAGTTCAGTCCTCACTGGGTGCCCTATACTTTGGCCTTGTGCCACATCTAAGCTATGCTTAGAAAATAACCATAGATGAATCGTAGATTTATAATATAGATTCTGGTGAGTTTGACTGGGCTGTCTGAATGAAGGGCAAAACAAAGAGTAAGAGTGATAGGCAAGAGATACTAAGCCCAATTATATTAGTAGATATGTATCTATCTCATTCTGTTCATCATCTATCTATCTATCTATCTATCTATCTATCTATCTATTGTAGCATACCTACACATAAATACAGTAGTAAATACTGTATGTTGGTCTGCAGTTAGAAATTCATTGTGGAATTCACTTGACTCGCTCTGTACAAGTTCTATCTATCTATCTATCTATCTATCTATCTATCTATCTATCTATCTATGTTCATATCTCTCTACCTGCAGCCAGTTCATATCTATCTATCTATCTATCTATCTATCTGTTGTAGCATACCCACGGATGATACTGGGTATGTCCTCATTCACATTCCCAACAGAAACTAAGCCAGCTGATCTCATTTTTCGCTACCAGCAATTAACACGTATATTGACATTGTTTATTAAATACTTTTTAAACATCCTGTTACAGTCGTTTCCTCATTGGTTCCACATTAAACTTTATCTTTGCCTGCAGTAAAAACGCCAAAAAAATAAATACCTTTCTGTTTGTTTACCCAGACCGAAAACGAGAAAAGATTGAAAAAAATCGATTACATTAATCAATAATTAGAAGAATTCACAATGACGATAATCAATCCTTGTGAGGGATGTTGGAAAAGTCATGTACAAACATTTAGCCATCCAAGATGTTTATTGATATACAGATATATATATATATATATATATATATATATATATGTTACCAACATTACTATGATACTTTATCACAAAGTTGAATTGCATCTTCTCGGGCTAAGGATTTTCGATGACATGAAGTAGAAAGATTAGAATCAATTGCTAGATCTATTGCTAGGAAAACCTGTTCCCTGTCTCGTACAAGATAATTTTTCTCGACAGAATCTATCTTACACGCTGATAAGTCTACTATTCATCTGTACATTGGGGCAATGTTTACGCTGTGTAATGTTTAGCAATCTTGTCACACTAGAACAATTATGACTGAGTAGTGAGTTCAATCCTCTCTGGCTGCTCCTTTTAACTTTGTGACACATCTAAGTGATACCTAGAAAATCACCATTCATCTGTGCATTAAATATTGCTGTCACATCTGGTGTGGTGCTTTTGCTATGTATCTAGCAATTCTTGACAAAATCAAAAAAAGAATCAGCAATATTATTAGTCCTCATCTGGCAGCTCGGCTTCAGTGACTTTCTCACCACTGTAATGTTGCCTCCCTTTGCTTTTTCTATAAATATTTTCATGGTAATTGTTGTGATGAGCTTTTCTCTTTGGTACCTCATCTTCACAAATTCAAGTACTAGATTGGCAGGTAGGTCTCATAATTTTTACAGTTGAAATGGCTAGATGGAACTGTAAGTTTTATGCTGACAGTTTCTTCTCTCACACTTCTTGCTGGTGGAACTCCTTTCTGGTTTCTTGTTTTACAGTCAACATTGATCTTCAAAAATTTAAATGCAATGTCTCTCATTATCTTCTGTTTTTTTAATTCCTGTTCTTTTATTGTCCCCTCTCTTCACCAGTGTTTTTCATTCCCTCATATTCTTTCACACTCAGCTTATTCTGTGTTTAATTTCTGTTCTTCCTATACTTAATTTGTTATAACTGTTATGGTGTCCTCCCCTCTTTCATATAAGTGGACTCGACCAGAGTGTTACTTGAACTGATGCCGTTAAATACCCAGAGTCAGTCAGAATATATAGAGAGAGTGAGCAAAGATTGTGATTGAGTTGGAGGTAGAGTAATAGTGTGAGGTAACCGCTTGTAAAAGTCACAGTTACAAGCACGTAGACTCTAAGGAAGTCCTACTTTGAGACTGTATATATATATATATATATATATATATATATATATATATATATATATATATATATATATATTAATTTCGATAAACGTGCAATCAATTTACAAATTCATGAATTATTCATACAAAAATAAATACAAAGGTTAATGATTTAATTGGCGAGAAACCCATCGTCGCAAACAATTCAAATAATATACAAAAACCCCCGAACCTGTTATGAATGAAAAGATCCTTGTTTCTATAAATTTCTGCTGCATTAGTTCTTATTTTTACTACAAGCTTTCGTCTGTTCCTACAGACATCTTCAGGTATGGAATAGATGCTGTTCTTGTTTTTACTCTCAGTAATAAGAGGACAGCGAAAATATATGTATTGTTGTATCCAAAAAATGCTATTGGAAATGAGTTTTTGTATGAATAATATATATATATATATATTATTGCGACGAACCGTGTTCCTGGATTTACTAACAGTGTTACTCATTGTATTATTGTGTAAATACATTTAATTTCTTATCTTTAATTCCTGCTTTTGTCATTCATTTCATCTCGGAATCCACAACAATAACTGATCCATATGCTGAGTTATTTGAAGAGTTTAGTATTTACTAAATCCACATCCTGGATTTTTATGAAGGATTCAGGGTAGGTGATGTCACTGCTTTCATTCCAATTCCAGATCTTAGTTTTTGTTAATATTTAACAAGCCCCCGAAACACACACACACACACGAGGGATGTATGTGGCTCAAGGCTGAGTTTACCGTGGGTTCTCCGAGTCCATAGGCTCGGCCAAAAATATTTCCTTAGAACCCCTGCATAAACGGGTTCAAGGTCTGTTTACCTCCCCAAACAAAACTTTGTCTTTCGGCAAAGCCTCATCTGAGTTCCTCTCTGCCAAAGACGGTGAGTTTGACAGTTGAACAGTTTAGATCACTGTTCCCTCTTAGTTTCTGTTTTGAAAAGATTTATCTTCGGTTGGGTTTCAAATAAGTCATTATCACAAAACTGAACATTTGAGATTGGATAGGTGCTGCGTGTGTGTGTGTGTGTGTGTGTGTGTGTGTGTGTGTGTGTGTGTGTGCTGAAAAGTTCTTGGAAAAGTTCTAAGACACTGTTACATAAAATTTCATTGGGATGGTTATTTTTAGGCATTCATACTGTTGTAACCAAGAAAAGATTACTAAATGAGGAATAACCAAAACGGAGGTTGGAAATGAAATGGTAATCTTTATAACATCAACAAAATACAATACTCGCCAGCAGCGTGAAGTAGGTAAACCACTGCTAGTGGCGGACTACTTAGACAGCATATCACCCCCCACACACACACACACTTACAATAGTGTCCAATGTATTTACGAGGATTGGGACATACCCATTAGTCTTCATAGGTACAGTATATAACAACTACCTATATACCATTTATAATCTTGTACGACTATACTCATCTTATATGGTGAAGACATTTTTTCTCCTATAGAATGTTTTAAGCATTTATTTGAAGTGGTGTAGAATGTTAACATCTTGATTATGTGATAATTTACTCTTTGAGTTACATATGCTATTAATTTCAGTTGTTGCTGGTGTTGTTAGTCCACAAGTGATGTGGTTCATGTTATTTGCTACAGTTCTTTGTGATTCTGTAGTGCCAGTTCACACTGCTCAAAGAAGAAAGATCTTTGCCAAGACCCTCTTGCTCAAAGCCTTTTTGACCATTGATCTTAGGAAGCAGTTGTATACAATATTTCATGAATGATAAACATATGAAAGGCTCAATCTGACAAGGCTACTCCTTCTTTAGGTAAATATTGAGGGCTGCAGATTCTTAATGCACTCAGATAGAAACCTATAATAATTACAGTATAATAATTATAATAATAATCTGAGATCATTTATTTGAAGTGGTGTAGAATGTTAACATCTTAATTATGTCATAATTTACTCTTCGACTTACATGCGCTATTCATTTCAGTTGTTGCTGCTGTTGTTAGTCTTCAAGTGATGTGGTTTATGTTATTTGCTACAACTCTTTGTGATTCTGTAAAACCAGACCACAAGGTCCAAAGGAGGAGTTATTTGTGACATGCACCGGTGGTTGCGGTCGCAGTCGCAGTCCAGCGCCAATATGTGATGTCCACTGGTCACGATGTCAATATCTGATGCTGCGCCGTCAGCCTGTGGTCAACTTCCAGTTGCGGCGGGAACCTGCAAGGTTTCTTCCACCAGCATTTGGGGTTGACTCTTTGTCGCTGCCACCAGCCTGTGTCCCGATCGATGTGGTCGTTTACCAGCTTTGTCGTACTCAGCTCGCCTCCAACGCTTGGTCACCGAAGTAACTGCTTTGATCTCAAGTCTAACCTACCCATATTGTGACTTTGACTTAGGTAGATGAAATCAATCAGGCGTCTGGCCGTAGTGCAAGCTGAATTCGGGGTAAAGGTGATACCGCACAAGCGTAAGTAAAAGAAAAATAATAAAACAAACTCATGAGGTTCAAATATGTTGAGAAATAACAATTATCTTTATCTATCTGTTGAATACAGAAGTGTGTTTCTCTCCCGGCCCGTTTCTATGGATTCGTGACACTTTTTGTGTTTCTTAAGCGAGTTATAGTATCTTAAATCGTTCGTCAATAAAAACTTGCTTTTGGTAGGAAGACCAAGTCGAAAAGGACGTGGAAATCTCGGTCAGCTCCTGTAAGGCGCTATTCTCTGAGCCCAACAGCTCTCTGTCGATCTGTGTCTGCATATCCGATAACTCTCTGAATGCCCAGGGGCGTTCGTTTATACGGACACCGACCAAAACCAGGTTGGGGCCTGTCGTGGTTTGGGTTCTTTGACAATTCTTGATTCCCAACAAAAATTTTCTTTGTCCCCAGTACAGGAAAATTTATTACTTCCCATTTTTGGAGGCTAATCACTTTCCCTTCCGGGGGTTTTCTCCCTCGTCCGTGAGGAGAGGTCGGAGGAGAATTATCCTCCTAGACTCTTCCTTTCACATATTGGTATCTCATACCAATCCTCTTAGTGGGTGTCAACAATTTCCCCACCTTTCTCATACATTCATCTTCGCCTATCACTCACGCAACCACTCAGTCAATGATCACTCGGTAGCGTGGGTGTGGCTAGACTTGGCCTTCTTAAAATTATCGTCCAGAAAAAAAGATCTCTTTTCTTTTCTTTCCTTCTTTTCTGTCGGCCAGAATTCTTATGAATTCCACGTGGCCATAATCAAAATTTTATCTCATCTTTAGCCACCCAAAATCCACGTAACAGAATCTCCACTGATTCATTAATCACTGCTAGTCAAATTTTAAACTTGGTGGTCATTTTTACTTGATAATCAAATTCTTTATTTTTCTCGTGTCTTAAAATTTTTGTATCACCAGATGTTCATTTTCGAGTCACCATGTCTGACAATAATAATGATCCTCTTCTTGACTCTTTTTTCTCATATCAAGATCTGGACATACAACAGATGGGTCTCCTCCTTGGACACAAAAACCAAAACTAAATGATATCTCTGAAAGATAATTAGTGGCTATTCTTTTAGAGTGGTCTCACTGAAATTCCTCCATGGTCGCATGCGTGGCCCAGCTTTGTTTATCTTTCTCCCTGAATTCTGTTTTCCTTGCCGCGTCACTATCTGGTCATGACATTAATTCTGACAGAATCTGAAATCTGGTTTTCTCTTATGGATTTTCTGTCTTCCACGAAAAAGTATCTTTCCTCGTAATGTTAATTTCCCCCACAAAGTTCTCCACTGCCTTAACTGGGTATTGAATTCACATTCTTTGGGTCCTGTCACTGGATCTAACTAATGCCTTTATCCACTGTGTCATGTGTCCTCAAGGACACATGGCACAGTGGATAAAAGGGAATAAACAGGAGATAACTGACATCCATTAAACATGGCACGTGGAACTAGAACAGTCTACCCCAGTGAGCGAAATAAAGGGTTCAGTTCGATATTCCAACCACCTGAAGAAGGCCGGAGCATACAATGGCTGAAACATCGTAATACATATGGCGACAAAGATGAGGACAATAGTCCTAATAATGTAAATAGTGTACATAATACCTCATCTCAGAAATATAGACAGACTCTTATAATGAATTTTTTATAATTGATCCATACGCTAAGGTATCTGAAGTGTTTGGTATTTACTAATTGCACATACTGCATTTTGACTGCTAGATGTAAATGTAAATTCTGTGCTCACGCTGCTCGATTCCAAAACTCTCTTCTTTACAGTTAACTTTGATCTTCAAAGATTTTACCGCAATGTGAATCATTATCTTCTGTCTCATTAATTTCATACTTAGAAGAATCAGCAATATTATTGGTCCTGATCTGGCGGCTTGACTTCAATGACTTTCCTACCGCTGTAAGGTTGCCTCCCTTTGCCTTTTCTACAAATATTTTCATGGTAATTGTTCCGATGAGCTTCCCTCTTTGGTGCCTATATCTTCACAAATTCAAGTACAGTACTAGATTGGCATCTTGGTCTCATAATTTTACAGTTGAAATGGCTAGATGTAACTGTAAGTTTTATGTTTACAGTTTCTCCTCTCACACTTCTTGCTGGTGGAACTCCCTTCTAGTTTTTTGTTTTACAGTCAAATTTGATCTTCAAAAATTTAAATGCAATGTCAATTATTATCTTCTGTCTTCTTAATTTCATGCTTAGAAGAATCAGCAATATTATTGGCCCAGATCTGATGGCTCGGCTTCAGTCACTTTCAGCATGAAACAGACTGTTGCCTCTGGGTGTAGACTTCAATGTTCATTTTTATATTTACATACGCTCTATCGTTGATAGAAACCTACTGCTGTAAGTTTGCTTCCCTTTGCCTTTTCTATAAATATTTTTTATGGTAATTGATCTGATGACCTTTCCTCTATGGTACGTAGACTTTTTGAATTTAAGTACAGTACTAGATTGGTGGAAAGATCTCATCATTTTGTTTGAAATGGCTAGATGTAATCGTAGGTTCTATTCTAACAGTTTCTTTTCTCACTTGTGGAATCCTGTTCCAGCTTCTTGCTTTCTAGTGAAGATTGATCTTCAAAAATTTAAATGCAATGTCATTTGTTACCTGCTGTCTTCCCGGTTAGGTGCGGTACTAGATTGGCAACAAGATCTCATCATTTTATAGTTGAAATGGCTAGATATTATGGAATCTCCCACAACACAACCAGCCTTACCACTTTGTAGGAAATGCACTCTTCCTATCTGGTAAGCCAAATTCTACTTTCAGACAATATAACAAGTATTCATTGGTCAATCACCTCCAATCTGGCTTGCTGATTGGTCAGTTCCGATCAATCAAACTGCCTGCATGCGACCAATCTGTTTTCCCGCTCATATGCTGGGAGCCACTCAGCGATTATAAAAACCGAACACGTGTGAACCTTTCGAGTAGTAATTACCAAGTTTCAAGATGTAACCTTCACCGGCTCCTGTCTTAGTCATTGCTGACAAGACGTTAAAGACAATTACCAACTTTAGACAGTCAGACTTCCACACCTAGAGAGATGCCAATCAACTCTATGCCAGTCAAAACTCTGACTTTGCCGCGTAAAAAAATTCTCTGACTCAGCAACCTTCGGGCACACTCTATCTCTCTCTAGAACATTTCTCAAACTTCACTTACTATACTTTTCAAAGTGATATTTCTCACTACATAACAAGTATCAAACTAACAATCTATTTTTCTCAAGCAGATAAAGGTACGCAACTTTGAACAACTTTGAATATTTGTATAAATTGTATATAAATTGATGTTATTGTTATGCATTCAACTTTTGTCTTGTTTTCAACTTTATTTGCCTGATTTGTTCCAAGTATTTGTTCTAAATAATTGTTGTGGACGAATGTTGTAGAACACGGCCTCGAAATTCCTTCTGATCAGTTTAAACACAATCACCAGTCCGCAACAATATAACTAAGTTTTATACACTTTCGGAGATGTGTGAGAATTTGATTGTTTGTTTACTAATACTTATTAAGTAGTGAGAAAAAATGTCACTTTTTAAAGTATCGTAAGTGATGTTTGGATATAGTTCTTGAGAGATAGAGAGTGCTTGTGGATTGTTGAGTCAGATATTTTGCACGGCAAAAGTCCTGGTTGGTCAGAGTTTTGATTTGCGTGGGTCAGTTTGGCATCTCTCTTTTGAAGATCTGACTGGTGAATTGGACTGAAATTCGTCCTTTTATTTGTTTTGGGAAACCAAAGTAGGCTCCAACGACCTGGCGGGAAAACAGATTTTTGATCATGGATACACATTCTAGGGTCGTCTCGACCAATAACAAGCTGAGTTTCACAATGTGTAGTGTTGATTGGTCAAAGCTAATTCTTATAGAAGAGTCTATTTTTAACGAGGGTGAGTAGACATACATTGACGATTCTATAAAACAAACGGCTTCAAAGAATAGAATAAACAAGAAAAATGAGCTTTTTAAAGATTTTATTTGCAAACAGTACTGAAAAGATTGTCTTTGAAATTCTGCAGATTAAAAAATAAACTTTCTTTTTTGTTCTGTTCAGTTAAAATTTTGTAAATGAAAGCCTAATTCCAATCTTTACTGGAAGTGCATACACTCTGTGTATAATTGCTAAAATAATGCATACACACTGTGTATAACTGCTAAAAAATGCATACACACTGTGTATGACTGCTAAAAACGTGCATACACACTGCTGAACATAGTCTTAAATGTTTATGATTTTTTATAATTAAGAGTTTTATATATAATATATATATATATATATATATATATATATATATATATATATATAAAAAGGGCAGGGATGTTTTATTTATCAATCCAACAGATTTCTATTTATTAAACGTTATTTTTTAATGGATACTTATATTTTTTTAGATGATCTGTTTATTTATTAAAATCATATTTATTTATTTTTGTCTAGCAGCCTGATTATTTGAAAAATCTCAGAAAAAAATGTATGCTCCCCCAGAAGACTTCTCGAATATTCAGGCCAATAGACACAAATAAATATACTGTTTAATGAATAAACGAAACATCTACTTTTTTTTTATGAGTATCCACTAAAAAATGGATAAAAAATAAAATATATATATATATATATATATATATATATATATATATATATATATATATATATATATATATATATATATATATATATATATATATATATATATATATATATATATATATATATATATATATATATATATATATATATATATATATATATATATATGTATATATATATATATGTATATATGTATATATATATATATATATATATATATATATATATATATATATATATATATATATGTATATATATATATATATATATATATATATATATATATATATAAAGAGGAATGTGAAAAATTCTTGGCTTGACCAAGAAGCTATTCTCCCACCCCACACCCACACACCCAGAAAAAAAGAAAAAATATTCTGATGTTTGGTTATCTGGTCAGATTTTAGGAAGTTGACCAACCAACAATTTTTCAGCATCCCTCATATAATTAGCATTAAAACAAATACAGAAAAAGTTTTAAAGGGTTTACAAGTGAATTGTTTACCCGTACCGTCATAAAAAAAAAAAAAAATTGACAGACATCTTTAAATAATTTTTGCAATTGCATTGCCTATATATTCTGCATGAGTAATCTAGGATTTTCCTCTATACAATTAACTCTATAGTTGCATGTAAAATAAATTCTGCTTTTCAAATCATTAAAAGTAAAAAACATATGCAAAAAAGCAAAAATGAAACACAAGTAAAAAAGGCAATATATTAGCAACCAGTTCTCATTACTCACTAGTGAGATATTCCAATTTTATAGCAGCATTTTCTGATACTATAAAAACGAAATATCTCATTAACAAGTAGAGGGGATCAGGATGCATAACCGGTAAATATATAAAGTCATATAGTATATTATATTACAGAATAGATGATTCAGTATCTCAGGTGCTGAAAATGTCTTCTAGAATGTGTATAAATTTTAGAGAGACAGTGTGTGTGTTGGTTAATTGTTTTTCTTTAGCAGCATATCAACACCTCTATGGGTTACTGAATGCTGAAATCTAAATATTTTGTACATAATTTGATTTTTTTTTTTTAGATAATAATGGTTTTAGTGATACAAGTTTTACTAATTAACCCATAGCTGAGAGGAGAAGAGGTGAATTATTATCTTTCCCAAAGATATTTGCATATAAGTGAATATATAATGAACCCAACTAGAATTTCCAAAATAATTTCGAGCTATTATCCATTGCGCCATCCACACATCTGCACCTGTTATGCCCAACTGGTCACCCATCTAGGTACTAACCAAGTTCAACACTGCTTAACTTTGGTGGTTGATTGTTAAAACTGGTGTTTCAATTTATCCTGTAAGATAAAAGCACCTATTTTTGTGAAAACATGATTCAATGGGGGTCACACACACACACACACACACACACACACACATACATATTGTATATATATATATATATATATATATATAACATTTGTCACTTAGCTGATTGATGTTCAGCACCTTGATTCTAGAGTTTCATAGATGAACTTTGTTGTAATTGCTCAATCCACTCTTCAGGAGATTTCTGCAATTATAATGGCCAGCTACTTGTTTCCTAGCACATCCATCGGCTAGGGCAGTTAGCTAATCCCTGTTGGAGGTACCAGATCAGGCGCATTTGTGTTTGTTGAACATCCACAGATTCCACCTGTGTCTTATACTCCAACAATGTTGAGTGGACCTTAGTTACAATTTCTGGGAGAGAATGCATTATCTAGTATGATCAACAGTTTGAACAAAGCCAGCGTGCTCAAAACCTCAGCCACAATGACTTGTAGCTTAATGCTAGCACAACCATTGATGACTTTTGAACCATTCCATCTACCCAATATCACTCACATGGCTTGAGTCAACCCATGTGTGGTTTTTAGTTATTTCCCAAGGGTGCCGCATGATGTGATTTAATTGCTTACCCCAGGCCAATAAGATAAGTATTTCCCTGACAAATTGACAATGATGTGATTCAAACAAAGATCATGGTTGGAAATCAAATGTTCTAACCACTATAGTTACATCATATATATATATATATATATATATATATATATATAAATATAAACGTGTGTGTGAAAATATATAGAAAATTGGAAAGAACTTTCTTAGGTAAATAATAGTATTTTTTTTATTATTTTTAAAAAAACAGTGCTCAAGATTTGGAGTAGAGCCAAATAAATTATTTATTTAAAAATATATTTGAAGATAAGAGTTCTCATGTTTGCAAACATGAGAACTCTTATGTAGCGATGAAATATTTTAAATAAATAATTATATATATATATATATAAATAAATTATATATATATAAATACTCATATATAATTATATATATATATATATTATATATATATATATATATATATATATATATATATATATATATCCAAAAAAAGAAAAATTAAATAGACAGATTAAGAATCACCATTCTTCAG
Source organism: Acanthosepion pharaonis (assembly GCA_903632075.3). Classification (NCBI taxonomy): domain Eukaryota; kingdom Metazoa; phylum Mollusca; class Cephalopoda; order Sepiida; family Sepiidae; genus Acanthosepion; species Acanthosepion pharaonis. Next base: position 141,504 of record CAHIKZ030002238.1, on the reverse strand, counting down.
CATTTACATTTTTTTAAAAAATGCAAATGTTCAACATAGAACAATATACTGTAATAATATTTTTATTTAAAAAATATTTTACATCACTGGATAAAAATTTCTGTTTCGAAACTAAAATTGTTCCTTCATCAGGTGATGCTAGGTAACTTTTAATGTTAGGTTACCTAACATCACCTGATGAAGGGACAAGTTTAGTTTCAAAACAGAAATTTTTAAAAAATTCCAAACTTCATTGAAAGGACAATTTTAGTTCTGAAATATATGAAATTTTATGCAGCTAAAAAAATATCTTTTTAAAAAAAATATTATTATATATATATATATATATATTTATATATATATATATATATATATATATATATATATATATATATATATAAATAAATTATAAGGCAAAAAATTATTTTAAGAATTTTTCAGTTTATAATTCTTTTTGATAGAGACAAATATTTAACCAAATTTCTGTTTTATAATAAAAATATTAAAAAATGATTTATTTGGCCTAATGTCCAAGAAATTTCCATCAAAATATTCATCCTCCATAAAGGATTCTGAAATTGTATTTTAACAAAAATTTAAATTTTATTATAAAAAAGATTACAAAATTTAATTTTTATTAAATCAATTCGAAAGCCAGAATTTTCTCATTAAATTGTTTTTTATGTATAAATTAAATTGAATCTCTCAATACATGGCTTATGGCTCAAAAATATAAAATGTAAATTTTCATGACGTCAAACATTATGAAATTTACTTTATTATTGTAAGAATATTTAAAAATATTTTTATCTATAAAAAATTTAAAAACATAAATTCTTTAAAATAAAATCAATTGTTGTCCATTTATAATATATATATATATATATATATATATATATATATATGTATATATATAATTGTTAATTGGTTCTATTATAAAATCTGGGGAAAAATATTAATCAAAAAGAGCTCAATGTTTTCCCACAGAGCAATATAAAATAATAATATTCATCTCTTCAGACCAAAGATTTTTTTTTAAAAATGTTCAGCCTGAAGAGATGAATATTTAAATATATTCAATTAAATCAAATATAAATCTGAAATGGATTTTTTTTGTATTATTTATATATTATATATATATATATATATATATATATATATATATAATAATGGACATTGAAGTCAACATTCAAAGGCTTTTAGTTTCATACTAAAATTCACAATTATGTAGGCCTGATGATTGCATTTAGCATATAACAGACTGTCACCTCTGGGTGTAGACTTGTCCACGTTTAATATTTACATATGATCTATCACTGATAGAAACACATAAATATAGCATACCTTAAACTATATTTTGTCATATCTATCTATCTATCTATCTATCTCTAAATATTTTCTGGGATCTTTATATTTTTATATATATAAGATAGATATATAGATAGATAGATAGATTTATAGATTAGGAAATGGATTAAATCTGACACATTCAAAAATTTTGAACCAAAAATATGCACCACTTGCAGGATTAAAACCCTCAAAAAAAAAAACCAAGATCTGACATACCTTGACCTGTTGGCCATGAGGACCTTCTGATTAACCAAAGCCCAAATAGTGCTTTTTCTGGCAAGATTTCTCAAATATTCAGGTCAGTAGATGCAAATAGATAAAGGTACTGTTTAATAAATAAGTAAATAAATAAAAACAGAACATCTACTCAAATATGAGTATCTATTAAAAATAACATTTAATCAAATAAATTATATATATATATATATATGTATGTATGTAATATGTAATTTTTAAAAAACAAAAATGAATCTATTGTTAGAGATATACATATCTCTCAGAATATTTCTTCTAAATTCAAATGTATACTCTTAAGCGGAAATATATTGTCAAGTCATAATATGAAAGTTCCCCGAGATATGTATGAATACCACCCCATAACACCTAACATATATTTTTAACTTTTCTGATTTAAATTTTTTTTTTCTTTTTAATTAATTAAATGAGAAATAAAAAAAATTTTTAAAATCTGGATTATGCTGTGATCTTAGTTATTTAATAAGAAAACATATTGTTTTCTATCTTCAAATTCTTCTATCATTTTCATTTTCAAAAGTTCCAATTTGGCTGCTCTTTTTTATTACCTGATGACTATTTATAAAATTTTTTAAGTCTTTAAACAAAAATCAAATTTCCATGTTCCAATGTAAAATTTTTATATTTTTATAATATATATTTATATATATATAGATAAAGATATATATATATATATATATATATATATTTACATATATATATGTAGTCACACTCATTTGATGAGCCATGAAAAGGGAAACAGGCCTGTTTTTTTGACATTATTCTGCTGTTGATAATTTTGGTTGAGCACTTAGGTGAGAGATTTGAAATTTAATTCTAAACACCAGCTGTCTCTTAATATATAACATTTTCTTGATTTTAAAAAAAAAATTGGAAAAAAAAATGGCTGTCTGGCAATTTGTTTACATTCATAAGAATAATATGCTAGAATTTTCCTTTCCTTTGCCAGGGTTGCTGATAGTTTTGGGTAGAAACTTGTTTATTTGCCAAATTCCTTGGGTTTCAATTAATCCAAGAAGACAATCAACAAATCTAGCCACAAGATGATTGTGATCTACAAATGAAACAGGCCTGTATGTCTATGACATTATCTCTTGAAATCTCTTGTTTTTCTTTCTTAGAATTTATATATATTTATATATATATATATATATATATAATATTCTAATGAACTCAACAACCAAGTAGTGATAGTCTGTTTCAGACCTGAAGATTTCACTGGAGCATGAAACAGACCATCCCTGCTTAGTGTTGACTTCAGTCTCCTCATTTATCTTTTATATTTACATATGGTCAATCTCCAATATTATGCTTATAAATATAGTGTTGTAGCATACCTACAGACAATAATGGGTATGTCCCCATTTACATAAATACAGTAGTAAATACTGTATGTTGGTCTGCAGTTGGAGATTTATTGTGGAATTCACTTGACTCACTTCTAGCAGTTGATTACTTCTAAGCGCCGCTGACAAATCTTATATGTTTTGTTCTTGTCCTAAGTATTATCATTCATTACCAACCTTTGTTTGATTATCCTATTCAGTAACCTTCCCTAGGTTACAACATATAACATATCTTAAAACTATATTTTCTCATTTGGAAAAAAGAAGTTGAAAATGCAACTTGAAAATTTCATTTTTTGAAACATGGTTAGAACTGTGATATTAAAAAAAACATATTTTAAACCAATTTCCAATTTATAATATTAATTTTGGTAAAATTTACATTGATAACTATTTTGTAAAAATAAAAATATCTATAAGAACAATTTTATATATCTTACTGTTTTGATTTATTTATATATATATATATATATATATATATATAAATATAGTTCTTAAATGTTATTTTTTGAAGGATACAAATGTATTTGTGTAGATGCTCTATTAAACAGTATATTTATTTATTTCCATCTTCTGTACTTGAAACAGACCATCTTCAAATATGATCTTGTAAAAAAATGTTTAATCAATAAATTATATGTTCAATTAATAAATGAAAAATCTAATATAAAATATTTTCTATATATATATATATATATATATATATATATATATATATATATATATATATATATATATATATATAAAAAAAATATAGTTTTAAGGTATTCTATATTTATGGGTTAAAATTGCTTAATATCAGTGATAGATCTTTTATTTAAATATGCAAGAGAACTTTTTTCCTATATTTGTAAATTATATAGTTTTTTTTAAATATACAATCTTTTAGGCCTGAAGATTGTAATTTAAGAATAAAATCCACTATTAACTTTTTCATATTCACTCATATATACACTACAGTTCAAAAAGTTTGAAGCTGTCTCCATAATTAGCATGGAATGAACCTGACAAAAAGAATGAAAAAAAAAAAAAAAAGAGCTCTTAGAGTCATTGAAAAAAGAATGGAATCAATTATCAAACTTATACTTTGAGAAAATTTTTGCAATGAATGCCAAAAATTTGTGCTGCAGTAATCAAGGCTAAAGGAGGATATTTTGACAAGAACAAAATTTAAACATAAATGCTTTTTTTTTTTTTTTGTCATAATAAAATTTCTAATAAAAAAAATCATGTCTCACTTTTTTTAACCATGGATAATAATTTTCTCTTATTTAAAGTACAAAACAAAAACTTTTAGGGCCAGTTTAAAAAGTGGCCTCAAACTTTTTTGAACTGTAACTGTATGTATATATATATATATATATATATATATATATATATATATATATATATATTATATATTTATATATATATATATATATATATATATATATATATATATATATATGCAGATAGAAATATTGAATGTATTTATTTATATATATATATATATATATATATATATATATATATATATATATATATATATATATATGCAGACATACTATATTGAATTTATTTCTAACTTGCATAATACTATGTGGACATTTAGCTCCAGATTGATTTGATCCAATGACAAGAACCAAAGAAAATAATTGGAAGCTCTTCATGTGGCATATAATTTGAGTCATTTGATGGTAAGACGATCGCAGGGGTTATTAATACCCAAATCATATCAAGATGATATGACCTTTGTCATTGTTTAGAGTACTAGATAGTCCCCTGGTCCCCCTGTTTCAGTACTGACATGGGTTGATGCTGCTTAGTCTAGGTAATTGATTGGGAAACAGAAGCTTCAATGTGATTTGACCATATATATATATATATATATATATATATATATATATATATAGATAGATAAATAGATAGATAGATAGATAGATAGATAGATAGGATAAAAAAGGATAAAAATGATAAAAGAAAGAGAAAAAGAAAAGAGAAGAGATAAAAAGGATAGAAAAGATAAAAGAGTAATAAAAAGAGAAAGAAAAAGAGAAAAAATAAAAAAGAAGAGGAAAGAAAAATGGGTTAGAAAAAGATTAAGAAAAGAGAGAAAAAGTTTTATAAAATTTTAAATATTATTTTCCAGGAGCCCATTTCTAAAATGATAAGAAAATCAAATGCTTTGATTCTGAAAAAAGTGTTGCAGCTATAAGGAAGGTCTAAAGAATGTTAATGTACAAAAATTATTTCCCCAAATTTTTTTGCCTATTTTATGAGTGGACCAGTTTTCTTATATATAATGAAATATAGTTTTAAGGTATACTATATTTATGGGTTAAAATGTGCTCAAATATTTGATTTTTTTATTTAAAACTGGACATTGAAGTCAACACCCACAGACAACAGTCTGTGTCATGCTAAAATGCAATCAGGCCATATTTATATATACATATGCTCTAATATTGATATTGAGCACTTTAACCCTTAAATATACCATACCTTTAAATATATATATATATATATATATATATATATATATATATAAAGAAATGGACGAGGTCCGACAATTTATTTATTAAAGACATTTTTTTTATTTATGTTTAAAATTTATTTATGTCTATAAAAATTCAACGTTAAACATAAATAAAATGTTATTAAAATATATATATATATATATATATATCCGTCTAAACAGGTCAAGGTCTGCTCACCCTCCTCCCCCAAGACAAAAGTATACTTGAGAGAGATATGAAATTAATCCCTCCCTATACTCTACCATGTCTTTTTAACTACCCCACTAATTACAATTTCTGTTAAATTGCAAAAACTTACACTACCATCAATTTTAATTTCATTTTTCATTTCATTTCATTTTTGATAAAGTGCTATCTGAAGATCCAGCGTACTTTAAAAAATCCTTGTGAAATAAACTATTATAATGGTACCTTTAAATGGTCTGTTTTTTTTTTTTTAAATATATATATATATATATATATATATATATATATACATATATATATATATATATATTTATATATATATATATATATATATATATATATATATATATCTATATATATATATATATAATATATATATATATATATATATATCACTAATATATATATATATATATATATATATATATATATATATATATATATATATATATATATATATATATATATGTATATATACATACATATCTATCAATCTTTATAAAAAAACACTGATATTTGCTTTTCATGCTTTAGCCTCAGAGGAGGATTCTTTATTTTAATTTAAACATTTTTTATCATAAATTGGTTCTTGTCTGTGTGTAGATGTTATTAAAAATATCAAAATTTTCTTAATTTATTTGTCCTTACTTTTAGTTAAAATACCCTTCTGTTACAAAATTATTACATTCTTTTGGACCCTTAGAACATATATATATATATATATATATATATATATATATATATATATATAATAATTATTTTTATAAAATTTGGTTTTTACTTGTGGATTTGTTACTCTAACAGCAAAAACAGCTCATTTTTGTGGAATTTTTGTTAGTGCAATATCATTAAAAATGCTCCACTTTTAAGAAAAAAAGCAATATCCAGCCTAATTTGCAACTTAGTAATAACAGTGTGAGATCTTCATTCATGTTCACCCCTCTAATAATGGTCCAATTTGTTTATATTTGTGTGTTTGTTACAGAAGCTGACAAGAAAATTATCTCAACACCGAAAGAGAAAAACAAACGGAAAAAATTACGACTTGCTGCAAAAAATAATGATATCCATAGAATAATAACACATTTATTTCGTAAAAAAAAGAATTATTTTTTATTATATATTTTTATATAGAAATAAATTTTTTTTACAAAATAAACGTATTATTATTTCACAGGTATCATAATTTCATGTAAGAAATTATTCATTGTTTCATTTCTTCTTTTCTTTTTGCATTATGGAATTTTTCCACACGTTATGACAAAAAAAACATGTCATTTTTGCTGAATTGTAAGTGTGTAAGTTAAAAAATCATTTAAAACTAGATGTTTGCTAATTAGGGATTAGTTGAACAATAAGTAAAACCAACTTTTAAAAGTAGTTGTAGCTTGGCTAGTTACAGAGTTGTTTCCCCTTATTTATTTATTTGCAAATAATTATAAACATTATTATTTCACAGGTATAATTATTCTATGACAAAAATTATTAGTCATTTTATTTATTTTATTATGAATATTTCCATACTTTATTACCAAAAAAAAAAAAAATTGGAAGGGGTGGGGACTGCATAATTGTTAGTGTATATCAAAATCATTTTTAACTAGATTTGTTGGTTTGGGATTAGTTGAAGGATAAGTAAAGGCAATTTTAAATATAGTTGGAATCTGGCTAATTACAGAGTTGTTTCCCTTTGAAAATAATTATAATAATATGCCTAGTGGCTGCATTCTGCAGCATTTAAGCAAGTTAAAAAATATCAGACTGCTTCTTTTGTTTGCTTTACTTGAAATTACTTCATTGTTTATTTGAACCAAAAAAAAAATAAACAGAAAAAAAAACAATGAACTGATGATCTGGATTAGGATAAAAATTTATTAAACTCCAGCACTGAAAAATGGAGCTGACAGCCCCATGATGTGTATGTGTGTGTGTGTCTGTGTGTGGAATAGATAATTAAAGGGACATAGCACAGGGATAAGTAAATTCATGCCTTTCCCAAGGGCATTAATGTAAAGTGAACAAAAACTTTGGTTTCTGTCTCTTTAAATAAATAAAATAAAAATAGAGGGTTTCCTTGGTGTAGCAATGCTTGTTTTCTAGTTAAAGAACCCCTCAGTTTACAGTAATTTTTTTGCCTATTGTGGATAATGCAAGAGAATTTAGTAAAGATTAACACTGTAGATTTTAAACATTTTTAGTAGAAAAATTCTTTTTTTTTTTTAAATTAATAAACTGTTTGGTTTCGTATAAATGTACTTCATAATTAAAAAAATTGAATAAAATAAACTGACAGCTTGGGTAATAATTTAATGAAATCCGACATTGCAAAGAGAAAATATGATAGACGATCGCAACATAAAATATTTTTCCACCTAGATTCATTAAAGATCTAAAACTTGATTTTTGTTTGTCAAATATCTGAATATAATTAAGAAGTACTTGGTTTCTAATTTGGCTGACTGATTTTAAATTTTATTGGTAAAATTTATTATCATTGAATTATTCAAATTTTATTGGTAAATTTTTTTGTCAAGTTCTTTTGATGTCGAAGATCAAAAAATTATTATTTTTCATAAACGGTATTCAGTTTTTGAAAACAGAAAACTGAACTGAGGAAACATATCTTTATAACAAATAATGTGTGCATATATATAGTGCATGTGTGTGTGTGTATATATATATATATATATATATATATATTTATTATTATATACTGTTACATTAGAACATGTAAGTTACTATTACAAAATTGTACATTTTGTTTCAATGTTTAATAAACAACATCTTATCAAGTAATTAAGAATCATTGTTAACTACCTGATGAGTCGTTGGTTATTAAACATCGAAACAAAATTTACAATTTTGTAGTAATATCTGATATGTTCTAATGTAACAGTTTATAATAAATATTTGTTGCTCTACTCTTGTATTGAGCCCTGTTTTAAACTGATGTTTTGAATGTTGGAATTTTATTTTTCATTATTTTACATTTGGATATATATATATATATATATATATATATATATATATATATATATATATATATATTTTCAAGCAACTTAAGGATTATTAAATCCAACATTTTTTTCTTATTACTGTAAACATTATATTTCGTGGGTCCACGTGTTTTAGCAGACATCCTTGATATGTTTTAAACAGTGAAATTAATGTCTACTCGCCTAGCGATTAAAAGTCTTACTAAAAACGTGGGGGGGGCTCTTGAATGGCATTTAACCACTTTCCTAGATTAAAGAGGGAACACACATTCAGTTTGTGTGATGAAGCACAATTTCTTAATAAGACTTTCAATCTCTAGGCCAACAGATATTAATATATTTCATTCAAACACACATATCTTCTAAATATAATATTTGCAGTAATTATGTATCCATATATATATATATATATATATATATAATGCATAAAAGGTTAATGGTCAGAGGTGAATCAGAACAGAAAACAGTGGTATTAAAAAGTGCTCAATACATATGTGAAAAAACAAAAGTAAAAATAACATGTAGAGCTTTTAGCTTTAAAATTCAGGAGGTCAGTTGAACCTGCTACCTTATGGCCTCCTCAGGCGATTTTTATCATATGACCTTTTAATGCTTTATTATTTTAAAAAAAACTAATGAATGCTATATTATTTTTTAAAAATAAATAAACGCATAACATTGGTTGTAATTGAAAGGGAGGAGGAGGATGTGAAGAAGGAAGGGGAAGAAAGGGGGAGAGAAGAAAAGCGAGGGTATTATAAATGTATCATTGGGGGGGGGGTTAATTGAAATGTACATTATTTTTTTTTATCCAGCCTCATATGTGCTTAAGAGAAATTTCTTAATATGTAATCAAGGACTCAAAATTTTGGATTTCTGGTTCAAAAGGTTCTTTGGATCTGGACCCCCCCCCCAATATAATATAGCGTTCATTAGTTTAAAAAAAAAAATTAAAGCATTAAGAAGTCATATGATAAAAATTGCCTGAAGATACCTTAAGGTTGAAACCAGGGTAGTGGATTCAACTAATCTCATGATTTTTAAAAGTATATATATATATATATATATATATATATATATATATATATATATATAGGTATAAGCATTAAGAAGTCATATGATAAAAATCGCCTGAAGAGACCTTAAGGTTGAAACCAAGGTAGTAGATTCAACTAATCTCATGATTTTTAAAAAATATATATATATATATATATATATATATAGTATATTTGGGCAGCAGTTTTTTTTCATTTATAGAAGGTTTGGTTGAAGACCAATGAAAGATCTTTGCTAAGGGTTCTTTTATTAATTTTCTTTATATTTTGGACCTTTTTCCTGGTTTTTGGTAACACCCAAAACACAATAGATACATAGTCACAATATTATAAACAGAATGACTTTTTTGGTAATGGCTTATAAAAGCCAAAAGTACACAGATCTGAGACAATATAAACCAAACTTTTCACTGGAAACCAGAAAATGGTCTAAAATATTTAAAAACCCAAAAAATAAAATAAAATAAAATCTAAACAAAGAACTCATGTTGGTCTTTAAACAAAATTTTATATATACAAGTTGTGTCAGAAAAGAAACGTCTGAAGTTGCAAAAAATTCTTGTCAAATCCAAGCTACGAGTTTTTCCCCCTTTGAAATTATTCTCCAAGTGTAAAGCACTTTCAAATTCTTCTCTGCCACACCTTCATGCACTCCTGGAAGGATTCTCTCAGAATTCTCTGTAGCTCCATCATCATGGCTCTTTTTAATGGCCTCCATGTATGGAACATGTGGCCCCTTGAGGAACCCCTTTCAGCTTGAGAAAAGGAAAAAAAAAATCACATAGAGCCAGGTTGGTTGAGTATTAAATTTGCACCAGGATGGCGATGTTCTCCAAGGGACCTGTTTTTCAGTTGTAGAAGCCATCAAGAGGGCCATGATGACAGAACTGCAGAGAATCCTGGGATTATCCTTCCAGAAGTGCATGGGGACATGGCAGAGAAGGATACAAAAGTGTGTTAGATTCAAGGGAGGTAATTTTAAAGGAAGCAAATTTGTAATTTGGATTTGACATAAATCTTTTTATAATTTTATTCCTGTTTCTTTGCTGACACACCTTATACACACATACACACACTTTATATATATATATATATATATATATATATATATATATATATATATATATATATATATATAATGTACCTACATAGACCTGTAGGCATGAAATGACAAATATTCACTGACATATATGTTCATTATTAATATTAGTATGTATTATATCACATTAGACGTGCATATGTATACTAGTGTGTTTATTACACATATATACATATATACATATCATATATCATGAATATATGTTACTCACTTATTTGTTATTTGTATACATTTAAGACCTTTTAATTGAAGGCCCCTTTTTCATTGTTGGTAAGCAAAACACTTTTGTTTTTGATCAGGTATTAAAAAAATTATATTTAAAAAAAACCCCAAAAAACCTGGATTATTACCAGAAACATGAATAAGTCAAAATGAACTTTGTTGGCATGGGTGAAAAAAAAAAAAAAAAAAAAATATTTTTTGTTGGATTTCTCCATTTTATAGCTACAGGGTCTCAGGGAAGTAATCCATGTTAATTTGAAAATTTCATGTGCAAGTTATGGATTCCAAGTTGAACAACACTTCTTTCTGCTGTATAGAAATTTAGGAGATAAATTTGAATCTTTGGCCAACTTTGGATACAATCATTCCAAAATATGGTACCTCTCAAACATTAGTTATGACCTGGGCAATGCCAGGTGACCATAACTTTGCAAATGTGTAATTCATTTCACTCGGATTTTATCAAAGATTCCTTGTAAAAATGAGGCAAAAAAAAGGATTAAAGAACTGGTCTGATTGAAATGTCAGGAAGATTAGACGGAAGATGTAAAGGAAAAAGAAAAAATCTTCAGAGAGAACAATTAAAGTGGGGGTGGGGGGAGTAAAAGAGAAAGAAAGAAAGAAAGAAAGAAAGAAAGAAAGAAAGAAAGAAAGAAAGACAGAAAGAAATAAAGAAAATATAGAGGATAAGAGAAAGAGAAATGAGGGGAGTCAAGAAGAAAAAGACAAAACTTGAAAAGAGAAGAGAGTGAGAGAGAAAACTAGTAAAGATTGATTTGGGTTTTTTATTTAAAGCCAGAAAATATTATTTTTAGATTATAAGAATGTTTTGAATATAATAAAGATTTACTGATACAAGTCCTAATAATTAACCCATAGCTGGGGGCAGAAGAGGTGGATTAATACACTTCCCATTTTTATTTGCATGTAAATAAATATAACGAATCCAATTGGAATTGGAACTTGGCACTCCAATTTCTAATTTTGAGCCGTTATCCATTACACCATCTGCACATCCAAGCTTACAGCATCTGGTTTTCCCAAAACTGAGAGTGAAGAAGAAGAAGAGAGGAATTGAGAAAAGAGAATTAAGAGGAAAGAGAAAGCTAAAGGAGAGATAGAGGGGGAGTGAGAGAGAGAGATGGACAAATTAAGAGAGGATGAAGAAGAGAGATAGAAAAAGCTAAGGAGAATAAGGAACAGAGAGGAAACTAGAGAATATGAAGGAGAGAGAGAAAGAGGAAATAAAAGAAGGCAAAAAGAGAGAGAGGTAAAGTAGATGAAGAAGAGAGAGAGGGAAACAAAAAAGAGGGAGATGATGAAGAGAGAAGAAAGATGAAAAGAGGGAGAAGAGAGAGAGAGAGAGAGAGAGGAGAAGATGAAGAAAAGGGAAAAGACAGATGAAGAGAGAAGAGGAAAAGGGAGAAGAGAGAGAAAGAGAAAAGGAGAAGATGAAGAAAAGAGGAAAAAAGAAAAGAGAGAAAGAGAAAAAGAGAGAGAGAGAGAAAGAATGAAAAGGGAGAAGATGAAGAGAGAGAGGAAAAGAAGAAAAGGAGAAAGATGAAGAAAGAGAGAGATGATGAGAAAGAGAAGATGGTGAAAGAAGAAAAGAGGAGAAAAATTAAGAGAGAGAGAGGAAAGAAGAAAAGGGGAGAAGATGAAGAGAAAGAGGAAAAAGAAAAGACAGAAAGAGAAAGAGGGAGATGATGAAGAGAGAAGAAAGATGAAAAGAGGGAGAAAATTAAGAGAGAGAGAGAGGAAAGAAGAAAAGGGGAGAAGATGAAGAGAAAGAGGAAAAAGAAAAGACAGAAAGAGAAAAAGGGAGATGATGAAGAGAGAAGAAAGATGAAAAGAGGGAGAAGATTAAGAGAGAGAGAGGAAAGAAGAAAAGGAGAAGATGAAGAGAAAGAAAAAAAAGAAAGAAAGAGAGAAAAGAAAAGAGAAAGAAAGATGAAAAGAGGGAGAAAAAAAAGAAGAGAGAAAAGAAGAAAAGGGAGAAGATGAAGAGAGAGAGAAAAAGAAAAGACAGAAAAGAAAAGAGGAGATGATGAAGAGAAAAAAAGAAAAAAGAGGGAAAGAAAGAGAAAAAGAAAAGGGAAGATGAAGAAAAGAGAGAAAAGAAAAGAGAGAGAAAAAAAGAAGAAAAGAAGAGAGAAGAAAGATGAAAAGAGGGAGAAGAAAGAGAGAGAGAGAGGAAAAAGAAAAGGAAAAAAAGAGATGAAAAAGAAAAGAGAGAAAAAAAAGGGGAGATGATGAAAAGAAAGATGAAAAGAGAGAGAAAATTAAGAGAGAGAGAGAGAGAGAAAAAGAAAAAAGAGAAGATGAAGAAAAGAGAAAAAGGAAAGAAAAGAAAAAGGGAAAAGATGAAGAGAAGAAAGATGAAAAAGGGAGAAGATTAAGAGAGAGGGAGAGAAAGAAGAAAAAAAGATGAAGAAAAGAGGAAAAAGAAAAGAGAGAAAGAGAAAAGAGATGATGAAGAGAGAAGAAAAAGATGAAAAGAGAGAGAAGAAGAAGAGAGAGAGAGAGGAAAGAAGAAAAGGGGAGAAGATGAAGAGAGAGAGGAAAAAGAAAAGACAGAAAGAGAAAGAGGAAGATGGTGAAGAAAGAAGAAAGATGAAAAGAGGGAGAAGATTAAGAGAGAGAGAGAGAGGAAAGAAGAAAAGGGGAGAAGATGAAGAGAAAGAGGAAAAAGAAAAGACAGAAAGAGAAAGAGGGAGATGATGAAGAGAGAAGAAAGATGAAAAGAGGGAAAAGATTAAGAGAGAGAGAGAAAGAGAAGAAAAAAGAAAAGTGTGAAAATATGAAGAGAGAGAGAGGGGGAAACAAAAGAGGGAGATGAAGAGAAAGAAAGGAAGGAAAGAAGAAAAAAGAAGAAGATGAAGAGAAAGAGAAAAAAAGGAAAGATAGAAAAGGAGAGTAAGGCAGTAAAAAGAAAGTGAAAGATGTTTTTTTTTAAGAGAGTAAAAGTAGGGAACAAAAACTCGAATGCTGGGTTGGGGTTAGAGAGTGAAGGAAGGGGTTGTGGAAAACCTAGAAAAGGTAGTCGAGGAGGGGGATCCAAGAGAATGTTTGAAAATTAGAAGAAAGTTCCGAAAATATGATGTGGAGGGTAAAAGAAAGATTTTTAGTTTGTTCCTGTTACATGTCAACTCCACCCCCATGGGTTATTAAACATCAAAATCTGTATGGGGCACCCGGTGAGGATCAAACTCACTACTCAGTAGTAATGGTCAACCAGGCTTTGTTAACTGTTGTTAACTCTATGCTGAGGCACTTGGAAAAGAGAGTTGAGTATGAAAGATAATATGAGAGTGAGACACAGAGAGAGAGAGAGAGAGAGACAGAGATAGAGAGAGACAGAGCAAGTGATGATAGAGGGAAAGAGAAAAAGAGAGAGAGAGAGGAAAGAGGGGGAAAGAGAAGAAAAAGAGAAAAGGAGAGAGAAGAGAAAGAGAAGAAAAAGAGAAAAGGAGAGAGAAGAGAAAGAGAGAGAGAGACAGAGCAAGTGAGGATAGAGGGAAAGAGAAAAAGAGAGAGAGAGAGAGGAAAGAGGGGGAAAGAGAATGAGAGAAGAAAAAGAAAAAGAGAGAGGGAAGAGAAAAGGAGAGAGAAGAGAAAGAGAGAGGGAGAGAGAGACAGCAAGAGAGGAGAGAGGGAAAGAGAAAAAGAGAGAGATTTTCTTTTGGAAAGAGAATGAGAGAAGAAAAAAAAAGAGAGAGGGAAGAGAAAAGGAAAGAGAAGAGAAAGAGAGAAGGAGAGAGAGAGACAGACAGAGACAGAGGGAGACAGCAAGAGAGAATAGAGGGAAAAAGAAAAAGAGAGAGAGAGAGGGGGGAAAGAGGTGAAAGAGAAAGCAAGAGAGGATAGAGGGAAAGAGAAAAAGAGAGAGAGAGGAAAGAGGGGGGAAAGAGAATGAGAGGAGAAAAAGAAAAAGAGAGAGGGAAGAGGAAAGGAGAGAGAAGAGAAAGAGAGAGGAAAAAGAGAGAGAGGGGAAAGAGAGAGAGAGGGAATGGGGGAGAGAAAAAATAGAGAAAAAGTACAAGAATAAAAGATAAAATAAAGACCAGTCTTTTTTAAAACCAATAAGTTTTCTCCTGAAAAAGTGCTCATAATGCTTTTTTGGCAATAATAATAATAATAATGGTGATGGTGGTCATAATGGGAGTAGTAGTAGTAGTAGTAGTAATAATAATAATAATAATAATAATAATGGTGATGGTGGTCATAATGGGAGTAGTAGTAGTATTAGTAGTAGTAGTAGTAGTAATAATAATAATAATAATAATAATAGTGTTGGTGATTGTTAATGATAATGCTGGGGGTAGCAATAATGATATTGATGCCAGTAGTAGTAGTAATAGTGATTGGCTTGTGTCAAGGTGGTTAAACCTCTCCCCCATAATTACCCTACCTACCAGGGCAGGTAAACTATTTATATTTATCTACCTCCCCACAGAGTGCAGAATGTGACACAGGGTCAGTTTAACATGGCGGCCCATTTGCATATATGTAAACTAGGACAAAAATTGTCCTAACCCTTTTACCAGTGTCATGCAGGCATTAAAATACTTCAATTTCCATTTTTGTTTTTTTGTTTTTTTTGTTTTTGTGCAGTGGGCAAGGTGCTTCTGTAAGGTCATGCCATACTCCACTTAGGGATAAGAATATGGTACTGCATCCTGCCCTGAGACAAGAACACAGCCGAGAAAGCTACTACACTTTGATCTCAGCCCAAGGAGTATTACTCTGAACCTTACTCAGCCAACAATTACAACATCTGGAGATGGTAATTAGTAAGGGTAGATGGATTCATGCCTTTCAAGAATTTGCTCATGGTTTACAAATTCCATCATTAGTATACCACTGGTGTAATGATAATAATAAGAAGAAAATGAAAATATTACCGACAACACTATACAAGTCAATGGACCAGATATAATAAAAGAGTTAAAAAAAATCAACAGTGCTATCTTATAGACATGGCCATCTCGTAGATAGACGTCTCAGCAAAAGAATTTGACAAACTTTCAAAACATAAGAACAGAAACAGAAATTGCAAGAATTTGACTTTTTAAACATAGTTACCATTCCAATAATAGTAGGTGCACGAGGAATGACTTAAGGAAATTCCAGAAAACTCATCATGCTTTGGGATATAAAAGATTGGTCCAACATGGATAAATGTACCAGCAAAAGGATCTTTTTTTTTTCCCATGATACTTCATTTTTAACTACCTTCACTCTTTGGCAATGTTTATTGCTTTAAAAAAGTGGCAAAATGGGAAAAATGCCCTTTTAGCAGTCTGTTTTATTATAGGCATGTTTATCTATGTTTGCCAACGATTGTACTCATGAGAACTGCTCACCTACACAGAAAAAAAATCCCTCAATGTAATATAGTCAATAATAAGAAAAAAAACCTTCTTTTATATCAGGTCTCAATTAAAAAAATTGGTAAAGAGTTGTACCAAAAAGCAAATAAGGAAAACTGGGACAATAATAATAATAATGATAATAATAATAATAATAATAATAAAAAGGAACCTGCCAACTAATTGATATGACTTGCTCACAGGATTCCAATGTTTCAAAAAAAAAAAAAAAAGAATTTCAAAAACTGTCACATTAAAGGAAAGTACCAAAAAAATGTGGAAAATTAAAACTGCGATTATCCCCATTGTGATCGGGGCATTGGTTTATGATAAAGAAGGGTACCGAAAATCATGTGAGTAAAAATCCACCGGACACATCAGCATCTCAGAGCTACAAGAGATTACTTTGTGCGGAACTTCACATATCATCTGCAAAACCCCCTCCATCTAAACGAAACGTCCCAAATGTGCATAGATATCTCTCCTACTGTGCCCTTTTGACTGATAGACCCCAAAGGGGGATTTGGTAATTAGGCACTTAAAATTACTCTCTGGCAAGATGATACCACAAATAATAATAATAATATACTAATAGTATAACTTATATACTAATAGAATAATAATAGTATAATCTAATAATAGTATGTTAATAATAACAATAGTATAATAATTTAATAATATAATACTAATAATAACAATAATATGCTAATATTACAATAATAGATTACTTATAGTATAAACAATAATAAAAGTATAGTAATTATATAATAATAATGATAAATGAAAAATATTAATAGTATGGTAATAGTATAATAGTAGTTGTCTGCTAATAGTATGATAAAAAGCTATAAGTAATAATAACAATAATAATAGTTTACTTATAATAATAATAATAATAATAATAATAAAAATATGCTAATTATATACTAATAATAATATTTATAGTATGTTAATGTTATAGTAATATGCTACTAGTATAATAAAATGCTTTTAGTAATAATAATAATAGATTTCATAGTTTATGCTGCTAGTCTATACTAATTGTCATGCATAAGATTTTCAGTTTCTGAGAAAATGCCTTATATATGTTCTGTAAATATGTTTTGGTAATTTTACAGCTAAAAGCCGTCAAAATAAGTCATTATGGTTTGGAAAGTTTTTTGGACTATAGAACTTTTTCTCGGTGTTGCTTTTTTTTATTACCACGTCTTGGCTGATCCGTTCTACATTTGTACAGATTATACGCCTGTAGAAAGGAATGGCCAAAGAATGAGTTGTCTAGATAAACTCTTGGAGTATCAAAATATGCATTATAGCAATGACATTTTTCTTCCTAAGCAAGAAGAAATTCTTTATAATATTAAATTGGCCGAAAGAGAGATTGTTTTTTTTTTGTAGTTTCAGATATGGTTTTTATTTTATTTATTTTTTTTGACTTTATATATGTTTTTTATTTGTTTTTTTTTAATTTGAAATGTTTTTTTATTTGAATACGTTTTTAAATCATATATGGTTTTATTTTACATTTTTTTTTATTTATATTTTTTTATTTTAATATATTTTTTTTTTTTTTTAATTATGTTTTTTTTTTTATATGCGTTTTTAGTTCATTTTTTTTTTATTTTAAATGTGTTTTTCACTTATATGTTTTTTTTTTTTTTTTATATATTTTTTTTTTTTTTGTTTTTTCATTTCATATATTTTTTTAGTCAATATTTTTTTTATTGTGTTATTTTTCTTTTGTTATATGTTTTTTATTTTACATATATATTTTTTTTTAATTTACGTATGTTTTTTTCATTTACATGCGTTTTTAGTTCATATATGTTTTTTATTTTACATGTGTTTTTGACTTCATATATGTTTTTTATTTTACATATATATTTTTTTTTAATTTACGTATGTTTTTTTTTTTACATGTGCAATTTATTCAATATATGTTTTTATTTTGATGTTAATTTTTCATATTTTTAATTTTTATTTGTTTTTTTAATTCATGTTTTTTATTTTACACATATTTTTTTAATCCATATGTGCTATTTATTTCACGTGTTTTTTATTTTAATTCAGATGTGTTTTTTAATTCACATATAGACTTAGGAAGAGAATTTACTAGACATTTTTTTTCAAGTTGACTAATTTCAGAATTGTCATTTACTGGTTTAAATAGTCTTACTAAACACAGTCAAGATTTCCCCCTAAATGATTTTCTCTTTTTTTTATATAAAAGAAAAAAAATCTATATTATCTCTAACTTTGAGAAGTTTCAAATTTGATAATAAATTTTTATTTATTTTTTACTTATTTTTTATTACAGATTTAAAACCTAAACATCAGTATCTGTGTATATTTCTGAGATGAGGTATTATGTGCACTATTTACATTATTCAGACTATTGTCCTCATCTTTATCGCCATATTTATTACAACGTTTTGGCTGTTGTACACTTCGGCCTTCTTTAGGTGGTTGGAATGTTGAATTGAACCCTTTATTTCACTCACTGGGGTAGACTGTTCTAGTTCCACGTGCCATGTTTTAATGGATGTCAGTTATCAGTTATCTTCCATTCCTAAAATCTTCTGAAATTCAATTGTTTTAACCAGGTAAAATTGAACTCACATATTGGTCCTGTCACTGGATTTAACTAACGCTTTTATCCAGTGAGCCATGTGTCCTCAAGGATAAAAATATTAAAGGTTTAAGTAGATCCAAACCTGACAGACACAAAATAGTGTTTATTCAATTTCCTGGTTAAGGCAGTGGACAACTTTTGGAGAGTTCAACTACTACTGAGACCTCACCTGTGGATTATCAATCGGCAAAACATAGGATTCTTAATGATCCACAGGTGAAACTTCTGCAAGTTTGGATATTTAGAAATCATATTTTAGAATGAAAAAGTCTAAAATTATTTTGTATTTTCATTTTTAGATACTTTGATCATTTTTAAATTCATGTAACTGTTTTTCTTGAAATGGTATATATATATATATATATATATATATATATATATATATATATATATATATATATATATATATTTATTCTTTTTAGTCTTATTAATTAACATTCATTATTTAAAAATTTAATTTAAAATAATATTTAACAAAAGTTAAAAACAAAAATTTAAATATTTAGTAAGTGTTTTAGAAAATTATACCCACCATTTTATTAGTCTTGTTTCAAATAAAAAAAATTTAAACATTTCATCAGGTTGGAAATCAATTAAATCACTTTTTATTTATGTCATTTTCCACCTTATTAAAAATGTTAAAAAACATTTTTTAACATTGAAACCAGATGCACAGTTTTGTAGTGGGTATGTGTTTTTTTTTTAAAACTGCAAAATAAATAAATATTTTTTGACATACTTTTATAATTTTTTTTCTTTTTAAATTAATGTTTTGAAATGTAATGAAATCTTTCTTTCAATTTTTTTTGGATTATAATATATATATATATATATATATATATATATATATATATATATATGATTTGTAAAAAAATGCAAATAAAAGTGGCATGTGAAGTACTTATCATTTCAAAAACCATAACATGAAGAAAAAAATGCGCAGAATATCTTTAAAAAATGAAAATACAAAGTAATTTAAAGATTTAAATTTATGAGATAACAATATATATGTTTATATATCAAGAACAATATGGGGAAAAATTTATGACAAAGTGGAAAAAATTTTCTTGTGACATGTTTCATCCTTTAAGACTTCAACTAATGAGGGATGCTGGGAATTTTAAATTTAAACCTTTTCCTTTTTTTAAAATCTGATTTCATTAAGATTCTTTTACTTTTTCTTTCCATCAATTTTGTTATTAGATATCCCACACTTGTGATAATAAAAGAAAATTTAAAATTCCCAGCATCCCTTGTTCATGTGTATGTGTAGTTGCACCAACATAACAAATTTAGTCGGATGAAGTTCTAAAGGACAAAAACACATCACAAGAATACATTTCCACTTTGTCATTCATTTTCCCCCGATATATATATATATATATATATATATAATAATTATTTTTAAAAAAATATGATTCCTTCACTACATAAAAGTTTTCATGTTTCAGAAACAGGAAAAAAAAATTCAATTTAATTATAAAATTAAATTGAATTAAAGTATCAAGCTCTGTTTCATCTTCAAGTGAAAATTTTGGAATAACTAATCTTGAAATTTACACAGATTTATAAGCATATTCATTCATAAAATTAATTACTATGGAAATGGCTTAAGCAATTATTTCAATAAAGGTTAACATATTGTATCAACATATTAGTTTACAAAACACACACACACACATATATATATATATATATATATATATATATATATATATATATATTATAGACTGTTACATTAGAACATTTATTTAAGTATCCAAATATATATATAAAATTTTTTACACTGTTACATTAGAACATGTTGTATCCACTATATATATATATATATATATATATATAAATATAAATATGTTAAATGGGACACTTATCTTACATTAAACATGTAAATTTATATAAATATATATATATATATATATATATATATATATATATATATATATATATATATATATATTTTTTTCTCTGGGTGATTGGTAGATATATAAAACAACTTTGAAAAGTTTTATTCTATTTGTTTGATTGTTGAGTTATATATATGTGTGTGTGTGTTCATTGTGATGAATAATCAAATTTTACTTACCCTGTTTAAAACAGATGCTACTTGTAAATTCAGTATTAAACCAACAATATTGAAATTTCAATTTGAAAAATTGCTGAGTATATATATAATGTATATATATATATATATATATATATATATATATATATATATATATATATATATAACATTATATCAGTTTCTGTTTAATGTTTTTAATATTTTTTAATAAGTGTGACATTCTTTTAGATCAGAGATGTGGTTGAATTTATTTCTATGTATGACTAATCCATTTTTGATAAATTGTCACACATAATTGATCATTTTTGTGTTTGTAGGTATGTTTTTTTTAATTTCTGCAAATTTTTATATATATATATATATATATATATATATATATATATATATATATTTTTAAGATATGCTAATTTATGGGATAAAGTGCTTTATCAGAGATAGATCATTGCAAATATAAAAATATTTTTTTTCAACACTCATAGGTGACAGGCTGTTTCATAAAAACGAATGGACTTAAAATTTGGATCTATCATTGTTGAATTCCATTTATATTTATATTTATATATATATATATATATATATATATATATATTAAGAAATGGACAAGGTCCGACAATTTATTTATTAAAGACATTTTTTTATGTTTAACGTTGTTATTTTATAGATACAAGTATTTAAGCAAATGCTCTGTTTATGATAAACAGTATTAAATAACATTTACCGGCCTGAATGTCCGAGAAAAATTTTCATAAAAATTTTCGTTCTTTGACAGGATTCGAACCTGCATCCTATACGGAACCGTCATATACGCTGACGTGCCTTTACCGTTTTTAAGCTACAAAAGAACCAATCGGTAGACAAGGTCGAATTTACTGCTTATAAACTTCAAATTTTCCATGAATCTTACATTCATAACTGCTCTGGCGTATCAAATGTAAATTAAATGACGTCATATATTAAGAAAATTTATCTATAAAATAAAAACTTAAATACAAAATATGTCTTTAATAAATTTCTTAAAATTTAATATAAATTGTTTATTTTAAATATAAATTAAACATAAAAATATGACTTTAATAAATAAATGTTTTGTAAAATTGCACCTTGTCCATTTCTTCCAGTATAGGAAAATTTTAAATAACGAATATTTTTTGAAAATTTCTCGACATTCAGGGCCGGTAAATGTTATTTAATACTGTTTATCATAAACAGAGCATTTGCTTAAATACTTGTATCTATAAAATAACAACGTTAAACATAAAAATATGTCTTTAATAAATATATATATATATATATATAATCATGGGAAGCTTGTAGTTCAAAAACAGTAATTTAACCTTACTAACCAGATGCTTCCTCTGTAGCTAAATGGTATAGCACATCAGTCTATATGGCGGTTCCAAGTAGGATACAGGTTTGAATCCTGTTGGAGGACACATATTTTCTTTGAGATGTCTCAGACAATCAGGCTGGTAAATGTTGTTAAATACTGTTTATTATATACAGACCATCTACTTAAATATTTGTATCTGTTAAAATAATGTATAAACATTATTATATATATATATATATATATATATATAGTCGACTCTCCCTGTCGATTTCAACATATGAGGGTCAAGCAGATCAGTTTCCAGGAAACCGACAGCCCGACAACAACACATGAGATTTGACTATAGTTGTGAAGGCTTCGTGCAGGACCATCCACACTTTTTGAAGGGACGAATACAGAGACCTGGTGCACCGAATGCCACAAGGTTCCCAAACGACCCTCCGAGGGTTTTGAATTCAGAGTTGTCCTTCTCCTAGACCAGTTGCCATCCAAGGCTATAGAACCCAGTCTGTCCTGCTATTTTACCCATAGTTAGAGGGAGAAGAAGAGGATTCATATCTTTCCCAAAAGGGTATTAGCACATAACTGAATATAATGGATTCGAATGGAATTCGAACTCGGCTCTGCAATTCCTCAATCCAAGCCGCTATCCATTACTCCACTGTGCCTCCTATATATATATATATATATTTTAAATGTTATTTTTAATGGATACTCATATTTGAGTAGATGCTCTGTTTTTATATATTTATTAAACAGTATATTTATTTATTTCCATCTACCGGCCTGAATATTCGAGAAATCTTGTTAGAAAGATATGTGCCCTCCAGCAGGATTTGAAACCTGTGTCCCCTATATCAGGAGTCAGAAACCTTTTGCTAACTATGTAACAACTTAGGGTTTTAAAATCATCCAGTGTGCCAACAGCATACATATTTTTATACAAGTCAAGGTCAATATACCTGTTCTACAATATATTTTATATAGTAATATCTAGTATATATATACTTTAGTATATATTAAAATTGAAACAGCTAAATATCTTCTTTGCATCGTAGCTTTTATTGTACTTGGCCTAACACAAAGTCACAAGTAAACTAAATTCCCTTGATTTCAATGTATTTGCCTTAAACTAACATATAAAGAAATAAGGGTCAGCAACCTTTTGCTATGTGTCGACTTAAGGTTTTAAAATCATTCAGTGTGCCAATAGCATACGTATTTTTTATACAAGTCAAGGTCAATATACCTGTTCTACAATATATTTTATATAGTAATATATAGTATATATATACTTTGGTATATATTTAAATTGAATCAGCTAAATATCTTCTTTGTGTTGTTGTTGTTATTGTCATTTGAAAGAATTGTTCATTGAAATTGCTTTTTAATCATGGGTCGCTGACTCCTGCCCCATAGCATAGGACTTACAGTTTCATCTAGCCATTTTAATTGTAAAAGCATAAGAATTAATATCTTTCTCTCAACTTTAATTTTTGTCTTTGTTTTCTGCATTTAATGCAGCAAATTAGTTCTTAGGGAATATTTGGTTTAGCATTTCAAACGATTGTTTTCCCATGATCAAATTAATTTATTTTTATTCTATTTCTGTTTTATTTTAATTTTTTTTTTAAATTAAAATATTTTTAATTCTTTCAAAATTTTAATTTGGATGTGACATTCTTTTTGGAACTGCTACTTTGTTAACAAAGAAAAAATTGACAAAATGTTTAGTGTCTGTATTTTGTGAAGTTTCAATGAACAATTAACACTTCATCAGTGTACCGAAATAAATTATTGATCCAAAAATAGGTTAAAGAAAATGTAAATTTAATTGGTCTCACAGAGTTTTGTAAAAATGATTCTTTAGATCCAATTTTAACACCCACATATGCAAATTTGCCAACTTAAATCTGCACGTCTGTTATTAGTAATTTCTTCTAACTGCCTACACCTCCACTATGTTTTTAAGCAATTCAAGGCAATGAAGCCACTAAGATGCAAGGGTTATTGAGTGTGAAAGAATATAAGAAAAAGAAAAACTTAAAAAGTACAATATATAAAAAATACAATATATTCTATTCCTACAAATGATCATTTGTCATTGGGGCTTTTTTTTAAAAAATGTACCTCTGCATTGGAAAAGAATCCCCCTAAATGAATGTCCTTTAAGAAATAAACTGGCAATCCAACAGCAAGGCCTCTGTTTTAATTATCCAAAATGGATTTTTTTTAATTTCAAATCTAATCAGGCATGTCTTGTAATTTGCATTCTTTGAATATCAATATCTAGAAACTTTTGGCTACAAGTGAGGGATCAGTTTATACATTGATTGTAATATAAAATTGATCCCCTCATTATCTCAAAATCATTATAATTTCTTGTTTATCTAATTGCCTGGGCATGACAATAAAAATTGCATCTGTGTTCTGGGTAAGTATAGCATAAATTATGTCCAACAGTAAGGCCTTTTGATCAGGTTTTTAAAAGCATTAAAAATCTTAATTTTTGATGTTTCTTAGGTCCACCCCTGACCCAAAATGGTAGTAATTTAGGGTCCCAGCTAAAACAAATAGTTTTTTTAAAACTGGGGTCAAAAACTAAATTTTTAAAAAAAATTGGATTTTAATTCGATTTAAATACATTTTTGTCAAAAATTATTATCAGCAATGAATTTTTGAAGAAAAATTATGACCAGCAAACATTTTTGGAAAAACATATTAGCAGCAATAAAAATCTTGTCTGCATTAAATAACCCAGTGAGGTTAATATGCTGTAAAACGAAACAAACCAAACCAAACCCAAAAGGATTAATTAATAAAAAAGTAAACCTATCCCCATTATAATAAAGCAACTTAAGAAAAAGGGTTACTTTATTATTTTAAAAAAAAAAGGATTATAAATCAGACAGAAAATCAAAGAACAAGAATTAAGAAGACAGAAGATAACAATTGATTTGTTCTAAACTTTTCAATCATGGGAAAGCAAGAACTTAAAATTATTAAGGAGAGAGGACAATAAAAGAACAAGAATTAAGAACAGAAGAAAAATTATTGATTTCAAATTTTCAAGATCAATTGAGTGGAAAATGAAGTCGAAACATTCGTTATAAGAAATATAAAAGAACAAGAATTAAGAAGAAGAAGAAAAACGATTGCATTTAAACTTTTCAAGATTTGAAATATTTGCTCAAGAATTTTCAACATTATTTTCAGAGAGGACAATAAAAGAACAAGAATTAAGAAGACAGAAGATAACAATTGACAAGGAGAAAAATTTCAAGATCAAAGTTGAGTGGAAAAAGCCAAAAACATTATTAAGGAAGAGAAAAAACAAAATTAAGAAGATTAACAATTGACATTGCATTTAAACTTTCAAGATCAAAGTTGAGTGGAAAGCAAGAACTCAACATTATTAAGGAGAGAGGACAATAAAAGAACAAGAATTAAGAAGACAGAAGATAACAATTAACATTGCATAAACTTTCAAGATCAAAGTTTCTCTTTTCTAAGCCAAACATTAAAGAGAACAATAAAAGAACAAGAATTGAATAAATACAGAAGATAACAATTGACATTGCATTTAAACTTTTTTTTCAAAGTTGAGTTTAAAGCAAGAAGAAATTATTATAAAGAAGAAACAATAAAAGAAAAGAATTAAGAAGACAGAAGATAACAATTATATTGTATTTAAACTTTCAAGATAAAGTTGAAAAAACTTAAACATTCTTTTAAGAGAGAATCTTTAACAAGAATTAAGAAGACAGAAGATAAAATTGACATTGCATTTAAACTTTTCAAATCAAATTTTTCCTTACAAGCTTTTATTTACAAGAACAATAAAAGAAAAGAATTAATTTAAGATAAATTTAATATTTAAACATTTGAAAAGTTGACAAAGAAAAGTTGAAAGTTCCACAAGGCCAGTAAGTGAGGGAAAACTCTTCAAATGAACTTAAAGTTACATCTTAAATGATGAGACATTGGAAATCTGGTAAGTTAAATTTAAAAGTCAAACCACAAGTTGTAAATTTATTTTGAAATTTGTTCATAATTCAACTAAAAGTTTGGTTCAGCAATTAGACTTAGCTAACCACAATTATTGACCCAAACCTATGAACATAACAATACATTTAACAGCTTTTACGAGTCAATGAAACCTCAAGACTTGTAACATTACAATTTGTCTGGTGGGGGGGGGAGAATAAAAATAACAACATTTAAAAATGAAACCCCAATGAATACCATAGAGAAAAGTGATATTTATTTTGAGAATACAAAAATGTGGCACAAGGCCAAAAGGAGGGATAAGGGGAAGGCTGGTCTTCAATTTGTCTTATGTTAGCTAGCCACAATTACTAACCCAAACATGTATTCCTTACACTTGAACAACACATTCTTACCATTCTTATTACAATCACTGTAATACCTCAAAGTCTCTATGTAGTTCTAACTAGTTCCCATATGTACAATTTGTCATGGGTGTGGGGATAAAAATAACAACATTTAAAAATGAAACCCTAATGAATACCATAGAGGAAAATAATATTTATTTTGTGAATACAAAAATGTAACACAAAGTCAATGGTGGGGATAGAGGGAAAGCTGGTCGTCAATCTGCCTTATCTTAAACTTAGCTCACCACAATTACTTATCCAAACATACCACAGTATTCCTTACACTAAAACAACACATTCTTACTTAACATTCTTATTACAGTCACCATAATACCTCAAAGTCTCTATGTAGTCCTAACTAGTTCCCATATGCAGAATTTATCCAGGAAAGTGGGTGGGGGAATAAAAATAACAACTAGAGGAAAGTTCGTTAGAACAATTCCGATGAAATTATTTGTCTGGTTACCTCTTCTTAATTTTCGAAATCGCTACTAGGGGACGCTCTCCAGCACTTTAAATACTCTACGATAATTTTTTTTATCGCTTTTCTAATCTCATCCGTCAACATGTAAGTCTCTCACGGAAAAAAAAAAACTCGTTCCTTTTTGGGAAACACATGAACAATACATATACACACATACGTATGCACATTCACTCACTACACGTATTTTGCAGCCAAAAAGTATTTACATTCATTTGTTACAGACATTATAGTCTATGTCGTCTGTATACCTTTGTTGTGAATACATTATCATTTGTTTGTTCATATGTATTGGTTCTTGTTGTTTCTTTACATTTTTTACGTGGGCTCACATCCTGAGTCCGCCATGTTTGTTGTGGGCATTTCAGTTGACACACGTGTTTATCTCTAAACGCATACACCAGCCCGCAACAGAATTTATAGAAGAGACAAGACGGAATCTACAATACGATGGTGCGAAAGTCACCGAAGCTGAGATGTCAGGTCATGACCAGTAACATTGCAGATTCTTCTTTGGATATTATCAAGAATCTCTAAATGTATAACAGGAACACCAGACCATATGTAGCATTAATGTTCAAAGTATGGCCAAACGTAAGATAGATTCTGGAGAGAGAAAAACTGGCTAGCGTGATGGAATAGTGAACCAATTTCCACACATATATATTTTTTAGATATCATGTGGTTTACCTACTCTACGCCGCTGGCGAGTATTGTGTTTTGTTGATGTTATAAAGATTACCATTTCATTTCCAACCTCCGTTTTGGTTATTCCTCATTCAGTAACCCTTTCTAGGTAACAAACGTAAGAAATGAAGAAAGGAAATTAAAATAAAGGATATAAGAAAGAAAGAAAAGCAGAATTGAATTTAACTAAAAAGAAAAAAAAAACGGAAGAAAGAGATTAAGTGTTATATACTGTACCTATGAACACTAATGTGTATGTCCCAATCCTCAAAATTACGTTGGACACTATTGTAAATGTGTGTGTGTGTGGTGGGGGGGGTGATATCCTGTCTAAGTAGGCCACGTCTAGCAGTGGTTTACCTACTTTACGCCGCTGGCGAGTATTGTATTTTGTTGATGTTATATAAAGATTACCATTTCATTTCCAGCTTTTGGTTATTTCTCGTTCAGTAACCCTTTCTAGATTTACAACATATAGATTGAGGTCAAGAAGGCAATTTATTGTTTTTTTTTTTAGAACAAAGTAAGCAGTACCTTTAGCACCATTCATTAATAAATAAGTATAAAACATTTTATTAGACCTGTCAACTCTCCCATCATCGTCAGGAGACTCTCAGTGTTCTCCCAGTTAATTGTAAATTGTTGGTCTTCCGCTTGTTTTTATAAGGTTCTACTTAAATTGTTGAAAATTCTCATGAAGTAAATAAATATGAAAAATAAATGCTTATTCAGTAGAGATGTGTTTTGAAAATCATTTCAGCAGGTCTTGTATGATTCGGTTAAATAAATTATTGTGGAGAGAATATTTTTCGATAACAGATTTTTACCGAACCTGGCTTTGTTCACAAATGAAGCAATGGTTTGAAATGGGATATTGTTGATTGAAAATCACACCTCCGTTGGATATATTCGCGGTGAATTTAAAGAATTATGTTTTTACAATTTTTAGAGTTAACATTTAGGAGTTGTTTGTGAAATTGATGCTTTTCCCATTGTTTTTTCTGTATTTGTAATAAAAAACTAAAAATATCTAAAATTAAAAATGTCAGGTTTAATTTTAAATACAAAATCATTAATTAATTTTACAATATTTATTCAAAGATGTAAATATTTACTTGACCCCCCCATGAGTCATCAATAAATGAAACATTTTCAGTTTTTTAACAAACCTGAATGTTTTTCATTCTAAATTTTGGTCCAAGAACCCACATTAGCTGGTTTTAGACTCAGAGCTGGTTAAGCAGTTTTGGTTTTTCTAATGGCGTCTTATGTTCTGAAAACTAATATGGAAAGCTACAAAACAGAATAAATCCCCGCAAAAATTTACTTTTAATTTTAATTTTTTATGTAAACACAGATTAAAGACAAAAATCTCCGGTTCTATACATTGGATATAAATACTTTTTTCTATCGGATTTTTCTCCGTTCATTCTTCTTGCAAACGGGGGAAAGATTATTTGAATAATAATATTTATAAGTTAGGTATTCTTATCGACATGTCACCTTAGAAACGTAATCGTAGACCGCATACTACAGTAGCAATACACAGGTAATATTTTCAGTTCAAAACATTTTAATATGAAAATCTCAGACATTCAACAGTTCACAAATTTATGAAACGAGGAAGTTTTTTTTGTAAAACAAATTAACTCGTCTATACATATAGTTATTTTGACTGCTCTATCTTCAATAATCATGGTGACGAAAAAAAAAAAAAAAAAACGAAAAAACAGGGGTGTAATTAACATACAGCAAGAAAATATATTGTGACGTCTAATTTGTGTATTGCTTTTTGGATCAAGTACATCAGATGATAGAATGATGAAAATCAGTATGAAAAATAATCAGGAATTAAATAACCCCGACAATTTACTTTATTTATTCAAAAGAAGTGAGGTTAAAAGTTCATTCACTGTTTTTAGACGGCCATATTGAAATCATAAAACCGGCATTTGCTTCGATCATTGATCTTACGATTAGAAGCAATCGGAAAAAAATCAAGGTAGAAAAATCGTAAGATACAATTTGTTATGGTAAAGAAAAATATTATAAGATATAAAGTCATGGGTTTATCTTGTGGGTAGCAAAAATAAATAATATTTTCATTTAAAATAGATAATAGTTTTCCTATATCCTCCTGGTTTTAGTTTCTTCTTTTCTAAATTGACACCTGTCTTTTTTTATATATATTCTGACCATTTTTCTTGAAGTTCGTATTTTCTTGATCTCAGATGAAAACTTAATAATTTTCCAACATATTCCAGTGAAATGTTTACCTTCCAAGGAAAAATTATAGTTTAAATATATTGGAAAAAAGAAAGTTTGTTCGTTTCAGGACAACACTTTTTCAACGGCTACAACACTGTCCTTTTCTGGAAAACATTTTTTTTCAACCAATACAAAACTGTCCTTTTCAGGGCAACACTTTTTCAACCAATACAAAACTGTTATTTTTCTCATGAAAACAACAATTTTTTTTAAATACAAAAACTGTCCTTTTCAGGACAAATACTTTTTTCAACCAATACAAAAACTGTCCTTTTCAGGACAAAATGAAAAACAATAATTATACATTCCTTTTTCTTCATCAATACTTCAAAAATTCTTTCACTTTTTTACATTTGAAATACAGATTTTTTTTTATTTGCCCATGAACTTATGTTTATCGATGTATTTTCTTTAACAAAATAAATTTGACAATATTTGTTTTTCTCTTTAGTTCATTCAATGTCTGTTTGTTTAAATCAATATATATATATATATATATATATATATATATATATATATATATATATATATATAAAATATAAACAGTTTTGGAAAGGGAAAATTTCACTGAGATATGATGGAAAGTTCATGACATTTCAACCTGAAATGAAGAAAATTTTCTAACAATCAAAATAATCATATATATATATGTGCAAAACTCTATACTATCAACACGCAATCAACTGACTTCGGATGCAACGGACAAATTTCTGCTTGCAAAATAAAAAAATCTGCAGGAAAAAACTTTAAAATTGCATTGTTTAAAAAAATCACAAAATTTATGACGAGTCTATTAGTTCTCAAAAGTGACCGCAAAAATATTTTTTTAAAAATTTTCAATTGTAAAACAAAGATGGGTGTACAGTATATAAAGATACATATATTAAATGCGTGAAAAAGTAGCTGTGAGAAATCTATTATTTTTGTTATTTTAATATATCTATATTAAGTATATATCTATTTATGCCATATATACATGTTTATAGTATTTACATTATGATCATAACTACTGGTAGTTACTAAGGCGGTTTTATACCTAAAAAATAACCCCTTCCAAGTTAAAAAAAAGTTCTTTTTAATGCCATGTCCCTTCATGGCTCCCCACACATTCCATATCTTTGTAATTTGGGAATTGCTATGCCTTTTTGAAAAAGATAGTGGAGTGGTTTCCTGTTACCTTTCCCATGATTTTTAATTCAGAGTTGCCCTTTTCCTAGACTAGTTGCCCCAAGAAATTTGAAAATTCTCCTTTTGACTCTAAAATATAACAATTTATAGTAAATCATTTAAAAGTTAAAAAATTAAAAAAACACAATTATCTTTAAAAAAAATCCAAACAGGGATCAATTAACTAAAAGAAAAAAAAAGCTTCAAAATGAAAATAAAAAATAGCATACCTATTACAAACAATAATGGGCATGTCCTTATTCACAAAATACAGTAGTAAATACTGTATGTTGGTCTGCCATTGAAAATTCATTGTGGAATTTTTCTTGACTCACTTTTTTAGCAGTTGGCTAAACACTTACATTCTATTTTGAATCTTATATGTGTTGTTCTTGTCCTAAGTATTATCGTTCATTACCAACCTTCAAAATGATTATTCTATTTAGTAACCTTCCTTAGGTTAAACATGGAATTACTTATATTCTCATAAAAGACTTTAAAAAGGAAAAAAAAAAAAAAAATAAATCAAATTAATTAAATGTCAGACCTGGAAATAAAATTTCTGAATAAAATGATTATTAAAATTTGTCAGAATGTATCTTTTTGCTTTGGAAAAAAATTCAAAATGGAAAAACACTCTGCCTCCCACATCTGAATGCAATCCAACAATGCAGGTAATTTTAAAAATTTTTTTTTTTTTTATCTAGAGAGTCTGCTATTTTTTAATAGTTGTTTTTTAAAAAATTCTTATGTATTATTTATTTAAAATATTTTTTTACAACTATGCTGAAATTTAAACAATTTTAAACTTTTTTATGCTTATGAGGAGTATTTAATTTTTTTAGTAGTAACATGCAAAATCTAAACTGAGGGAGCCCATCCTTCATCAGACTGATTTTGAATTTAGAGTTTTCCTTCTCCTAGATTGGTTGCCATCTCAAAGCAAGAGAATTTAAGATCTTCTCTAAATTGTTTAACCCTTAGCTGAGATTGTCTGGAAGAGAATTTATCTTCATTTATACCATTTCTAAATTGTATTTGTGTAAAAAATAAACATGATGAACTTGACTGGGATTTGAACTCGACATACCAATTTTTCTTTGCTAACTATTACACTACCCACACACCCTTATTAGAAGATATTCACTTATTTTAATTGAAAACATTATTTTTTTTCTCTAATTTTTTTCCTAACTGCAGGCCAAAATTATGACTAGTACACTCCATGACTAATACAGTAATATTCAAATTTATTAATTAAAATAGCTAGTCTGTAAATATTTCAGAAGTCAAGAAGCCGCAGAAAAATAGAACTGACTTAGGGTAAATATGTAAGAAAAACTGGAAATTTTTACTTTGAAATGTTTCGCTGATGAACTGACATCATCAGAAAAATGATTTTATTTTCAAACTTTCTGAAATAAAATTATTTTTTCTGATGAAGCTGATTCATTGTCGAAACATGTCAAATTAAGAATTCTTCAAATTCTCTTATATATTTGCCATTCCTTTAGATTCTAATCCAACTTTTTGCACACACTTCATTCTTTGAAAAAAATTCAAAAGCTTTTGAAAATGATTTTAAAGTTTAAAATTTCAAATCAAATTAGAAATTTTTTGTTTTAGAAGAGAAATAAAACTGAAAATATATTTATACATTTTCTTTGTTCTTGAGAAATAATAAATACTATTTATTTATTACCTTCTTTATTGGAATGGTTGGCAGAAGATCAGCTAATTGCTAATTGATTCAAATTTTACAAGATGGTAAATAATAAAGATTTACTTATAGTTGGTTCATATATTTTAATAATTTAGTAAATGTTTATAAATTATGAATAAAATTTTTTACGGATTTATTTTTTTATAAATTGGTAAATGATAAATATTGCATTGCATTAGTTTTAATTGTATTAGTTTTTAGAATGTTGTAAATATAAAATTATTCTTGTAAATAAACAATCTAATAAATAAATAGTGTTTAATATTTTTGTTGTAAATTCTCAAGAACAAAAAAAAATGTATAAATTCACTTTCATCATATGTTTAGGTTTTATTCCAATTCTAATCATTGCTTTTTAAAACATTAATATTGCCAAAATTAAGGTAGTTAAAATAATTAGGAGTGGTGTCATGGGAAAAAACTAAATTTTGACACTTTTTTTTTTTATTTTATCATGAAAATGTTTCTTTTTGTTTGATAAAATTTTATAGTAATTATTATTGAAAGTTCATTTGCAATATTGTGATTATGCTGCTATATTTTCATGTTTTTTTTTTTATTATTTATTCCTATAAGCTTTTATGATTTCAATATGGCACCATAAGAAAATAAACAAAAGAAATAATCATAATAAAAACTGTATTGAAAGAAATAAACAGAAAAAAAGTAATTGACCGTTGTTGATTCAATTGAAATGAAAGTAGACAAAAAAATAGATTATTTTCAGTGAAATTGAAAACAAAACATATAGGTCTGAATTTTCTTTTCTTTTTACTTTTTGTTGCATTGTTTTTGACTTGACACTGATTTTTTTTATTTTGCTTTTTCATTGGATACCGATGTCTTTTTTTTTAACTAAACATCTCATAAATATATTGAAACAGTCCTTTTGAAAATCTTTTAGCTTTTTTTCATTGTTAGTATCCCCCACTTATATATTATATAATATATATATATATATATATATATATATATATTTATATAAAAATTTAACTAAAAAATTTAAAAAATTAAAAATTTTCAAACACACATTGGGTTGTTTATTAATATTTTTTTTTTATTATTTTGAATTAGGTTCCTCGACTAAACTTTTTTTATTATGATATATCATCAGGAGAAAAAAATCCCTTAATGTTAGTTTAAAAAATAACAGAAAAGTGACTATTTTATAAAAAATGAACTTTATGATAGTTTTCATTTAGCTTTTTTATACAAAAATTTTGGTCAATCATTGTTAATCAAATGGCCTCTTTTTTTTGTGTTTTTAAAATATATATATATATATATGTTGTGTGTGTGTTGTCCTTATATATATATATATATATATATATATATATATATATATATAAATATTTTTAAATGACATTAAATCAACATATTTTTAAATTATTTGTTAAAAATTATTTTTTATTAATGCATTTAAACTGATATTTTTTTAATAAAAAATTTTTTTTTTTATTATTAAACAAAAAATTTTGTTGTTTAAGTATTTCTTGATCTTAAATGCATAGAAAATGAATGTGCATATCTTTCCAACAAGATTTCAAAATATTCAAACCAGTAGATGTAAATAAATAAATATAATGTTTAATAATTAAAATAATACCATCTACTCAAATATTTGGTAGTATCCAATAAAAACGTTTTAAACAATTGCTTAATATATATATATATATATATATATATATATATATATATTTATTGAATAATATAAATTTATGTAGGTAAAAAAAGTTTCCCGATATAAAATATATAAAATATTCTGTTTGTGTAAAATTGTTTTAATGTAAATAAATAACAGACCTTTTAATATATATATATATATATATATATATATATATATATATATATATATATATAATTTATATTTATATATATGTGTGTGTGTAAAATTCATGTATTTTCATGAAATTTCTTATTGTAAATAATCCAAAGTTCTTTAAATTTTTTTTATTATTTTTTTGAAACAGTGCTTTGATAGAAAAGTAGAGTTTAAATATAATTATTTATTTAAAAAGGAATCATATTTTTAAATAAAATAATTTTATATATATATATATATATATATATATATATATTTTTAATATATTAAAATTAAATTTGTAATATCTAACAAACAATTTGAATTCAAAAGTTTCATTAGGAATAAAAAAAAAATATTTTAAAATTTTCACTTGAAAATTGCTTGGTTTATCAAACTGTTGATATGCAATCAATAGTTTCCTTAATTCTGTATATTGCTTTATATATATATATAAAGATATATATTTGTTTTGGTTTTATGTATATTTTATATATTACATATATGTGGTACTTATTTTTCATTTTTCAATATCAATGATATAAACATATTTATTTATGTTGATGTGTGTTTGAACAAATGGGTTTACATAATTTGCAATCATCATTGACAAACAGCAGCATGAAACATTGTCCTTCATAAACTCATTCATGCAAAAAAATATATATATATATATATATATATATATATATATATATATATATATATATATATAAATTAAAACAAAATTCTATATATATATATAGATATAATTATATCTATCTATAATGTAATTATATATCTATTTATGTTTTATAAATTATTTTATATATATATATATAAATTATATATTTATGAAAAAAAAAGCATATATATATATATATTACATATAATTATATATATGTGTTCCTTGTGTGTGTTTATATATATATATATATATATATATATATATATATATATATATATTTATAAATTTTCACAAAGTCAGTTCTGAATGATTTTCTTTTTTGTTTTGACTCAACCCTATTTCCCCATAAGCTGTTATTTATCAAATATCAAATCACACTTTTTATTTGGGGTTTTTGGATTGTAACAGCCAGAACAATTTCATAATGCTAATACTGAATTATCTCCATTAAATTTTCTTTAGAACAGTTTATAAAGGACATAGCGATAAAATACAGAAATATTATATTTTAAATTCTATTTCCTATAGTTATCTGATGAGTATATAATTGAAAATGACCGTTTCTTTTTTTTTACCTTCCAAATTCAACAAAGATTCCAAGAACAAAAAAAGCTTGTTAAATTTATGTTGAATTTTTAATAAAAGATAAATGGCAAATCTATTTTGGATTAAAATATTTTCTGAGATTAGTTGGTCTAACGATTTTTTTGTTTGAATTATATCTTTTTATTTTAAGCCCTCAGTCTAACTGGAAACAAATTTGAAATTATAGTTTAATTTTTACTTATTGTAAAAAAAAAAAAAACTTGTTAAACAAATTATATTGCATTTCAGATGGTATTGTTTTATTTTGGATGCATGACTTTACAAATCCAAAAGTGGTCTCAGAATATGAGACTAAATAAAGAAATCC
>CAHIKZ030002238.1:17500-100000 GCA_903632075.3 Acanthosepion pharaonis | reverse complement strand
CTTTATATACAAATAATGTAATTGCATATGTATAAAATATTATATGAATAAAGAAAAAAGGAAAATTTATCTTAGCTGACATGTTTTGTCCTCTGATAGATTTTGTCAAGGCAATTGTAAGGATTTTATTTTGCAACAAATATTTTTAAACAAAAGTAAAAATGCTAGTTTTTCAAAATTTTTAAATTTAAGGACGGCTTGTAAATATACAACAGGTTAACTGAAAAGTCAAGGTAAAGTATGGAGGATATTAAGTGACGTAATTTAATGTCTAAATAAACAAAAGTAAGTGGAGGTGGTGAATATATCATCAATCAGTTAAATAATAAATTTTATTTGCATGAATCCTATATGTAAAATTCAGATATAAATAAACAAACATATCTGTAAAAAGACAATATGGATAAAGAGAAAAGAAAAAAATATTCTTTAGCAAATTGTTTTTCTTCTGATGGACTTTATCAAAGCAAATGTAAGGATTTTATTTTACAAGTGTTTATAAACAAAAGTAAAAAATGTTAAATTCAAGAAACACTCATAAATATTCATAAAGCCAGCTGAAAAGTCAACGTAAATTATGGAGGATGCTAAGTGACATAATTTAATGTCTAACAAATAAAAGGGATTAAATGTTATTGCTGTTAAATGTTTCTTTTTTATTTGTTTATATATAATTACTTTATTTTATTATTGTAATTATTATATATTTATTTTTTAAAATTATTTACTAATAAGAAAAAAAATTCAACAATATTTACTCACTTTTTTTTTATTAGATATTAAATTACATCACTTAGCATCCACCATAGTTTACCTTGACTTTTACAGTTAGCCTGAAGAAATTTTTAAGAGTTCTTAAATATAAAAATTTTGAAAGCCTAACAATGTTTTTACTTCTGTTTATAAATATGTGATGCAAAATAAAATCTTTGCATTTACCTTGATAAGGTCCATCAGAGGACGAAACATGATGATAAAGATATATATATATATATATATATATATATATATATATATATATATATATATATATCCATCCATGTAAAATGAGAATGAATAGAGTACAATTCCAATGGTCATAACATTCAGTTTAAAAGAGGGCTCAATACAAAGTAGAACAATGTTCTTTATTTTAGGATATGACATTAAAAACAAGTCAAAAAACACTAGATAACTGCAGTCATGTTTTGATATGAATCAACGCATCTCATCAGGTATTAGTAAATAACTCACCAGTTATTTACTAACACCTGATGAGATGCGTTAATTTGCATTGTAACACGACTGCAATTTTTTGACAGATTTTTGATGTAATATCCAAAAATATATATATATATATATATTTTAAGACAATTTTTAAGGTTTATATGTTCTTTTTATAGATACAAATATTTAAGGAAATGCTCTGTTTTATAATAAACGGTATTAACGACATTTACTGGCCTGAATGTCCGAGAAATTTTCATAGAAAATATGTGTCCTCTGACAGGAATCGGACCTGTATCCTATGCGGAACCGTCATATAGCCTTTTTACTTCTGTTTATAAATATGTGATGCAAAATAAAATCTAAATAAACAAAAGCAATTATTTTTTAATAATGTAATTAATATTTTATTTTAGTTTGGGATTTGTATTATACATTTTAAATAATAGGTCATGAATTTAAATATTTTCTTTTAATTTTCTTACATTATTATTGTCATGTATGTTGTCAGGTGAAAGGAGTCATTTTTTCAAGGATGAAGTTATTTGAAAAAAAGGGGCTTAGATTTATATTTTGATAAGATTTGATAGCTACACTCTCAAGAATTTTTTTGTGTAAGTTACTTTCTCTTTTAATAAGTGTCTATTTTTATTCCTTTTTGTTCTTTTATAGAGATATTTTTTTACTTATATCTGAAATTTTAAACAATATTATATATATTTGATGTATTTAGTCAGCAATTTTTAATTTATAAAAGAAAACTAAACGATTTTTTGTTAATGGATTCTTGCTTAATTTTTCTATATTCCAGTTCATTTTGCTGCTTTCAAGCGAGAATTTGTATAAAACTTGTTCAACATCTGAGAAGTTTTGGCTTTTATAAGCTATTTTCAGAGAGCTTTTATGAACAGACATAGGAGAGAAAAACAAAATATATATGTATATTCATAACATTTTCAATAAAAGGCTCTTTGATAATGGCTAATGAAAACCAAAATTAGTCAGACATTGAAGAATTTGTATTCAACACTTCACCAGAAACCAAGAAAATGGTCCAAAATATAGAAAAAATAAACAAAAATCTTTAACGAAGAATTTCACTGGTTCTTAACAAAATGTGTATATATATTATAGATATATACATGTGCGTATGTGTATGTGAATAATGTGTGTGTGTGTATATATATATATATATATATATATATACGCGCACACACACACATATATATAAAAATAAAATATAATATATAGACTAAAACAAATCCATATTATAACCAAACACGTTTGTGGTTTCTCTCTTTTTTAAATATATATATATATATGTGTGTGTGTGTGTGTGTGTGTGTATATATATATATACATGTGTGTGTATATATAAATGCATATGTAATATGTATATATCTATATATGTGTATGTAATGTATATATATATATATATATATATATATATATATATATATATATATATATTGATTTATATATTTATATATGCATATGTAATGTGTGTGTATACACATATATATATATATATATATATATATAAATATGTAATATGTATATATATATATTAATATTATATATGCATATGTATATATATATATATTTTATCAAACAATATATAAAATATTACATATCTATATAATAGTGTACATACATATATATGTAAATAGTATTAAAATATGATATAATTTATATCTAAAATATCACACACACTCACACAAACATATATATATATATATATATATATATATATATATATATATATACATATTTTAGATATATAATATCTAAACTATTGCATATATATATATATATATATATATATATATATATATATATATATATATATCTTGAGTATATCTAGACAGCAACTGTTCATTCTAACATGTTTTGTTAAAGGCAACAGACAAGATACATTTTTAATAAGTCCTTCTTGGTAGATTAGTTTATGGATCTTAGTGTTGATGGTGTAAAGAAATTGTTCTCAGTTCATGTTAGTTCTTGTTAAAGCTTCTAGGTTTTGACTGGGCTCAGCCATAAAAAGCTTAGAAAGTGATGAAATGAAATGGAAAGTCTATGTTTTAGTTTGCATCTTTGGTGCAATTTGCAATTTTTAGTTTTGAATGTTTGTCATACGAATCTGCTGTTACTTGTACGAGTTTTGACATTTTCGTTTCACATGATCGTGTGGCATCTGAAAATTTTACCTTGTAGAATATCCATTCCAGTAGACCTACATACACTTATGTGGATAAGTTCTAAAATTTGAAATCTCTTTAATATTTGTAATGCATTATAGCATCATTCACAAGGAACTGTTTGATATAAATGCATTTTTTATGTTTCTGTATCATATATTGTTGTATAGCATTTTGGTTGTTATTGTAACACATTAGTCTACATGAAAGTGTTGTAGTTGTACATCCTATATAAACTACATGGTCTTAATTTCATCTGATTTCTTTCTTGACAATGATAGAAGCAAGTCAATGGTGCAGAACCTTAACAGGAACTAAACTGAACCATGAACATTTCCTTTACATCTTCACAGAGAGACGGAAAACTTATAATATATAATAGATAGAACTTATTTGTTATATTTGACAAAACATTTGAATAAAATATCTTATATATATAATATATAAAATATCTTAATTAATATTCCTTTCCATTGCTAGAAATGAAGATACAAAATGTCATTTTATGATTTAAAAATATTTTTTAACGATAAAAATGTTGTGTAAAGCAGAGGCACTTAATAATTTGAAAAAATTAAAAATTTCAAAATTTGTGTAAAAGTGAAAATCCCTAATTCTGTATAAAAATTTTACATGGAACCATTTTTAAAAAGTAAAATTTTTAAGGACAATCTAAAGTTATTGGGAACTAATTTTCTAAAATTAACAAAAAACATTTTTTAAAAGCAATGTTTTTGATACATACAATAAAATATTTAAGCTTTAAATGATAGTTGCATTTTTTAAACATGGTAAAAGTGAAAAATTAAAATTTAATTAATATTAAATTAAATTTTAATCAAATTAATTTAATTAAATAAAATTAAAAATTTAATTAAAAATTAAAATTTTAAATTTAATTAAAATAATTTGTAGATTTATAATCAAGAGAGAAAAAAATTTAAAGCATTTTCTTTTTGTAAAAAGATGAATTTTGTATTTTAAAAAATATGCAAGTTTTAATTAAAAAATTAATAATTATATTTTCGAACCACTTATGGGTATTGAAAAGTTCTCAGCCCAACCCACTTCCCAAAATCCAACTAAATGACCAAACATCAGTTATTTTCATTTCCCTTCTTAATTAGGCTGAGAACTTTTCAACACTCACACCTATAAATGAAAATCTAATGACTAATGATATATATTAGAACAAAAGAAAAAAATTAATAAAATTACTAGTGATTTCTGTTTTTACTTGACTTCATATTTTGAATTTATATAGATATTTACTAAATTTAACTAAGTCTGGCATAAGGCCACAACAGTAGAGCTTCGATGATTACCAAACTCACAAGACTCTGTGAGATGAGCTTGTTAACCATTATACTATTAGTATTCACCAAGTTTTGTTTAGTATAGCACGAGGCCACAATTGTGTTAGAACCGAAGATGGTCAAACACACTACCTGGTAGTAATAGTCAACTAGGCTTGCTTGTTAACCATTACTCCTTGGCAAGGATGTTTTTAAATCTGTCAGTAGCATTAATATTTTTTTAAGGTCAGAGAAAATATGTATTATTAAAAAAAATTAGTCATATGATCTTAAATTTTGCTTCTTGATACTTCCAGTTAAACATGATAAATAAAAGCAATTTGTTTCCTTCCAAGATATTGTTAGACTGATGTATAGTCAAAAGGAGTACCCCTTTCAGGTTCAAGGGCTGCCTAGTTATTATAAGCATTGCTTACCCCTGGTGGTAGATTATTACATTATGCAAGATTATAATTATAGGATTGATACAATATTATTCGCAATATTATTCCTTCTTACTGCTTGTTGATGTATTCATTGACCGGGACAGTTAGAAATCATCATCAAATATGACCTATGCAAGTTCAAAAAGCACTACCAAAACCCTTCTAAAGTAAGCTAACTCATCTGTTTCACTAACAAAAAATGAGATTCAGGGAGAGTTCTTTGACAACAACTGTATCTTGACCATACAGTGAATAGCACCATAATCTTGCGCCAATATCCAAACTGATGACCACAGTAATTGGTTGCTTGTCATGCCTTTACCAAACAGGGCAGTTAGAAATCATCACCGGATACGATCTAAACAAGTTAAAAAAACCCAAAAAAAAAACACTACCTCAAGCCAGACTAACTAAGCCAGAATGAATGCTGTTTCATCAACCACATACACATTTTCATTGGACAAACAGACAGACATTGGACTTATTATTAATTTCTGTCTGAATTTCTAAGTAGATTGATTTTATTTGTTATGGTTTATCAGTACAGGTTATTTAAAGCCTGAAAATATTTTTAGATTGTAAGAATTTTGGGGAGATAATAATGATTTTTACTGATACAAGTTCTGCTAATTAACCCATAGCTGGGGGGAGAATAGGTGAATTCATACCTTTCCCAAGAGTATAAGTGAATATATTAGTACTTGGCTCTCCAATCTCCAATTTCCGAGCTGTTATCCATTACACCACCCGCACATCCT
This sequence comes from Acanthosepion pharaonis, assembly GCA_903632075.3. Taxonomy (NCBI): domain Eukaryota; kingdom Metazoa; phylum Mollusca; class Cephalopoda; order Sepiida; family Sepiidae; genus Acanthosepion; species Acanthosepion pharaonis. The sequence goes on along the minus strand of CAHIKZ030002238.1, from coordinate 94,097 downwards.
AGTTTACAGCACCTGGTATTCCCAAGCAGTCACTCATCTAGTTACTGATGAGGCTCTTCATTGTTTAACTTTGGCGATTGTATGGGAACCAATGTTTGAATGTGATATGGCCTTAAGCCCCAAAATTTCTGGGACAAGAATTATTTACATTTGAATTAATGTCTTCATTTTTGACCTTCTTCAGGAGTCTGTTGATCTAGATAACCTGAAGAAGGCCAAGAGGCACAACAGTTGAAACACTGTGCCAATAACAACAAAGATGAAACATCATAACCTTCTTGCTACTCTATCGCTATTTCCATGGCATCTGTTTTCCATGAACTACAATCTTTGGTCTCACTTGCCCCAACATTTGGAACTGGGACCTGCTATGCCACATACACAAAGATGAATCATCCTCATTGCTCTTTGTCTTCCATTAGTAAGGAGGAAGTTCCACTCTGACAGCTTCTTCCCAAGAACTGCTGCATTGTGGAACAGACTCCCAGAAAGATTTTTTCCCTATCACTACAATCTTGACCGCTTCAAGCCTAGGGTTAACTATTATCTTATCCTTTCATATTCCTAGTGATTTAGATGTGGCACAAGGCTGAAAGTATGGAGCACCCAGTGAGGATCAAACTCACTATTCAGTCGTAAATGTTTTACTGAGACAAGCTTTCTAACCATTAAACCACCTCAAGGTGCTCTTCCTTTCGTATTCCTATAGTAAGAAGTAAGTTCTATTCGGACAGCTTCTTCCCAAGAACTGCTGCTTTGTGGAACAGACTCCCAGCAGGATGCTTTCCTTATCACTGCAATCTTGACCTCTTCAATAACTGCACTTTTTGTCTTTTCTTACACTCATACAACACCAGTCAGTAATCTTCTACCTTGAGTGACTCTTGAGTCTTGTACTGAGTAAATATTTGTATTAAAGAAAAGATAAGTATATTAGTCTAAAAGTAAATTAATTATTTTTATTATAAGATAATTGGATAGATATAAAAGAATGGTAGTTAGTAAGCTAAGTCTGCTGATAATTCTGTATTGAATTTGATCCTCACAAGGTGCAATTTGCTAGTGGTGTGAGTTTCAGCTTCTGGCTACCCCACTGCAGTAAATAACTTTTGTGTGGCTTTTAAGAAATGCTAATATTTTAAGCAATTTGACTACCACTAAAAACATTTTGTTTGCTTTAAGACTCAACTCTTAAAAATCTGTAACAATTCCTGTCTTGAGCCAGTTACCATTATTAGAATTCTATTAGCACTAAGACTGACCCCTATGGCTTTTTAAAATGTTAAAGGATGCAAAGACCAAAGACTAGCCAAATTCCGACCACCTCTTTCATTGTTAAGTTGAATGTGTCTCCATATCAGATATTTGGACTAAGGAAAAGTTTAACATCTTTGGTAAATTAGTAATAGTAACAGCCTTTCTTTTTTTTTTTTTATAGTAATTGTTTCAATTTGTTACTGGAGGCTTAATTTTATATTTAGACTAAATCAGAACCTGTCGAGGTAAGGTGATCAAATTTAAAACCTAAATTATTGATTTAAAATGCTACATTTATTAGAAAAGTAGATTGCCCATAAACTCATTGGGTTCCTTCTGGAAGCAGTTCATGATACAAAATTCCTTTCAGAAGGCCTTTCCATTTAAGTAATTACACTGAATACTGAATTTCCTATTAAAAATGCCATAAAAATAGAATAATGGCCCTAGCCTAATAACCCATTGTCTAATTTTAATGAAATTTGGTACTGCACATGGTTCAAAGTACCAAATCTATGAAATTTAATTTTAAAGATGCAAATTTAAAGATTGCACCCATGTCATGACATGGATGCAATTTCAGTGCTTGCTATTGGCACTTTTTCTTTTTTGTAGATACAACTCTTGTGGCGGAAGGCAAGCATAGTTGTCTGCCCCTTGAACTACTCAACTATAAAAGAAATGGTCACACTATTTCCCATAAGTAGTCAAATTGCACTGAATAAAGCTTCCTTTCAAGCTTAATTTTGATTTACTTTTTTTTTATGGCTTATCAACTCATTGCAGGTTATTTAAAGCCAGAAAATAATTTTAGAAATTTTTGTAAGATAATAATGATTTACTGATACAAGTCTTCCTAATTAACTCATCTATAAGCTTAAACGTTTGTCTGTTTTTTCATTACATCACTGAAAAGGGATTTTTGATTAATTGTTTTTATGACTTATCAACCTATTGCAGGTTATTTAAAGCCAGAAAATATTTTTAAATTGTAAGAATTTTGGAAGATAATAATAGTTTACTGCTACAAGTCCTACTATTTATCCCATAGCTGGTGGGAAAGAGGTAGATTCATACCTTTCTCAAGGATATTTGTGCATAAGTGAATATAATGAACCTAACTGGAATTGGAACTCGGCTCTCCGACTCCCAATTCCAAGCCATTATTCATTACACCACCCACACATCCACAATTTAAAACACTTGGTATTCCCAAGCGGCTATACATCTAGGTACCAGTCAGGTTCTAACTGAAGTGATCATACGAGAACTGTTGTTTCAAATGTGATACGGCCCCCTGAAGAGGGATTGGCGACATCAAGATATCTTATCCTAGCCATACGATTGATGCTATACCTGTGGTGCTCTTAACTGGTTACAAGACTTGTGACGTGTCATGGCACCCAGTTGATAAGCATATGAAAAGGAAAATATTTACTTTTAAACTTAAGCCAAAGTCATCTGGTTAAATGACTAAATGAACTACAGCATTTGGTCAATTGTTATAAATTATTTTATACTATGAATAATTTATTAATACAAAACATGAGCACTTTACTGGAACGTGTAATTAATTTAACACCCATTTCTTGGCACATCTTTTAACAATAACAGATTGAATGTCAGCAAGTGAAATTTGAATTGTCTTGCTTATTGTACAAGGCCTGATGTCTCAGAGTAACTGTACATATCACATGTCTTATGCATAGAAACAGAACACATTGATGATAGAAACAAAACTTACAGATGAAACATGACATTGTATTTTTAAAAATATTTATTTTCTGTGACCTTCAAAATGTTATGAATAATGTTGAAATTTTTTCTTTTTAAAAAAAAATGTATATTAAAATATGAGATCAGGTAAAAAAAAAAACACTTTTTTTTTATTATTTTGTCTCTTTTGTCTGTCTTTTTCTCCTTACCTAGCTATATTAATCTGTTTCTATTTATATTAGTATATCTATTTTTCTATCTATCTCAGTTTTTTCATAAGTCTCTCCACTATCTATCTATCTATCTATCTAAATTAATTTCTATCTATCTATCTATCTATCTATCTATCTATCTATCTATCTATCTATCTATCTATCTATCTAAATTCATTTCTATCTATCTATCTATCTATCTATCTATCTATCTATCTATCTATCTATCTATCTAAATTCATTTCTATCTATCTATCTATCTATCTATCTATCTATCTATCTAATTAGGTTCATTTCTTTCTAATTAAGACTATTTCTATCTATCTATCTATCTATCTATCTATCTATCTATCTATCTATCTATCTATCAAAGTCCATTTCTTTCTATTTATCTATTTATGTCTATTTCTTTATATCTATTGAAGTCTATTTCTATCTATCTAATTAAGACTATTTCTATCTATCTATCTATCTATCTATCTATCTATCTATCTATCTATCTATCTATCTATCTATCTATCTATCTATCCAAGTTCATATCTATCTATCTATCTATCTATCTATCTATCTATCTATCTATCTATCATGCAGTACATTTCTAGCAGCCTTATTAAAAATAAAATGTGGGAAAACCTTCAGTATCGCATCAGACCCGAACTCTTCCACTGAAGGTGTATAACAAAAAATTAAAAAAATCACTTAATTGAAAAAACAAAAAAACAAACAGTTTTTCTTCTTTTTTTAAAAAAATATGGTAATTAAAATAAAAACAAATTTATAAATAAAACAGTTTTATAAAATTGTCTAAAAAAAAAAAAGACCACCATTGCCAACACGATTATTATTACTATTAGCATCAAGAAATTTCAACCTTATTTCTAAACATATTAATTATCACTAACAGGATTTATATTTTGTCATTTTTTTTCAATGATATTTGTTGATGTTGCATTAAAAATGGAGAATATGAGGTGTTGCAGCAAATATTCAAATTCGTGTTTCCTGAGGGTTGCCAACATTAAAATTAGGGTTTTCAATTGTTCGGCTTCTGTTTTCTTCTTCTTCGGCCTTTTGGATTTTATTGTTAGGTCCCCATGCTGAGGTGTGTTTCAAAAGCTCTTGCAAACGCTGCAATGAAAGGAAAGAACATTATTATTATTCATTTAGAGTAATAAATAATATAAAGATACAATAAAAAGTATATATTTAATGACGTCCATTGAGTAGAACTCTTTATAAACTTATTACCTCCCTTGACAGAAATCTTTTAGGTAGACATATTTGTTGCCTCTCTGGGTTTTGAATATTCTAACATTTGGTTTTAGCCCCAGCATGCAGCAATTTGTTCATTAGAGCCTTTGTTAAGGTATTTTCATGTTCAGTTGTTCTTTTTTTAGGTTCATTTCTTTCTAATTAAGACTATTTCTATCTATCTATCTATCTATCTATCTATCTATCTATCTATCTATCTATCTATCTATCTAATTAAGACTATTTCCTGGAATATGGAAATGGAAAACCTCCTAGGAAGTGCATTTTGACCCTAGAACAAAGAAAATTTTTCAGACTAATAATAGTTTTGTAATGATCATTAGAAATAAAAAGAAAACTACCATATTCCCCATGTATAATGCACATTTTTTTCTAAAAAATATTAAGCAATATTATGCACAGCTTCAAAAAAATCTTTAAAAAATTGCTGTTTCATAGGTCAGTTTCAGTTGCAAAATGGCTATTCACCAAAAACATGACAATTTGACACAGACATTTGGTGATTGCGATCCCATAAGGATGTCAAATACAATTATATATACCTAACAATACTTACAAATGTAAAATAAAATAAGAATTATCATAAAACTAAATTAGAATAATATTATTCTATATTTAAAACCATTTATTTTTAATAAGAGTAAGAAATGCCGACTGTAATGAAATTGGAGAGTTATAATATATAGGGTTTGATTACCAAACAAGGGATGCATATTATGCATGAGTAGAAGCATTTTCCCACACTTTCAGCTCAATTTTAGGTGTGTGTTTTATGAATGAAGGTGTATTACACATGGGGAATTATGGTAATTCCCATGATTCCATAGAAAAAAAAGAAACCACCCTACTGGCAGGAAATTTAGAGACTTTCTCTTTTCATCGGCCTCTCACCAAGAGTGTACATCGATTTGAGCTGCTCCAGGAATGAAGACCACAAATAAGCATGGGTGTATTTGCATCAGAGGTCTTCTTGTTGCAATGTAGATAAGGGTACTAATACAAGCTAAAAACTTAAGTCAACAGAAAATGATGATCAAAATAAACAAATTAAACAACAAGCATTCATTTAATAAATCAAACTACTGTGTAATGTAACAATTTTATAATACTATATTTTCATGTACAATTTAGGACAGAATCAGATCCCAGAAGTTTTCATGAGTCCCATCAATTGGTCAATGCCAACCAATCAGATTGTTTGCATGTATAATTCTTCCCGTGCAGCACTTTCAGAGCCAATGATCATGTATATAAGCAAAGAATATTCTTATCCCAGATGAAGGAATCCGCGACAGTTGAAACCATCATTAACCTTCTCTCTCAACATATTGACCCTATACCCATAATCTTTTTTCTTACAAAAAACTAGTTGAAAAATTTATTACCAGAAACTATTACAACCTTATTTCTTTCAGTGAACTTTGGAACAATTGATAGTTAAAAGAGATAACTTTGTTTTAACAATGCATGTTTTTTTTTTCACATCCTGGTTTGTACATCTTGTTAAATACAAATTTTATAGGCATTGGCTTATCCTATTTTCTTCAAGTTTGGTTTCCAAACTAAGTTACATAAATGTGGTGAATCAAGAAAAAACCCACTGGCATAAACTTGAATCAGATCTTATGAAAGAATTTCAATCAATCCTATCAATAAATCAAATTTGAAAATAATAATCTAAATAAAATTTGAAAAAATCAAATGAAAAAAAGTTTAAATCAATAATTATAATCACACTTTGAATCTAAAAGTTTGAATTTACAATTTTACATATCAAATAATTAAAAGAAAAATAGTTAAATTTTATATATATATATTTTCATATATAAAAACTCTTTACTAGTTCTATAACCTAATAAATGTGATCACAGAATTTATAAATTTGAAATGAGATTTTTACTGAGGAACATGCTTCCACTAACTGGAAATGCAAAGGTGACTTGCAAAAGATTTATAAATATTCAAATACAAAGAATGCTATAAATCCATAAAAAAATATTAAAAGATAAACAAAATTCTTTTGTACAGAAAAGTAATGAATTTAAACATAATAAGTTTAAATATGTGTGTGTGTGTAACACAAAGAATATATATATATATATAATATATATATATATATATATATATATATATATATATATTAAATAGATTGAAATGATATATGTATGTATCAATACATAATATAAATATATATATATATATATTGTGCATTTAGGCAGAAAATTCTTTTTAGGCATGTCTGACTGAATAAATTACAAAACATTTTATCATAATCCTTTCATAATAAAACAATAAAAATATATGTTGACATTATTGAAATATATACCACCTATATTATATAATATAAGTTTCTCCATATTATATTTATATTAATGAATATATATCATACATATACTATTATATATATGGAGCACTTTATATATATAAATATATATGCATACCTAAAATATATTATATATGTACCAGTAAACAATGGAAAAAAACCCAGCAATTTTGACACCTAAAAACTTTAAAAATTTAATGCTATATATATATATATATAACTTATTCAGTTGATTGAGCCATTATATACCCTATTTAAAAACATAATGTATGTTGTATATATATATATATATATATATATATATATATATATATATGTATATGTAAATATGTATAATGTGTATATTTATATATGAATATATATCTATATATGTGTGTGTGTGAATATATATACATATATGATTATATGTGTGTGTGTGTGTTTATATATATATTATATATATACATATATAGCAGCTATATGTTATATATATATGTATATATATTTTATAATCAGGACAACTCCATGAGCAATATTAAAATATATATTTTATATAAAATGTATTATATATATATATATATAATCCTATATGTTTATATATATATATATTAATATGTAATTATTTCATTACTTAAAGATTGTTTTATTTCATTCTGCCATCTTGGTTTTGTGAGCACATTGATAAAATGTCTTCAATTAGTGGGATACAACTCTAATAATTTTCAATAGCTTTTTATATCAAATGAAAAAAAATTACTGTTCTATAAATTAGTGTTTCAAAACAAAAATTGTTCATGTTTTTTCAATTTCACTCCTAAGGCCATAGCCCAACATATCATACCTATTTGGAATCAGGCTGACTGGATCCAGACCATAAAGCCAATGTCTTAAAAAACCAACATGCAGATTAATAAACCTCCTCAAAAGTCATTGTTTTTCAAGCAAGCAAATAGTAGAGGATTTTTTTCAAAACTAAGGAACAAGCTAAAAATAAGCCAACAGAAAAACACAAAAGAAACAATTCATTTAACAACAAACATCAAAACAATTTTATAAACTGGAAATAAAAAAGACTTCTAAAATAATCAAAAACACACACTGTATAATGCACTAGACCTAGCAAAACAATATATAATCATCCCAGATGAAATAAAAACACTAACTGTTTTACTATACCACAAGAACAAAATATAGTTGAAAAAATGCAACACTAATAACAAAAAATTGTTTTTACAACTTTGAAATTGGGCAGCATGGCAATTAATTGTGAATTAATAGGCATACATATCAACAACAAACTACAATACATTAAATAAAAAATATATCAATACAGAGCTCTTCTGTAATCCTAAGTTTAACAGTAGAAACATGGAAAAAAATAAGCAAACAAATCTGAGAAACCTTCAGAACTCTAGGTTTGACAATAGACATAAAATCAAATCTAAAAGTAGTAAATTTCTTAGATATAACATTCAATCTAAACAACAGTACATATAAACCATAGAGAAAAGCAAATAACCCATATATATCTGCAAAAACTCCAACCTACCCAAACATATTCAAATACATACCTATATCCATAAACAAAAGAATATAAACAAATTCCAGCAGTATTTAAATGTTCAATGAAAACAAAGAAATATTTAAGAAATGCAATTTTCAAACAGGCCTATAAACGTTGCACAAATACAACAGAAAAAAAAATCTGGTTTAGATTCCTACCAATAAAACAATAAAAACAGTTGACATTACTGAAATAACACCACCTAGTTAAGTAACAAGTTTCTCCACATTAATTCTATTAATGCTCTATCCTTACTGTTTGATATGGAGCACTTTACGACAAAAACCTGCATACCTAAAATATCTTTCCACCAGTAAACAATGGAAAAAAAAATTGAACAATTTTGAACAAAAACTTTAAAAATTTAATGAACTTTTCAGTTGATTGAGCCAATATATATATATATATATATTATATATTGATATATAGTGCTTAATTTATTATGAATATATATATAATAAATATGTCATATATTTTTCAATATGTAGCCCAACATGCCATATCATTTTGGAATCAGGACAACTCCATGTGTGTTAAAAAACATTCCGGGCCGGATCTGAACCCATAATCCTGTTTAGTTTCAAATTTTTTCTGATTCTGCCATATTGAAAAAGCAATTAGGAAAACTCTCTAATTTTCAATAGCTCGTGTTCAAATAAAAAAATTACTGTTCTCAAATTAGTGTTTCTTTAGTATTTTTCAATTTCACTCCTACAGGCCATTTAACATATCAAAAATCAGGCTGACTGGATCCAGACCTGCAATTTGAAATTTAGTATTCCCAAGTTTTCATTGTTTTCATCTTTTTTTTTACCATTTTTAAGCAAATTTTTTGTTAACAATTTTATAACTTTAAATTTGGTAAAATAATCAAAATTAATTGCAAAATCTAGCAAAAGTCTTCCATGAAATAAAATAACTGTTTTTTTATGGAAAGTAAGGACCTACATACATCAAATTGTTTTTTAAATTAAGGCAGTGGAAGAACTTAAATATTAATACAATAGAAATACAGGAGATCAATTTTAAGCTGACATTTATTAAACTTATTGCATCTACTGGAACTATTGTGAACAGAGCCAATCAAAAGTTTGCAAAATAAAGGGTTCTGTTTGATGGCCCAAACATCTGATTGAATATAAAAAGGACTCAAAAGCAATTTCATGTTTGAATGCAATTTCAGGCCTAAAAGATTGCATTCAAGAAAAACATTCCTAATTAATTGACCTTAGTGTCCACAAATATGAAGGATCAATAATCCAAATAATGTAAAAGATAATGTGTATAATACACTCAAGACATTGAAATTGAACAAACCTAGAACTTTCCACTAAAAAATTTTATATATATATATATATATATATATATATATATATATATTATATATATATTTTTTATAAATATTTGTGTGTGTATGTGTGTGTGTGTAAATTTATAGAAAAATAGGAAAGAACCTATATAATAATCCAAAGTTCTTTAGTATTTTCGTTTTTAAAACAAAAAAACAGTGCAAATTTACATTATTCAATTATTGTCTTCATAAATTTAACAAAAGTATCTACAGTTCAGTTCTTCAGGTGGTTGGAAATTTTGAAATACCAAAAGGCAGTGAGAACTTGAAGATTCAACAGGAAATAACTGATATTTGGGATTAAACATGGCATGTGGAAAAAACAGTCTAATTTTGAGCAAAATAAAATTTCAGTTTGACATCCCAAACACCTGAAGAAGGCCAAAATTTGAAATTTGAAATAAATATGGCAACAAAGATGAACAATAATTTGAATTTAAAATAATGTTAATTTTGGAATTCATCAAAAATTAAGATACTAAAAACAGTGTTTGATTCAAAAAGTCATATTATTTGATTCCATCATTATAAAATTCTCATGTTTCAAAAAAAAAAAGTTTTCAATTATAGAAATTAAATTAACTTAAAGTATCTAGTTCTGTTTCATTCTCAAAATTTTGAAATTTTGAATTCAAAATTTGAATTTTGGATTAATTTTGGATTCAAAAAAAGTCAAATTTTGGAATTTAAAATTTGAATTTTGGAATTCCAAAATTTGAATTTTGGATTAATTTTGGATTCAAAAAGTCAAATTTTGGAATTTAAAATTTGAATTTTGGAATTCCAAAATTTGAATTTTGGATTAATTTTGGATTCAAAAATGTCAAATTTTGGAATTTAAAATTTGAATTTTGGAATTCAAAATTTGAATTTTGGATTAATTTTGGATTCAAAAAGTCAAATTTTGGAATTTAAAATTTGCTTGAGGATGAAACAGAACTAGGTACTTTAATTTAATTTAAGTTCTATAATTGAATTGAAGTTTTTATCTTATGTAGCGATGGAATCATTTCTAATAAAATAATTATAATTATATATATGTATATATATATAGATAAAATGAGAACAAATGGAGAATGATTCCACTGTATGTAACATTTAATTTAAAAGAGACAGCTCAATATATAGTAGAGCTAAATATTATTTATCTTAGGATATGTTATAAAAAATATTGCTATATAATTACAATTATGTTTCGACAACATAAATGTTTCTCTTCAGGTGATGTTCAACTACTGGTAAGTAGAAGATTAATTTTGCTGACTACATATGGAGAGAGAAGGGAGATCATCGTCCCCTGTGGGATCATGTTGAGATCATAGACAGGGAACACCATTGGAAAATTCGTAAACTTAAGGAATCAGCACATATGCTAGGCCACAAAAATCTCCTGAGCCGACCAAGCATAGAAATAAATACAATATGAGAACCAGTAATAAGGAGTGCCAGAGAAAAGCAATGATAACAACATAGTTGCAATATGAGCTCTGGTAAAAACATGCAATGGTAACAGCAAAAATTGTAATATGAGCACTGGTAAAAAATGGTTGCTGAAAACATTAGGTTTATAATACCCAGAAATTCATACCCAGATGGACACATGGCACAGTGGATAAAGGCGTTGGTTAGATCCAGTGACAGACCCAAAGAATATGAGTTCAATACCCGGTTAAGGCAGTGGAGAACTTTCAGAGGGAAAATTAGCGGGTGATAACTGACATCCATCAAACTTGGCACGTGGAACTAGAACAGTCTACCCCAGTGATTGAAATAAAGGGTTCAGTTCGAAATTCCAACCACCTGAAGAAGGCCGGACCGTACAACGGCCGAAACGTTGTGACAAATATGGCGACAAAGATGAGAACAATAGTCTGACTAATGTAAATACTGTATCTTAGGATATGTTATAAAAAAATTTTTTATATAAATTGTTATTTCAACAACATAAATGTTTCTCTTCAGGTGATGTTCAACTACTGGTGAGTAGAAGATTAATATGATTTTAAAAAGCAGAATACATTAAAAAAATAAACTTGTGTGCTTTGCTATGATTAAACAGTTGAATGTGACCCTATGCTAAATTCAAATTCAGCAGAAAAACATTTTTAAAAAACATTTTTAATAAAGGTCATGACACAAAGTTTTCTGCATATAAATGTTAGCCAGTTTCCTTTTGGGCAAAAGACTGTTACATTGTTTCGTAAGACGCATCAAAATCAGATGCTAAAACTTACCAAGAAACAAAAATGAAAATGATGGGGAGGTAATTTAACATAATGTTATCCAGTTAAATGCTCCTTCTGAAGTTGAAACAAGTTCGTTATATTCACTTATGTGCTAATACCCTAGGGAAAGGCATGAATCCAACTCTTCTGGCCTGAAGAGGCATGGTAGAGTAATGGATTGTAGCTCGGATTGACGAATCGGAGAGCCGAGTTCGAATTCCAGTCGATTTCATTACATTCACTTATGTGCTAATACCCTTGTGAAAGGCATAAATCCAACTATTTTGGCTTGAAGAGGCACAGTGGAGTGATGGATTGCGGCTCAGATTGAGGAATCAGAGAGCAGAGTATGAATTCCAGTCGAGTTCATTACATTCACTTGTGATGTCCACGAAGACTGATTTGACATGCAATCGGTGCTACCAATGAAACTTATGAATGTTTTATGTTCTAACAAAAAAGTCAAGATGAGGGTGTGTCCTTCAACAATTTTTTCAGTAATTTGCAAGTTCTGTTGAAAATGTCCAATTTTTGTAACAAGTCCCTAGACTTGATGACAAGGGACCAGATTGTCACTGTTATAAGGGGCCTTGACACAAGACAAGACCTATTGAAAATTCAAGGTCTTGGTCTTTTTTCATGACATCATCACCAAGGCAATTTTCAAATATAAGCCACTTGAATTTCCTAACTCTTTTCACATAGTCCAAACAAGAGAGTATATAATTTGTCCATCATTTACAAGATAGTTTCTTCGCTGCACAGAGCGAAGGGATGAGGTCTGAATCAACCCATATTCATGAGAATGAAGGCAGCTGAAGAAAAGATGTATGCTTCACACCAGGGATGCCAATTATATGATTTCTACTGCACTCCCAGATGGAACAAATGCCATGTGTACGGAAAGATTTGCAATGCAGGCAATGAAAAAAATCACTTTTGATCCAAATGCCCTAATCTAGAATGGAAGACAACTAAGAAAAAAAGCAATGTGGTAAAATGAAACGGAAAACAAGAGATATTCACAATGACCCCATGATGAACATGCACAATGGGTAAATATTGTCTATTCAAAAAAAGAACAAGGATACTAAGATGCATGTTGTTACTAAAAAAAGAAGTGGTGGTATTCCAGATTGACACTGGAGAATATGTTAAGAAGCTACCTGAAAGATATATGAAACATGTCAGGTGGTACCAAGGAGTCCTAATGTTGAACAAGTCCTTGATGAATCCATGAGGCATGTGTCAACAGGTTATCTAAAACCCTAAAACCAACAAAATCTACTCAGTGCAATTCCTTATCTTCAAAGATAAAAAATGTCAACCCCTGTTGGGTTTTCAAGCATGTGAGCAGATGTTTTTTTTGCCTTAGAAGATGAGAACTTTCATCACATTGTGACTATAGCAGTGGAATACGAGTTCAAGGAGTTGTGTCATTGCAGTTGAAGCCTAATGCCATCCCAGCTGTGATGACAAATAGAAAAATTCCTGGTTTGGTCTGACCTCAATTAAAGGCAGAATTGAAGAGGTTAACCAAATTTGGCATCATTGAACCCATAGACAAACCTACACCATGGATTAGTCAACTGGTCATAACTAAAAAGAAAGATGGTTCCCTGAGACTATATCTAGACCTCATGAGCTCAATAAATCTCTCGTCTGGGAACTCTATATCATGTCTATTCTGGAGGATATATTCCATAACATGAAAGATGCCAGAATATTTACCAAGGCAGAACTATCCTCAGGGTATTGGTATATAAAGCTTGATGACGAGTTTGGTGACCTAACCACATTCCAGGCAAGTTTTGAACATTTCCGTTGGTTGAGATTGAATTCTGTCTCTGGAATCTTTCAGAGCAAAATTCTTGAGCACTTTCAGGACTTAGAAAGCATTGTTGATGACCTGGTGATATTTGGCACAAATCGTGAAGAGCATGATATACAGGTATAGGCACTGCTTGAAAGATGTCTGATGACGGATGCAAACTCGACCCAGCAAAATTTGTGATGGGACTGCCTGCCATCACCTTCATTGGACACAGGATCACATGCAAAGGCATTGAGGTAAACCCAGAGAAAGTTAGTGCAATCCGGAAGATGGATACCCCGGAAGATATAGGGGAATTGTTCAGATTCCTGGGGATGGTTAATTACGTGGCAAAATTTATCCCCAATTCAACCTCCATCGTCAAGTCTCTTCAGGACCTCACAAAATGCAGGTCATATGGATGTGGTTCGAATCACAACAAGCCATATTTGACTCAGTGAAGAGATTGATTAGTAGGGCACTAATACTTGCCAACTATAATCCATATTATTCAGGATTTGACACTAGAAAATGATGCTAGTGAATATAGCCTGGGAGCAGCCCTGATGCAAAAAGAGAGACCTGTTGCATATGCAAGTCATTCATTGCCAAACAAAGAATGACATTATACACAAATAGAAAAAGAAATGCTGGCAATGGTCTATGGACTGAAGAAATTTCACTGCTACACATATGGAAGACATGTGAAGGATTTGACAGATCATAAACCTTGAGTATTAATCTACGCAAAGCTGTTATCAAAAGCACTCAGAAGGCTGCAGATTCTGATGATGAGGCAATAGCAATATAGCTTCTCACTTCAGTATAGACCAAGCAAAGAGATTCCTTTGGCAGATTTTCTTTGCTCGTGCACCAACAGGCAGGCCAATAAAAGAAGTTTTGTTGGTGGTGAACAATTTGATGTTGCATCCAATTCAAGATTATAGGCAGGCACAGATCCGCAGATACACAGCTGAGGATGCAACAATGATGGTGCTAGCCATAATTATTGCCAAGATATTCCTGCCAGACAGCATCAAACCATTTTTTGACTATCAGGATGAGTTTGCAGTACAGGACGAGTTAATCCTGCATGGATAAAGATCATAATCCATAAACTCTGCATGGATAAATGATTGTAATCCATAAATCCTGCATGGATAAAGGATTGTAATCTGTAAATCCTGCATGGATAAAGAATCATGATCTGTAAACCATTTTCTTGAGGATGAGTTGACAGTACAGGATGAGTTAATCCTGCATGGATAGAGGATCATAATCCATAAATCATGCATGGATAAAGGATCATAATCCTTAAATCTTGCATGGATAAAAGATCATAATTTGTAAATCCGGTATGGATAGAGGATCATAATCCATAAATTATGCACAGATAAAGGACCATAATCCTTAAATCCTGCATGGGTAAAGGATCATAATCCATAAATCATGCATGGATAAAAGATCATAATCCATAAATCATGCATGGATAAAGGATCATAATCCTTAAATCCTGCATGGGTAAAGGATCATAATTTGTAAATTCTGCATAGATAAAGGATCATATTTTGTAAGTCCTGCATGGA
Organism: Acanthosepion pharaonis; assembly: GCA_903632075.3. Taxonomy (NCBI): domain Eukaryota; kingdom Metazoa; phylum Mollusca; class Cephalopoda; order Sepiida; family Sepiidae; genus Acanthosepion; species Acanthosepion pharaonis. The sequence goes on along the minus strand of CAHIKZ030002238.1, from coordinate 78,799 downwards.
TAAACTATTGTAATCACTAACTCCTGTGTGGATAAAGGATCATAATTCTTTAATCTTGCATGGATAAAGGATCATAATCTGTAAATCCTGCATGGATAAAGATTGTAATCCCTAAATTCTGTGTGGATAAAGGTTCATAATCCATAAATCCTGCATGGATAAAGGATCATAAGACCTAAATCCTGTGTGGATAAAGGATCATAATCCTTAGTGTCATGCATCAAGAAATGAATACAAAGGCTCATGCTGGTCATTTGGACATCTGTCTGCGGAGAGCAATGACCTTATATTTTGGCTGAGGTTGTCAACTGAGATCAAACAGTATGTAGAGGCATGTGCTACATGCACAACATTCTCAGATCGCCAGCCAGCAGAACCCCATGTAATCACTGTCATTCCAGAAAGACCCTGGAAAAAAGTGGCAGCTGACCTCATGATGTCGGGTGGAAAAGAATATTTGATAACTGTGGACTCTCACAGCAACTTCATTACAGTTGATCATCTTGTTGCACTAATGTCAGATGCAGTGATTGAGTGCCTTAACAGCCATTTTGCACGCTATGGCATACTTGATGTGGTGGCTTCTGATAACAAGACCCAGTTCACATCTTACCATTACAAGAAGTTTGCAAAGCAATGGATGTTTCAACATGAAACCGTATCACCAGGTAACAGCTAAGCTAATGGAGAAGCAGAGGGCAGCAGCCAAAGTGATGAAGTGGTTATGGCCCAAGTTCAGAGCTTCAGTAGAAGATCCCCTCAGAGGATTACTGAAGTTGCAGAATTCACCAGCCAAAGGACTAAGCCCGATCTCAGCACAAAGGTTATTTGAGAGAAGAACAAAGGCATTGTTTTCACCAACATAAAGCATGACTCCACCCATACTCTGCTGATGAGCCAGCCACCCATACTCTGCTGATGAGCCAGCCATTCATACTCTGCTGATGAGCCAGCCATTCATACTCTGCTGATGAGCCAACCATCCATACTCTGCTGATGAGCCAACCATCCATACTCTGCTGATGAGTCAGCCACCCATACTCTGCTGATGAGCCAGCCATTCATACCAGCCAGCCATCCATACTCTGCTGATGAGCCAACCATCCATACTCTGCTGATGAGCCAGCCATTCATACTCTGCTGATGAGCCAGCCATCCATACTCTGCTGATGAGCCAGCCATCCATACTCTGCTGATGAGCCAGCCATTCATACTCTGCTGATGAGTCAGCCACCCATTGATGAGCCATACCCATACTCTGCTGATGAGTCAGCCACCCATACTCTGTGGATGAGCCAACCACCCATACTCTGCTGATGAGCCAGCCATCCATACTCTGCTGATGAGCCAGCCATCCATACTCTGCTGATGAGCCAGCCATCCATACTCTGCTGATGAGCCAGCCATTCATACTCTGCTGATGAGTCAGCCACCCATACTCTGCTGATGAGCCAGCCACCCATACTCTGCTGATGAGCCAGCCATTCATACTCTGCTGATGAGCCAGCCATTCATACTCTGCTGATGAGCCAGCCATCCATACTCTGCTGATGAGCCAGCCATTCATACTCTGCTGATGAGCCAACCATCCATACTCTGCTGATGAGCCAACCATCCATACTCTGCTGATGAGCCAGCCACCCATACTCTGCTGATGAGCCAGCCACCCATACTCTGCTGATGAGTCAGCCACCCATACTCTGTGGATGAGCCAACCACCCATACTCTGCTGATGAGGCAGCCAACAAAGAAAAGAAAAGACTAAGATACCAGGTGTTCGGGCAATGAATTTAAAAACCTACAGATGGGTGATACAGCCTGAGTCCAGCCACTTAAATCGACCTCAAGAGATGGGAAAGAAGCTAAAATTACCAAACAAGGTTTAGGATGGTCATATAAAGTGGAGACAAGCCAGGGCAAAGTATACCGATGAAACAGGTGCTTCTTGTGACAGATTACTCCATCGGCACACTCATTTATCAATAGTTTTCCAGCAACTGACAGTTGAACCTCCACAAAGGTAGCTCCTTTGATAGCTAGAGAGGCAAATGATCCTGAGACAGAGATGACCATAGAGTATCCATAAACAGGCACAACCCGAGTTGGACACACTCAGGAAGAGACGTTCGCAAGCCAGTATGATACAGAAGTGAATAAGCAAACAATCTGTTGTCCAGGGTGGAAACACACCCAAGTTTTACAATCGTATATATTCATTTTTTTTCTTTTTTTCTTTTCTCTATCATTTGCATGTTCCCTAAAATAAAACAAAAAAATATTAAAATAAATAAATAGGGGCAAAGATGTTGAGTGTAATGGAAGTTAACCCCCTTTCACCAGCACAGGATTTAGGACAAATGAGGCCCTGTGCAAGTAAAGCTATTAGACCCCTTACTTGGGCCCTGAAGGAGGTAGGCTAGGCATGGAAGAAAGATGGCCCCCTCCCACTGACCAAAAGGGCCCTGGGATTAAGCATGCCTAATCACAATGGTAAATCCAGCACTGCCTTTCACAAATAGGGAGTTCAGTCCCTTAAGGAAGATGACCCAGATGTACTGCAATGAAAATAAAAACACAGATTACAATCTGTCTTCATCTTATCCTTCTTGACACACGCATAACATAACACACCCTGATCAGTTCCTAAGGGGTGTGAGGAAACTGAATTATTAAGGTTGGTTTATTAAGGAAACGTTAGCGTAGTGCTTCGTGATCAGACATAAAATGTTACATGGTAGAAATTTTACCAATTGCTACCATCATAATTGCGTAAATGTAAACTAAAGGAAAAAAAACGAACGGAAATTGTTGGTAAAACTGCAGTAAAGTTGGAAACACTGCAATGTGAAGTTTGTTTTTGATAAAGAGAGGAACTGCAGCTCAAATAGAGTTGAGACGTGTTTACTCAAATGTGATGTTTAAATATTGTTGAATTGTGTTTTTGCTTACACATAATTATCTATCTGTGGTGGATGCTGTAAAAATATTTATATATATATATATATATATATATATATATATATATATATATATATATATATATATATGTATATATATTATAGTTAATTGATTTAAAATATGTTTTTTACGCTACACAGTTCTAACCATGTTTCAAAAATGGAAGCTAAAAGCTCCGAATTTAATTTTGTAATTAAATTAAAGACATTAGTTCCATTTCATCCTCAAGCGAATTTTGGAGTAACTTTTAAAATTACTGGGTTTTAAAGACACAGCTAAAATCATAATTCATGTTTCCAAGGATACAGATAAATCGACTTTCACTAAACAAGGGGTGTCTGCGTGTTCATTATCGCTGTATTTTGATGTATCCGTTATTAGTTATGTTAATATTAATGCTCTGTAAATTTACATTGAGCACTATTTTGTAAAAATAAAATATCTATAAGAACACCGGATTATATATCTTACTGTTCTTTCTTTTTATTTATATATACATACATATATATATATATATATATATATATATATATATATATATATATATATATATCATACACCTCATGAATATTTTTAGAAAGCAATTTGAATTTTATGAAAGTATGTGTTAATTGTTTCTGGGTTAGTTTATAAACTACTAAAGACAGTTGATGTAAACTGAAGTTATAGGTGAGATCTAATGTTTATTACAATTTAGTTATGTTATTGTTATACTATGGCATTTTGACAAAGAATACCAAGTGTAAAAATGGTAAATGCTCATTTTAAAATTGTATTAGAAAGGAATTTTTAACATAAATGTCTTTAATATGGGTTTTTGTAATACATTATTTTGTTGTCAGTTATGTAAATAAAGATTAAAGAAATACAATGGTTTTGTTATTTACACATGAGATCAATCTTGTTTTTTTGTCAATTCTGGAAGGGTTTGGGAGAACTGGTCAGTGATTCGAAAGGGGTTGGGACAACTGGTCAGTGGTTTGAAAGGAACTGCCAGAACTGGTCAGTAGTTCGAAAGGGGTTGCAAGAACTGGTCAGTGGTTTGAAAGAGGTTAGGAGAACTGGTTGGTGGTTAGAAAGGGGTTGTGAGAACTGGTTGGTAGTTTGAAAGGGATTGCCAGAACTGGTTGGTGTTTTGAAAGAGGTTGCAAGAACTGGTCAGTGGTTCAAAAGGAATTGCCAGAACTGATTGGTGGTTCGAAAGGGGTTGTGAGAATTGGTTGGTGGTTTGAAAGGGGTGTGAACAAAGAAAAAGATTAACACTAGGATGGCTGAGGTGTCGTTTTTCGACATCTTCAAATTTCAACAAATTACTATGGAATAAGTAGTTTTGGTTTGTTGCTGAGGCTTATGGACAATTATTGAATTTTAGCAAAGATCCTTAACAGACTTAATTCTTTAAAAAATATTCAGTGGAATAGCTGATATTTGAGGTTTTACCTTGAATGACCGAGGTATGATGAATATAAATATAGATATCTAGACTCGTTTCGAAAAACCCTCGAATTTTTGATTTGCTAATCAAATCAATCTCGAGGGAAAAAAGGTTTTAAAAAAAGAAAGAGCTACAAACATGAACTTCTGCCGACAAAAAAATCGCACAGATGCAGGTCTGAAGCCCAAAGAAAAAACCCCGATACGAGTAACAACTAACTAACAAAAGAGCTCAATACAACCGTAGAGCAGACTTAGATACACCTAGTGAGCCAAACTTTCCCTGACGATCCGTTTAGGTGAAACCTAGGTAGGTTTGTCTGGCTCACTAGGTGTATCTATATATATATATATATATATATATATATATATATATATATATATATATATATATATATATATATATATATATATATATATATATATATATATATATATATATATATATATATATATTTTTCTTTCAGTATGAGGTATACTAATATTGAATTTCTTTTCAGACTTGTTATTCCTGACTTGAATATTGAATATATTAAAGATGGCTGCTTCATGGTGTAATGTAAATAAAGATGTCAAAGGAGCTGACCATCCTTGCATTTAGAATCACTGGCCTAAAGAAACCAATTTGTTCTACTTGACTCTATATATTCACCGGTTATGCATCTATACCAACAACAAAGATGAGGATAACAGTCCAAACATAAATAATGTAAACAAGGAAACATTATTTAACAAGTCTTTCATTTTTTTTTTGATAATACAAAAAGACAATTTTTTTTACAAAAAAGTTGAAGCCTTACCTGTTTAAAAGGAAGTTCTGTGTGCATTGTAAACATTCGAAACAATGCGATGAAGATAATCATCATTAGTGGTAGTAAGGCCATCACCCATCCTATTGCATTGGCCCAACCGGGATAGACATAATCGCCATAGTTCAAAGGTGTATACTGAATCCAGTTAAAAATCATCAAAAACTGTAAAGTAAAAATAAATAAGTAAATAAACATCAAACATTTAAATATATATTGGTTAAATTTGATAGTTACAAATATCTGTTAAATATTAAATTAAATTGAATTAAAATACTGAGCTCTGTTCCATCTTCAAGCAAAATTTTTTTTTTCAAAAAAAAATTTTGCTTACTGAAGATGGAACAAAGCTTCCTTTTTCAAATAATTATATTGAAGTTTTTGGCTCTTGTTTTGAAGCATGAGAACTCTTATGTAGCGTGTTGGAATCATATTTTTAAATAAATAATTATATTTATACTCTACTTTTGTATCAAGCACTATTTTTAAAAATAATAACAAAAATACTAAAAGAACTTTGGATTATTTACCTAACGAATTCTTTTCTTTTTTTATATATTTTTCACACACACACATATATATATATATATATATATATATATATATATATATATATATATATATATTTATATATATATTAAAAAGAAGAGAGAACCCGCAAACATTTTTGGTTGTAATGTGGATTTTTTTAAAGAAAATATGTATTATGCTTTATTTTCTATAATTTTGCTTTTGTGACTCCCTGTATTGTGTGTTGGTTAAATTTTGGATGAGGTTAATATGTCTTTCAGGTTTTTAGATTGGCATTTGCTTTAATTATTTTGGTTGTTTTTTTAATATTTTTTAGTTTATCATTCTTGTTAAGTAGGTCTAGATTTTTTGTAATTTCTGTAAATAGTTCTAGATTGTTCTTGTTCTATGTTGAGACATATGCTAGAGTTTGTTCGACGTAATGTTTCTTTGGATTTTGTAGTTGGTCTAAAGGAATTTTTTTTGCGAGCTCAAAACCTTTGTTTATTAGTGTTATGGGGTAGCCTTGTTTTTTTAGAGTTCTATGTAGTTCTTACAGATGGATTTTTCAGGGGTGTTTGTCCGTCACTATAGTACAAACTCCACGTACTAGAGAATAGGGGATGGATTTCAGGCATCTTTTTGGGTGATGGCTCTTGAAATGAAGATATTGTTGGGTGTCTGTAGGTTTGTTGTAGATATCTGTGATTATTCAGTTGTTTTTATATCTAATAGTAATTCATTAAAGTTATATTCTTGGGTGAATTTCATTTATGTAAAGGAATGAGAAAGATATTATTGTGTACAGAAACTGTTTGCAGTGATTAATAATCCAAGACAGATTTCTATTCTGGTGTTCTAGTGTCTTTAAGGACACTAGAACACCAGAATAGAAAAAAAAATTAAAAATTTTGCTTTTTTATTTTTAATGTTTTTTATCATTTCCTCTCAAGCAAGACAATAAATATATATAAGACACAATGGGTTCCATTTTATGCCAAAAATATAAAAAAAAAAAACATTATTAAGGAATAGACCAATAGGAGAAACAGGAATAGTTTGTAACGATTGATAAAATGATTGAAATAAGAATAGTAAAGCAGTTACCGTTAATGTTGCTGGAGAAATGTATTTCCAGAAAAGGGAAAAGTATTTGTGAAAAGTTCTTCCTTGCTGTCCAATCATAAGTTCAATTTCAATGATGAATTCTTGGGCACCTGAAAAAGATTAAATTATTAATTATATTATATATATATATGATGTATGTGTGGTGTGATAAAGGTATTGGACATATATATATATATATATATATATATATATATATATATATATATATATATATATATATGTATGAACCTTTCATTTATTTTATTGTTTCCCATTAGAATAAGTGAAAATTTTTTACTATAGGAATGCATTGGAAAAAGATTTTTAATAGGAATGCATTGAAATGATTTTTGTTATAGGAATGCATTGGAAATGATTTTTTATACTATAGGAATTTTTTTGGAAATGATTTTTTTATAGATTAATGCATTGGAAATGATTTTTACTATAGAAATGCATTGAAATAATTTTTACTATAGATATGCATTGGAAATGATTTTTACTATAGGAATGCATTTGAAATGATTTTTACTATAGAATTTCTTGCCAATGATTTTTACTATAAAATGAATTATAAATGATTTTTTACTATAGGAATGCATTGGAAATGATTTTTTACTATATGAATGCATTGAAATAATTTTTTTTTATATAGGAATTATTTAAATGATTTTACTATATAATGCATTGCCAATAATTTTTATAGGAATGCATTGAAATTATTTTTTACTATAGGAATGCATTGGAAATGATTTTTATATATTAATAAATTTTCAATTTTCTTTTTTCTATAGGAATGCATTGGAAATGATTTTACTATAGGAATGCATTGACAATGATTTTTACTATAGAAATGCTTTGGAAATGATTTTCTATAATTTGATTCAATATATAACCAAAAATAAAATAGTTGATCATTAAATTCTTTGTATATTAATATATATATGTTTGTTTTTACCATGTATTCAAATTTAGAATGCATTCAATTATTTAAATCAAAGAAGACTGCCCAACTAGATTGGATTTTTAGTCCATTATTTGAAAATATATACATGCCACCCTTTGTTTCTAGAAAAAAAAAACATTAAAATAGATATAAGTCATATATATGTTTCACAATCTATCACCAATTTATTGAATATTGTATTTTGTTTTTCTGATTTTTTCCCTAAGCAAGGCAATGTTTTGACAAAAAAATTCTGGAGGTACTGATTATTAAAAAAAATAAAATTTTATTAAAATTAAGAAGATATGAAAAAATGATTGTCATTACTTTTAAATTTTTGAAGATCAAATTTGACTGAAAAGCAAGAGGCTGGGAGAGAGGATGAAAGGATTTACATAGATTTTTTCTACTCTCTGTCATTCAGTTACCTAAAATCATATAAAGTTTATATATATATATATATATATATATATATATATATATATATATATATATATATATATCATATGCATGGTTTTATATAAAGTGGATATCAGCTTTTTTGAGGAGCTGAGTTAGAATTCAGTCAGAATCCATTACATTCACTTATGGGCCAACAACCTCGGGAAAGGTATAAATCCTCTTCTTCTCCCTCCAGCTATGGGTAAATAGCAGGACAGACTGGGTTCTGTAGCCTTGGATGGCAACTGGTCTAGGAGAAGGAGAAATCTGAATCAAAACCTTCATGTGGGTCATTTGGGGACCTTGTGGCACGTAGTGCACAATGGTCTCTGTATTCGGCCCTTCAAAAGTATGGATGGTTCTGCACAAAACCTTCACCACTATAATCAAATCTCATGTGCTAAAAGAACCCATTGAGTTATTGCTTGACCCTCATGCTTCAAATACAATGGGGAGAGTCCACTATATATATATATATATATATATATATATATATATATAATAAAATAATAAACTAGAATTAAAATTTATAAAATAAAATAAAGATAGCTTCCCCATATTGTTTATATAAATATTTTTATAGTAATTGTTTTTTTTAAACATTTCACCTCGAGCAAGGCAATAAAGCCACTAAGATGTAATGGTTACTGAGTGTGAGAGAATATGAGAAAATGGAAATATTATTAAAGAGAAAGAACAATTAAAAACAAGAATTAAGAAATCGGTAGATAATGATTGACATTGCATTTGAACTTTTGAAGATCAATGTGACTCGAAAGCAAGTGGTTGGAAGAGAGTTCCTTGCGAAAATTTATAAAAAAGAAACTCTTTTGGTAGAACTTACTATTGCATCTATTTCAAATGTAAAATAATAAGACCTAACTGCCAATCTAGTACTGCACTTAAATCCGTAAAGGTACCGAAAGAGTAACAGAACAATTGCTATGAAAATATTTTTAGAAAAGGTGATGGGAAAATGATTAAAGCTCAGATGCCATGTCAGGACCCACCAACTTTTATATTAAGAGATGGCTGATGCTAACCTTCAGGAAAATAACATATTGTACTTTCTCAGTATAATGTTTCCTGCTGACATGAAGTGGAATGATTATATAGAATCCATTTCTAGGTCTGCTGCAAGGGAAGTCGATTCCTTGTCATACCAGGCAGTTTTTTTGTTAGAATCTATCTTACACATTTATGACTCTACCTTTATTCCATACATTGAATTTGGTCTGGTGCTTTTACTATGTATCTAGAGATTTTGGACAAAATCCAAAAAATAATCTGCAATGTTATTGGTCCCGGCCTAGTATCTCAGCTTCAGTTATATTCCTTCTGCTGTAATGTATCTTTCCTGTGCCATTTTTATAAATATTTTCATTGTAATTGTTCTTTCCTCTTTAAATTGTTGTTTTATTCCCCTCCCCGGACAGACAATGAATTGTGTATATGGGGACTAGTCCAGACTTTCATAGAGACATTGTGGTATTATGGTGAATGTAATAAGAAAGGTAAGTAGGAATGCATTGTTTTGGTGTTAAGAGTATTGGGTCAGGGTTCATGGCTAGTTAAGTTTAACATTAAGACAGAAGAAGACCGTCCTTTTCTTCCATTCCCCATTTTGGCCTTGTGCTACATTTTGTATTAAATTACAAATAAATATCCCTTTCCTTTTTGATACCTCAGCATGATAAATTTAAGTACAGGGTTGGCAGTTAGGTCTCATTATTTTACTGATGAAATTGCTAGATGCAAACATAAGATCTATGATAATGGTAATATTAACTGTTTCCCTATAAGGAAATACTTGGCATTCACTGAGTAGCCAGTACTTTTGTCAGTTGAAATTTATAAAATCTTTCTCTTAAAACAATTTTTTAGGAAAACAGATTTCTCAAATCCAGTAGATTTTATCACTCTTTCCAGTACAGATGGGGGGTTTCCTTCCTAACCTTTTGTTTGAAGTGGTGCCAAATGTCAACATCTTGATTATGTCATTATTTTCTATTCGAGTTACATGTGCTATCCATTTTAGTTATTGCCGCTGTTGATAGTCCACAATGATGTGGTTTCTGTTATTTGGTACAGTTCTTTGTTCATGTTTCTGTAGCATCAGTCCATAGTGTTCAAAGAGGGATGATCTTTGTCAAGGCCCTCAGGTTTTACTCGCTCAAAGCCTTTTGTCTCTATTGATGTTTGGAAGAAGTTGTATACAGCTGACAGTTTAGATATTCCTGAACAGGTTTGGGGACATCCATATTAAAGTCTCAATCTGACAAGGTTATTTAAAAACATGGCTCAAGTTTTCAGGTTGATGTTTTGGTTTCATAGCTGTTTCTTCTGTTGCACGTTTCACTTGTGAGACTCTTTTGTGATGTCAACGAATACTTGTTGTCACTTTCATAATGCTTGTTGTAGTAGAGACTTTGTAATTGCAAATACAACTACAGTAATGTCATTGAACAATATTGGTATCAGACACCTTCTAATAACACTTGCACTAATAGTACTTGTTTTTAAATACTTAAAAATGTTTTAAAAGTAACCACTGAATAGAAATCCATTATAGTGATGATATTCACTAAATATGCTCCAAATGATCTCTTGTGGCACAAGGGCGAATTTTTGTGGGGTTGCCGATTTCATAATTTTTTACAAGAAAACATCTCCGTAATTCCGTAAAAAATAAAAATTTTGCTTGGTTTTCTTCCCAGGCAAAACTGATTGCCCTTCCAGCATAAAATTCGTTTGGGTTCCTCTCTAAAATAAATTATAGAGAAAATCTTTCACAATACAACTACCAAAGTAATTCTACTTTAGTGATCACTTAGATTCCCAATTAATTCCTATAAATATATTTATCTTCTGTCTTCTTAATTCTTGGTCTTTTTATTGTCCTCTCTCTTAAATAATGTTTCCGCAGTTTTTGATTTCCACTCAACTTTAATCTTGAAAAGTTTAAATGCAATGTCAATTGTTATCTTCTGTCTTCTTAATTCTTGTTCTTTTATTGTTCTCTCTCCTTAATAATGTTTCCGTCTTCTTGCTTCCTCAACTCAACTTTATCTTGAAAATTTAAATGCAATGTCAATTGTTATCTTCTGTCTTCTTAATTCTTGTTCTTTTATTGTTCTCTCTCCTTAATAATGTTTTTTTTATTCTTTTCATTTCCAATCAACTTTAATCTTGAAAAGTTTAAATGCAATGTCAATTGTTATCTTCTGTCTTCTTAATTCTTGTTCTTTTTTTTGTTCTCTCTCCTTAATAATGTTTCCGTTTTCTTTCTTTCTAATATTCAACTTTAATCTTGAAAAATTTAAATGCAATGTCAATTGTTATCTTCTTCTTCTTAATTCTTTTCTTTTTTATTGTTCTCTCTCCTTAATAATGTTTCCGGCTTCTTCCTTTCCATTCAACTTTGATCTTGAAAAGTTTAAATGCAATGTCAATTGTTATCTTCTGTCTTCTTAATTCTTGTTCTTTTATTGTTCTCTCTCCTTAATAATGTTTCTGGCTTTTTTTTTTTCAACTCAACTTTGATCTTGAAAAGTTTAAATGCAATGTCAATTTTATCTTCTTCTTCTTAATTCTTGTTCTTTTATTGTTCTCTCTCCTTAATAATGTTTTTTAATTCTTTTTCTTCAACTCAACTTTGATCTTGAAAAGTTTAAAATGCAATGTCAATCGTTATCTTCTTTTCTTCTTAATTCTTGTTCTTTTTTGTTCTCTCTCTCCTTAATTTTTTTGTTTCCGGCTTTTTTTCTTTCAACTCAACTTTGATCTTGAAAAGTTTTTTTTTTTAAATGTCAATTGTTATCTTCTGTCTTCTTAATTCTTGTTCTTTTATTGTTCTCTCTCCTTAATAATTAATTTTCATAAAATCTTTTCTTTCAACTCAACTTTGATCTTGAAAAAAAAAAAATGCAATGTCAATTGTTATCTTCTGTCTTCTTAATTCTTTTTCTTTTATTGTTCTCTCTCCTTAATAATGTTTTTTTTTTCTTTTTTTTCATTCAAAATTTGATCTTGAAAAGTTTAAATGCAATGTCAATTGTTATCTTCTTCTTCTTAATTCTTGTTCTTTTATTGTTCTCTCTCCTTAATAATGTTTTCAAATTCTTGCTTTCCACTCAACTTTTTCTTGAAAAAAAAAAATGCAATTAAATTTTGTTATCTTCTGTCTTCTTAATTCTTGTTCTTTTATTGTTCTCTCTCCTTAATAATGTTTCCGGCTTCTTGCTTTCCTTTTCAATTTTGATCTTGAAAAGTTTAAATTAAATGCAATGTCAATCGTTATCTTCTGTCTTCTTAATTCTTGTTCTTTTTATTGTTCTCTCTCCTTAATAATGTTTCCGCTTCTTGCTTTCAACTCAACTTTGATCTTGAAAAGTTTAAATGCAATGTCAATCGTTATCTTCTGTCTTCTTAATTCTTGTTCTTTTATTGTTCTCTCTCCTTAATAATGTTTCCGGTTTTTTTTTCAACTCAACTTTGATCTTGAAAAAATTTAAATGCAATGTCAATTGTTATCTTCTGTCTTCTTAATTTTGTTCTTTTTTTGTTCTCTCTCCTTAATAATGTTTTTCTTCTTTTTTTTCAACTCAACTTTGATCTTGAAAAGTTTAAATGCAATGTCAATTTTATCTTTTTCTTCTTAATTCTTGTTCTTTTATTGTTCTCTCCTCATTAATAATGTTTCCGGATCTTTTTTCTTTTCTTTTGATCTTTAAAAGTAAAATTTGTCAATTGTTATCTTCTTCTTTTAATTCTTGTTCTTTTATTGTTCTCTCTCCTTTAATGTTTTTTGGAAATGTTTTCAAAAAATTTTTTGAAAAGTTTAAATGAATGTCAATTTATAAATGTCTTTCAATCAATTTTTTTATTTTCTTCTTCTTAAATTTTATTGTTCTTTATTCTTTTAAGTCTCTTGTGTTATTGTTTTTTTGTTTCTTAAATCTTGTTTTTTAAAAAACTCAAATAATTGATTCTTGAAAAGTTTGAAAAGTTTAAATCAATTTCAATTGTTATCTTCTGTCTTAAAATTCTTGTTCTTTTATTGTTCTCTCCTTAATAATGTTTCCGGCTTCTTCATGTTCTCTTTCCAAAAAACTTTGATCTTTTGAAAAGTTTAAATTTTTTGTTTTATTTATTATCTTCTTCTTCTTAATTTTTGTTCTTTTTGTTTCTCTCCTTAATAATGTTTCCGAACTTTCAACTCAATTTGATCTTGAAAAGTTTAAATGCAATGTCAATCGTTATCTTCTGTTTTTCTTAATTCTTGTTCTTTTTTTGTTCTCTCTCCTTAATAATGTTTCCATTTTTCTTCTCTTTTCCATTCAACTTTGATCTTGAAAAGTTTAAATGCAATGTCAATCGTTATCTTCTGTCTTCTTAATTCTTGTTTTTTATTATTGTTCTCTCTCCTTAATAATGTTTCCGGCTTTTTTTTTCCATTCAACTTTGATCTTGAAAAGTTTAAATGCAATGTCAATTGTTATCTTCTGTCTTCTTAATTCTTGTTCTTTTTTTGTTCTCTCTCCTTAATAATGTTTTCCGGCTTCTTCCTTTCCATTCAACTTTGATCTTGAAAAGTTTAAATGCAATGTCAATTGTTATCTTCTGTCTTCTTAATTCTTGTTCTTTTTTTTTGTTCTCTCTCCTTAATAATGTTTTTTTTTCTTTGCTTTTCACTCAACTTTGATCTTGAAAATTTTTAAATTTGTCAATTGTTATCTTCTGTCTTCTTAATTCTTGTTCTTTTTTATTGTTTCTCTCTCCTTTTTATAATGTTTCCGGCTTCTTTTTTTTCAACTTTGATCTTGAAAAGTTTAAATGCAATGTCAATTGTTATCTTCTGTCTTCTTAATTCTTGTTCTTTTTTTTGTTCTTTCTCCTTAATAATGTTTCCAAATTTTGCTTTTTGTTAAACTCAACTTTGATCTTGAAAAGTTTAAATGCAATGTCAATTGTTATCTTCTTCTTCTTTCTTAATTTTGTTCTTTTATTGTTCTCTCTCCTTAATAATGTTTTTTTTTTTCTTCCTTTCCATTCAACTTTGATCTTGAAAAAAATTTAAATGCAATGTCAATTGTTATCTTCTGTCTTCTTAATTTTTTTTCTTTTATTGTTCTCTCTCTTTAATAATGTTTTCCATGATTTTTTGCTTTTAACTCAACTTTGATCTTGAAAAGTTTAAATGCAATGTCAATTGTTATTTTTTCTTTCTTCTTTTTATTCTTGTTCTTTTTTATTGTTCTCTCTCCTTAATAATGTTTCCTTCTTTTTCTTTCTTCCTTTTCCATTCAACTTTTATCTTTTTGTTCTTTTTTTTTAATGCAATGTCAATTGTTATCTTCTGTCTTTTTAATTTTTGTTCTTTTTTTGTTCTCTCTCCTTAATAATGTTTCCGGCTTCTTTATCAATTTTTTTAACTCAACTTTGATCTTGAAAAGTTTAAATAAAATGTCAATTGTTATCTTCTGTCTTCTTAATTCTTGTTCTTTTTTTTGTTTTCTCTCTCCTTAATAATGTTTCCGGCTTCTTCCTTTCCATTCAACTTTGATCTTGAAAAGTTTAAATGCAATGTCAATTGTTATCTTCTGTCTTCTTAATTTTGTTCTTTTTATTGTTCTCTCTCCTTAATAATGTTTCCGGCTTCTTTTTTCCATTCAACTTTGATCTTGAAAAAAAAATAAATGCAATGTCAATTGTTATCTTCTGTCTTCTTAATTTTTGTTCTTTATTGTTCTCTCTCCTTAATAATGTTTCCGTTATTTCTTCCTTTCCATTCAACTTTGATCTTGAAAAATTTAAATTCAATGTCAATTGTTATCTTCTGTCTTCTTAATTCTCTTTTTTTTTCTTGTTCTCTCTCCTTAATAATTTTCTTTTTTTCTTGCTTTCCACTCAACTTTGATCTTGAAAAGTTTAAATGCAATGTCAATTGTTATCTTCTGTCTTCTTAATTCTTGTTCTTTTTTCTTGTTCTCTCTCTTAATAATGTTTATTTTTCTTGCTATCAATCAACTCAACTTTGATCTTGAAAAGTTTAAATGCAATGTCAATTGTTATCTTCTGTCTTCTTAATTCTTGTTCTTTTATTGTTCTCTCTCCTTAATAATGTTTCTTTTTTCTTGCATTTTCCATTCAACTTTGATCTTGAAAAGTTTAAATGCAATGTCAATTGTTATCTTCTGTCTTCTTAATTCTTGTTCTTTTATTGTTCTCTCTCTTAATAATGTTTCCGGCTTCTTGCTTTCCAATCAACTTTTGATCTTGAAAAATTTAAATGCAATGTCAATTGTTATCTTCTGTCTTCTTAATTCTTGTTCTTTTATTGTTCTCTCTCCTTAATAATGTTTCCGAAAAAAATCCTTTCCATTCAACTTTCATCTTGAAAAGTTTAAATGCAATTTTATTATTGTTAAAATTTTCTGTCTTCTTAATTCTTGTTCTTTTTATTGTTCTCTTAATCCTTAATAATGTTTCCGGCTTCTTTTTCAACTCAACTTTGATCTTGAAAAATTTTAAATGCAATGTCAATTGTTATCTTTTTAATTCTTTTCTTAATTCTTTTCTTTTCTTTTGTTCTCTCTCCTTAATAATGTTTTTTTTTCTTTCTTTTTTTTTCAATTTTGATCTTGAAAAGTTTTAAATTCAATGTCAATTGTTATCTTCTTGTCTTCTTAATTTTTGTTCTTTTATTGTTATATTCTCTCCTTTTTTTTTTTTTAAAATTTCCAAAATTTTCTTTCAACTCAACTTCTTTTTTGATTCTTAAAAAGTTTAAATGCAATAAAAATCGTTATCTTCTGTCTTCTTTTATTTTTGTTCTTTTATTGTTCTCTCTCTCCTTAATAATTTTTCTTTTTTCTTCCTTTCCATTCAACTTTTTCATCTTTAAAAAGTTTAAATGCAATGTCAATTGTTATCTTCTGTCTTCTTAATTCTTTGTTCTTTTATTGTTTTCTCTTTCCTTAATAATGTTTTTAACTTCTTTTCTTTTTTCCATTCTTTCTTTGATCTTGAAGTTTAAATGCAATGTCAATTGTTATCTTCTTTCTTTTAATTCTTGTTCTTTTTATTGTTCTCTCTCCTTAATAATGTTTTCTTATTCTTTTTCAAATTTCATTTGAAAGATTTTAAAAAGTTAAAAATGCAATTGTCATTTTTTCTTCTTCTTCTTAAATCTTTTTTCTTTTATTGTTCTCTCTCTTTAATAATGTTTCCAAAAATTTTCTTTCAAATTAAATTGATCTTGAAAATTTTAAATGCAATGTCAATTGTTATCTTCTGTTTTCTTAATTCTTGTTCTTTTATTGTTCTCTCTCCTTAATAATGTTTCCGGCTTCTTTCTTTCCATTCAACTTTGATCTTGAAAAGTTTAAATGCAATGTCAATTTTTATCTTCTGTCTTCTTAATTCTTGTTCTTTTATTGTTCTCTCTCCTTAATAATGTTTCCAACTTCTTCCATTCCATTCAACTTTGATCTTGAAAAGTTTAAATGCAATGTCAATTGTTATTATCTTTTGTCTTCTTAATTCTTGTTCTTTTATTGTTCTCTCTCCTTAATAATAATGTTTCTTTTTTTCTTGCTTTTTTAAATCAACTTTGATTTGAAAATTTAAATGCAATGTCAATTTTTATCTTCTGTCTTCTTAATTCATTCTTTTCTTATTCTCTCTCCTTAATATATGTTTTTTTTTAATAATGAATTTTTTTTTGATTTTAAATTTTTAAATTCTAAATCAATTGTTATCTTTTTTCTTATATTTTTTTTTTTTTATTGTTCTCTCTTTAATAATATTTTTTTTCTTTTCCATTCAAATTTTTTTTTATGAAAATTTAAATGCAAAATGTCAATTGTTCTGTCTTTCTTCTTATTTTCTTCTTTTTTTGTTCTCTCTCTCTCAAATTGTTTTCGGCTTCTTTCTTTCCATTCAACTTTGAAAAATAAGTTTAAATGCAATGTCAATATGTTATCTTCTGTCTTCTTAATTCTTGTTCTTTTTATTGTTCTTCTCTCCTTAATAATGTTTCTTTTTTCTTCTTCCTTTCCATTCAACTTTGATCTTGAAAAATTTAAATGCAATGTCAATTGTTATCTTCTTCTTCTTAATTCTTGTTCTTTTATTGTTCTCTCTCCTTTTAATAATGTTTCCGTTTCTTTTTTCAACTCAACTTTGATCTTGAAAAGTTTAAATGCAATGTCAATTGTTATCTTCTGTCTTCTTAATTCTTGTTCTTTTATTGTTCTCTCTCCTTAATAATGTTTCTTTTTTTCTTCCTTTCCATTTTTCTTTTGATCTTGAAAAGTTTTTGCAATGTCAATTGTTATCTTCTGTCTTGTTAATTCTTGTTCTTTTATTGTTCTCTCTCCTTAATAATGTTTTTTTTTCTTTCTTTCAACTCAAAATGATCTTGAAAAATGTTTTTAAATGCAATGTCAATTGTTATCTTCTGTCTTCTTAATTCTTTGTTCTTTTATTGTTCTCTCTCTCCTTAATAATGTTTTTTTTTCCTTTCCATTCAACTTTGATCTTTTGAAAAAGTTTAAATGCAATGTCAATTGTTATCTTCTGTCTTCTTAATTCTTGTTCTTTTTATTCTTCTCTTAATAATTGTTTCCGGCTTCTTTTATTCTTTAAATATGTTCATTGATTGATCTTGAAAAGTTTAAATGCAATGTCAATTGTTATCTTCTTTCTTCTTAATTCTTATTCTTTTTTATTGTTTTCTCTTTAATAATGTTTGAAATTTTTTTTTCTTTTTTTCAAATTTCTTTTTTTATCTTGAAAAGTTTAAATGCAATGTCAATTGTTATCTTCTGTTTTCTTAATTTTTGTTCTTTTATTATTCTTTCTCTCTTAATAATGTTTCTGGCTTTGTTCCAAACTTTATCTTGAAAAATTAAATGCAATGTCAATTGTTATCTTCTGTCTTTTAATTTTCGTTTTATTGTTCATCTCTCCTTAATAATGTTCCCACCTTCTTGCTTTCCAGTTAAATTTGATCTTGAAAAAATTTTTTTATTTTTATTTAGTTGTTATCATCTTTTGTTATTAATTCCTGTTCCTTTTAAAATTTCCCTCCTGAACCCCGCCTGAGTCCCATTGGATATTTTGATACCCACAAATTTTTAAACTACTCTTAATTGGTAACTTGTTTCTTTTACTGTGTATATGCTAAAACAAATATTTTAATGAAAAAGAAGGTGTGTGGCATTGTGGTCATATTCAGTTGCCTGTTTCTCATTTGTCATCAGGGGTAGAATTTAAAAATCATTATAAAAAAAAAATTTGAGGTGACTAATACAGGGTTAATAATGTTTTGTCATATTCTTTTGATTTTGAAAAACTTTTGCATTTCTGGGATAAAGCCAAATTTGTTTGGGTTGATATGATTAAAATTTATAAAAACAATAATAATCAATTTCTGTACATTTTTTTTTTTTTATTTTTGTAAAGCATATAATATACTAAATTCAGCCAGTACAACCCATGTTTTTCTCTGTCTCAGCACAGGGTATAAATCTTGTACAGCTGTCATGATTGTCTCCAAAAGGGCAAACTGTAAAAGTAAAAATGAAATAAAACATTATTCACACTATTTACATTCAGACTGTTGTCCCCATCTTTGTTGTTGTTATCACTGAATTTCTGGGATGAGGCATTATCATTATTTACACTATTTACATTTGGACTATTGCACTAATCTTTGTTGACGTTATCACTGAATTTCTGGGATGAGGCGTTATCATTATTTACACTATTTACATTCGGACTATTGTACTAATCTTTGTTGACGTTATCACTGAATTTCTGGGATGAGGCATTATCATTATTTACACTATTTACATTTGGACTATTGTACTAATCCTTTTTGTTGTTATCACTACATTTCAGCCATTGTGACCATTGGCCTTCATGGGTGTATATCGATCTGGCTAACCTACAAGGGATTCTGAACAGTCAAATAAAAAAATAAAAGAAATGAAGATTGTTTAAGAAAAGAATTGTAATTCAATGAAGCAAAGAATATAATTTTCCATCCATTTGAAAGGAAGTGTTATCTCTCTTCGAATTCAGAACACCATAAATTATACTAATGTTTCTTTAACAAGTCGAATGCATGTGAAACATAATTAATTAATGAAAATCAAATGACACAAAATTAAAAATACCATAATTTCTTTCATTTTTTTTTCATAACTCATTCTCTGATGAAGCTTTAATAAAAGAGAAACATGTTAGATTGATAAACGTTTCCTATTTGTTCTTTATCTTATAGATAGATAGATAGTAGGTGCCTTCACTAATTTGCTGAAAAAAGGCCTCAAAAATGGTCACTAGACACACCCAAACACATTATCACCCAAATCCCACAAGACCAATTAGAAATGTGATACACAAAAATACAGGCATGTCAACATCCTTCTAACATCCTCAGGAATTATTTAAAAAACAGACACTACAAGACTGACACAAAAAAAACCACTGGAACCCAGACACACACGCACATTATCGCCACAAGACAAAGAGGTGTGAGGTTTAACTGACCAATGAAAAACAAACCATATAGAACTAAAAGTACTAGAACTTTCTTTGATTCCATAATTTATTACCCAAAAATCTCTTATGAAACTTAAATATAAACATTAAAAATTCTTTTTTACAAAATGAAAAGATATATAAATAAATAAAAGATATATCTGTCTGTCTCTCTCTATCTATATATATATATATATATATATATATATATATAATATATATATATATATATATATATATATATATATATATATATATATATATATATATATATATAGATTAAAATAAATATTACATGGGCAAAACATATATAAATAAATAAAAATATATCTGTCTCTCTCTCTCTCTCTCTCTCTATATATATATATATATATATATATATATATATATATATATATATATATATATATATATATATATATTTATATAGAGAGAGAGATAGATAATAGATAGATAGATAAATTAAATAATTACTTACATGGGCAAAGATATATAAATAAATAAAGATATATCTGTCTCTTTCTCTCTCTCTCTCTCTCTCTCTCTATCTGTATATATATATATATATATTATATATATATATATATATATATATAGATAGATAGATAGATAGATAGATAGATTAAAATATTACTTACATGGTCAAAGATATATAGATAAATAAATAATATATATATATATATATATATATATATATATATATATATATATATATATATATATATATATATATCTTTATTTATCTATATATCTTTTCATATATATATATATATATTTAATTTGGATTGATGTGAGTTTGTGACCCTAGGTTTCACGCTTTTGCAAACATCAGAGTTAGCTCTATCTCTGATATTGTGCGCTTTCTAATAAGTACTGTACACATAATATATAAATAATAATATATACAATATATCACACACACACACACACATTATTATATTTATATACACACTCTTTTCACACACACACACATATATTAAAATATTACTTACATGTGCAAAGATATATAGATTAATCTTTGTCTATATATCTTTGCTCATGTAAGTAATCTTTTAATAGTCTGTTTGAATTCGTTTAGTAACACTTTCAAATTTGAATATTTATGGGTGTGTATATGTGTGTGTCTTTATTAATGTATGTGTATGTGATCGTTTATATATGCCTTTCATTGTATATATATATTCTCTGTTTTATTTTTTTTAAAGTGTTGTGGACATCTATTTCCTGTTTAGTTTGTGTCTGCATATTTATATATCTAAATATGTCTACATGTGTATGTATTGTCTTTTGCAAAACTTCAAATGTATCTAAGTTGTAACAAAGCTTTACATCCATATTAGATTTTAATGTTTATTCTGAGTTTTTGATCTTTTAATTATAACAAAATAAATAACAAAATATTTTTTTCCTCAGCTTCTTCTTTAAATAATTTTATAATATAAAACTTAATACAGATTAAATTTAAAATTTAAAATTGGTAATTTTTAATTTTCAATTTAATAGTAAACTCAGTAGGCATGTAAGATCTTGGCATCTGAAGCATTTCCAAAAAGGTGAAGTGTTGAGGAGTTGGACCTTTATTGGTCTCTGATTCAGTGTACTCATAAAACTTGGCCTTGTGTCACATCCTTTCCGAATGGGTGTGCAGTTAAATACTTGTCTTATACAATTTTCTGCCATTCAGTTTCTTTCAGTTTGAAAGTATAATGTATATATCTAGATTAGTAGAATAGAGTTGTCTCCCCTTATCACTGTTATGGCTTACCGTACTTGACGGTTTATAAGATGCACCCCAATTTCAGCATGGCAAATCAAAAAAAATTAGTAATTAGTAAAATTATTAGTAAATGGTACCCCCTAGGCTATATTTATGAGGTATTATTTTGGTTAAACAAGCCATGATTACAATTAAATGAAAAATAGTAGGAAAAAAAAAAGAATACAAGCCTATAAAAACTTTATTCTTTATTATATCCAAAGGTAAGAAAGCAAAATAAAAAAAAATCAAGCAATTATTGAAATTGAACAAAAACCATTAAAATTCAGTCAAAAATTTTACTTTATATGATCTGTAGAACCTGTGTCATGTAAACGTCTTAGTGGAATAATTAGGATATAAAAATTCTGATTGTATTTTTACAAATGCAACCGGAAGTTATCGCAAGAAAAATATTAATGAAACAAATATATTTTATAAATATATAATTTGAATTTATTGCATATAATTTTAGTGAAACAAAATATTAATATTAAAGGTAAGACACAGGGGAATTTTAAAATATTTTTAGTAAATATTATATGCCGTCAAATACGGTAATTTCGCAAACACTAATTGGGAAATGTATGGAGTTGTCTCAAGTAGAATCATTACTAATTCCAAAAATTCTTACAATCTAAAAATATTATCTGGATTTAAATAAACTGCAAAGGGTTGATAAGCCATAAAAAAAAAACAAATCAATCAATCGGTACGGGAGTTATAAATAATTATAAGCCCCTTAATATTTATATATACAAGAATTTTTTCCATTGCCTTCACCAAGTATTGAATTCACAGTCTTTGGGTCCTGTCACTGGATCTAACTAATGCCTTTATCCACTGTGCTATGTGTCCTCAAGGATAAAGGCGTTACTTAGAATTATAAGGTGGTTAAGGCAGTGGAGAACTTGGAGAGAGGAATTAACAGGACATAACTGATAACTGACATCCATTAAAAACATGGCATGTGGAACTAGAACAGTCTACCCCAGTGAGTGAAATAAAGGGTTCAGTTCGACATTCCAACCACCTGAAGAAGACCGGAATGTACAATGACCGAAATGTTGTCATCAATATGGCGACAAAGATGAGGACAATAGTCTGAATAATGTAAATAGCGTACATAATACCTCATCTCAGAAATATAGACAGATACTGAAGAAGGCTGGAGCATACAATGGATGAAACTTTGTAATAAATTTGGCGACAAGGATGAAGACAATAGTCTGAATAATGTAAATAGTGTACATAATACCTCATCTCAGAAATATAGACAGATACTGAGATAAATATCAATGATTTAAGTCTGAATCATTACTTAGTTCAGGACTATATAAATATTTGTCTCTTTTATTTGTTGAGTTGATAAGCATTTCTTGGTTCAGGGATAGATAAATACTGATTGTTAATATTTGAGTCTGTAAGAATTTTCTTTGTCCAGCAATAAGTAAATAATTATTGTTTATATTTTTAAGAGTCCTTGACTTGCTTCAGGGATATGTAAATATAATTCATTTATGTTTGGGTCTATAAAAATTTATTTGATCCAAGAATAGGTAAATATTGGTCATTTATATCTGATTCTATAAGTACTTACTTGGTTCAAGGATAGATAAATATTGGTTGTTTATATTTAAGTCTCTAAACATTTACTTGGTTCAGGGATAGACAATATTGGTTGTTTATATTTAAGTCTCTAAACATTTACTTGGTTTGGGGATAGACAAATATTGGTTGTTTATATTTGAGTTCATAAGTATTTATTTGTACTCAGATTGTTAAATTTTCATTGTTATATTTATGTCTGTAAATATTTACTTGGTTCTGGAATAAGTAATTATTTATTGTTTTTATTTGGGTCTGTGTAGTTTTTACTTGGTTTGGATATAAGAAAATAATTGAAGGATGTGGTCTCCTTTCGTCACAGGTGTCTTATTGCTTTGTAAAAATTGTAGGTAAAAATTTGGAAGGATAACTATTAAGGATTTGCTTTTACTTACCTCACTGCCCATACCAAGTGTCAGCAACATAAAAAAAAATAAAAATGACCAAAGCGGTGATATAGGTAATCTTGTTACCACATCTGGGTAGACTATAAATGCTAGTCCGGCACCTGGGAAAACAAGAATATTAATTGTATGATACAGAATGAATTCATAGATTTATGTGTAAAACATCTCTATTCTATCAGTAATGTTTGCATTCATTCCTGACCACTGACAATCCCTTTCTTCCTCATTTGCAATGCATTCCTATAGTAAAACACTGCTACAAAATAATAATTATATATATAATGGCCCTATTTTATCAGTAATGCTTGCATTCATTCCTGACCACTGACAATCCCTTTCTTCTTCATTTGCAATGCATTCCTATAGTAAAACACTGCTACAAAATAATAATTATACATATAATAGCCCTATTCTATGAGTAATGCTTGCATTCATTCCTGACCACTGACAATCCCTTTCTTCCTCATTTGCAATGCATTCGTATAGTAAAACACTGCTACAAAATAATAATTCTACATATAATAGCCCTATTCTATCAGTAATGCTTGCATTCATTCCTGACCACTGACAATCCCTTTCTTCTTCATTTGCAATGCATTCCTATAGTAAAACACTGCTACAAAATAATAATTATACATATAATAGCCCTATTCTATGAGTAATGCTTGCATTCATTCCTGACCACTGACAATCCCTTTCTTCCTCATTTGCAATGCATTCCTATAGTAAAACACTGATAAAAAATAATAATTATACATATAATGGCCTTATTCTATCAGTAATTAATTTTTATTAATTCCTCATCACTGACAATCCCTTTCTTCCTCATTTATAATGTATATTATACAGAGTGTCAAAATTCATCAGAAATATTTACCAATGCTTCATCCGATTCAAATTCAAGACTATGGCTTTACTTCTAATACTACTAGTGTACATCAAGTTATTCAAATTAAGATGAAAGAAATACTTTTTAAAAATTAATAATAGTTGATAATAACAAATTTCATATCAGTGGCAATTATTCTATCAGCTTATGAAATCAAAGTGAAACAAGTGGGAAATCTTACCTTGATCAACTACTTTATCCACAGGCATGTTTAATTCATTGGCAAGATAACCAATGATAGAGAATATAACAAAACCTGCGAATATACTCGTACATATATTTCCAATTGACACTATCAAGGCATCTCTGCAAAAAAAAAAGAAGCCCACCAGTCATTAAAATGAATAAATCTTTCTTTTTGAAACAATAAATATTACTGAAGAGTGAAGAAAGCAGTGTCATGGGAAAAAAATCATCCCTTTGACACCTCATCTTATTGTGGGTACATTTGTCCATGTTTGTCTGATCTTGAATATTTTTTAAAAAATGTATTTTGCATACATAGGTCTGATTTATAATACAGAAATAGAATTATTTGTAAGTTTTTTTTTCATAAAAATAACATCATCATTGCTTTTAAAACAATGAACATAGTTCATGTTTGTTGAATAAACATTGTTGAAGAGTGGAGGTAGTTAAAATAATAGGGAATGAGACGTTCTGGTATAGCCCATTTGGTGTCGCTAGGTCAATTTGACATGAGAATTTTTAGGCAGGTGTCGGATTACTACTTTGTCATTATAGTCAAATTTGTTCTCTCTCTCTCTCTCTCTGTCTCTCTCTCTTATTTAGTAGTCAATTTAGTACTTTGTCATTATATGCTTGAATAGTCCAATTTAAGAAAAAGAGTAGTTGGAGGCATTTTTATATTTAAAAAAAGGAGTAGTTGGAGGTATTTTTATATTTAAGAAAAAGAGTAGTTGGAGGTATTTTTATATTTAAGAAAAAGAGTAGTTGGAGGCATTTTTATATTTAAGAAAAAGAGTAGTTGTAGGCATTTTTATATTTAAGAAAAAGAGTAGTTGGAGGCATTTTTATATTTAAGAAAAGGAGTAGTTGGAGGCATTTTTTTAAGAAAAAGTAGTTGGAGGCATTTTATATTTAAGAAAAAAGTAGTTGGAGGCATTTTTATATATTTATATTTAAGAAAAAAAGTAGTTGGAGGCATTTTTTATATTTAAGAAAAGGAGTAGTTGGAGGCATTTTATATTTAAAAAAGAGTGGATGGAGGCATTTTTATATTTAAGAAAAGGAGTAGTTGGAGGCATTTTTATATTTAAGAAAAGAGTAGGCATTTTTATATTTAAGAAAAGGAGTAGTTGGAGGCATTTTTATATTTAAGAAAAGGAGTAGTTGGAGGCATTTTTATATTTAAGAAAAGGAAGTAGTAGTTGTTTATATTTAAGAAAAGCATTTTTATATTTAAGAAAAGGAGTAGTTGGAGGCATTTTTATATTTCCTTCAGTGCCGCTTCTTATTTTTCAGTCATCAAAGTCCTTTTATTCTAAAATGGAAGCAAATATTTTATCAAAACGTGGAAGAAACAAAGTGATACACAATGGATACCTTTTTATTTTTGACACAACGAGCAAAACGAATCCTGAATTAAATGATCACAATTATGAAATGAAGAAGTAATTTACTAAATTTTTTAAATTTATTTGAAATATAATATTTTTAATTTAAGTTTTCAATTTAGATTATTCCATTATTGTTTTACTAGGATTCTTAATTCCCTAAAATCATATTGAAAGTTGGGTGTTTTCAATGCTTTTATCCATTTTTTTTTTGGTGGGGGCTTGCCTGCAGTCAAAGATAGTGATGTTGAAACAGTCTGACGCCTAAATGGCTGTGCCGAATAATCCAATTATTTTTCTGATGTCAAATCAGCCATGCTGAATCAACCACAGCTATGGGCTATGCTGAAATGTGCCAAACTCAAAATAATAATGGTGTCAAGTGAAAAACCAGTCCTTTTGACACATTGTATTTTTGTTAGCAGCAAAGTTAAATATTCCCCATGTTTTTATCCAAGTCTCTACCTGTTTGTAAATATGTGGTATTAGTTTGGGATTTCATGGAAAGTGTACACATGTGTGATTTTGGTGATTGTGGTATGTAGATGTTTGGTATAAATGTGATATTATTGATGTGATAGAATAACCTGCCAGCCCCATGGGTGGTGGCAATATAGGGAGTAACCACCTATAAGTATCCGTTAGGACAGCAGACAGGAGAATCTAGATGGGATCTGTGAGACTAGTGGCCTTCCAACAGCAGCACGCACACAACTGTACTAACTTGCAACGACTGTGCGTATAACTATTACTTCCTTGCTTGTTGTACTAGTTTCTAAAATAAACCTGTTACTATTTATCCACCATGTTTGTCCATTCCATATTTCTATTAGCACAGAATATAACAATTATGGTATAAGAAATATTAAAATGACTTGTTGAAAGATATTTTTATTTTTTTACACTACTTATAAAGGGCTGCTGAAAAGTTATTGAGCTGACCGCTTTCCCAAATCCATATTTCAATGACCATACATCAGAATATTAATTTTGGGAAGAGTGTACAGCCACAAACTTTTTATCTCATTCTCATATTTTATCTTGATCTTTTCTTTTTTTTTTGTTTTTTACCACTGTAATCCATAGCCTAAATTTACCACTGTAATCCCTAGCCTAAATGAATTGATATATGAGACATTACTGAAAAGTTCTCAGCCTGACTAAAATCAGTATTTCAAGCAATCAAAAGAATACTGATTTAGGGAAGTGGGTCTATCCAATAACTTTTCACCCTCTCCACATATTTCAATGCAGGAATACCGTGTCGAACTAATAATGTTTTAGTACTACCTTGTAGTTCAATGACCAAACATTGGATAACTGAATGTTAAAAAGGGGGTATGACATAAATAATTTGAATTTGATGCTTAACAGGTGAAACTAAAACAATACAAATTCTCCAGAGACTAAACAGTATTGCTAGAATGTAAATATTAGTCACAGCAAATAGCAGAGAAGAAAATGAACACAATGTGGAAATTTCAAGAGGATTTATAAACATTTGGCAATGGATATATAAAAATAATACAATGTGAATTCTCCATAAGCTAAACATTTCAAGAAAGTAGATATTAATCACAAAAGTTGGTTGAGGACAAAATGTAAACAAGGCATGAATTTCAAAAAGGGGATGTTACATGACTAAACACTGTTTAATGATTAATGACTAAAATTAGAAAAATGTCAGTTGCTCAGAAACTAAATAGTATTGCTGTAAACTGGGTTGAGGACAAAATGTAGACAAGGTATACGTTTCAAAAAGGGGATGTTAATTATTATCAGTTGACATTTAATAGATGAAGAAGGGAAAACTGTAACAGCTTTTAGTTCTGAGCATGTTAACATAAATTCTTTATGTAAATCCTGTGACAAAATGTTTTATCTTCTCTAATAATCTTTTAGCTGCTAGTTTGTCACCCTTGTCTCTGATATTTAAAACTTGAAAGGTGTAGCCATACAAGCATCTTCTATACTTACTTAAAACAATTATTATGAAACTTGTTATAGCTAGCCAGTGTTATAAGTCCTCCCCAGGCAGGACTGAGTGAGAAAAAGATTTGTACGGCTGCTTCTTTCCAGACCTGAAAATAAAAAGAAAGAAAATAAGAATGTAAAAAACAAATCTATATTATAAAAGAAGAGATGGTTGTCTGTCTTGCATCGTTCCTACATGACTTTCCAGGCATATATATAATGCATATTGTTATGTTGACGAGAGAGGATTTTGTTGTTTGTTCTTCACGTGTGAGTTTGAATCTTCATTGCTCAGGTCCTTGTACCACCGTGATGGTCCAAGGTAGAACCAATAAAGAAGAACTCAAACACAGGCATGGAATAACACAGATATATTACAAACAGGAATATATACAGAGAAGTAGAAGTGTTAGTATGAACAATCAAGATTAGTAGAGAGAACAATGTAGTCTCGACCAGTATCACTATTCCAATGTCTTGCAGTAATTGTCTGAATGTGACTCTGTTTCGGACTGCCTCTGACTCAACTCTTGACTCGACTGACTGACTCGCTCTGACTGACTGACTGACTGACTGACAGACTCCTGACAGACTTCTGACGGATCTCACTCCAGACTTCAGACTGAACTCCCTGCTTCCTCTTGAGGTGCAGTATTTATTACGTATGGAATAGTCCATTATGTTATTATGGGTAAGGTTCCATAACATATATGCACATGACTGTGTTGTACATCAATGACTTATAAATGCTTGTGGCATTTAATGCATACACATACACGTGCACATGCAAACACATACACAGTTTGATTAAGTTTGAAATAAGATGTACAAAATCTATTTCTATCCCACTCAGTCTGGATAACTCCTGTCCTGAGCTGAGCATTAAAATCATAAATTGATTTTTTTAAAAGGATTTTAAAAGATATTTTTTTTAAATAATGAAATTGATTTTTTAAGGATTTTAAATGACTTTTTTTTTAAATAAGGAAGTTGATATTTTCAAGAATTTTAGAATATTTTTTTAAATCATAAAATTGATTTTTATGAGGATTTTAAAAGTTTTGTTTTTTTTAAATTGTGAAGTTTATTTTTTAAGGATTTAAAAAATTTTATTTTTAAATCATGAAGTTAATTTTTTTTTGAGAATTTTAAAGGTGTTTTTTTAAACATAAAGTTGACTTTTTATGATTTCAAATGGTTTTTTTTATATCATAAAATTGATTTTGTTAAGGACTTCAAAAATTTTTTTTAAATCATAAAATTAATTTTTTTAATAATTTAAAATATTTTTAAAATCATGAACTGACTTTTTAAGGATTTTAAAATATTTTTTTTTAAATCAGAAAGCTTAATATTTTTTAATGATTTCAAAAGTATTTTTAAATTATAAAATTGTTGTTTTTAATGATATCTAAAGTATTTTTTAAAAATCATAGAATTTGATGTTTTTAATGATTTCAAAAGGTTTTTTAGAAGAGAGGATAAAAGTTGAACCAGTTCTGAAAATGCAAGACAGTCTACTTTTAGTCTTGATCTAGTGGTACATATCATTTTGGGTATGCTCCAAAAGAAAAATGCCTTGTCAAAATGAAACTTAATTTCTTTTTTAAAATGAGTCTCAAATTAAATCCATTTGTTATATTGATTTCAACAAAATTCCAATGATTTTCCAAACAAAAACAGGTAGAAAAAAAGAGACTCTCCATAACTGATCATTTAAAGTGAAATCGCTAAACGTGTGTGTGTGTGTTTAACTTCAAATGATTAATAGCCAATTAATTGATTGATTTATTTTTTTATGCCTTCTCAACCTTTTGTGTGTTATTTAAAGCCAGAAATGATTTTTACATTTACTGATACAAGTCTTACTAATTAACCTATAGCTGGGGGTAGAAGAGGTGGATTCATGCCTTTCTTAAAGGTATTTGCATATAAGTAAATCTAATAAACTCGACTGGAATTTGAACTTGGCTCTTCAATTTCCAATTCTGAACTGTTCTCCATTACATCACCTGCACATCCAAGCTTACAGCATCTGGTATTCCTAAGCAGTCACCTATCTAGGTACTGAACTAGCTCAACATTCCTTAACTTTGATGATCGTATGTGAACTGGTGTTTCAATTTGATCATAGCCATAGTGTTTAAACTGGTGTTTCAATTTGATCATGGCCATAGTGTTTAAACTGGTGTTTCAATTTGATCATGGCCATAGTGTTTAAACTGGTGTTTCAATTTGATCATGGCCATAGTGTTTAAACTGGTGTTTCAAATTGATCATGGCCATAGTGTTTAAACTGGTGTTTCAATTTGATCATGGCCATAGTGTTTAAACTGGTGTTTCAATTTGATCATGGCCATAGTGTTTAAACTGGTGTTTCAATTTGATCATGGCCATAGTGTTTAAACTGGTGTTTCAATTTGATCATGGCCATAGTGTTTAAACTGGTGTTTCAAATTGATCATGGCCATAGTGTTTAAACTGGTGTTTCAAATTGATCATGGCCATAGTGTTTAAACTGGTGTTTCAATTTGATCATGGCCATAGTGTTTAAACTGGTGTTTCAAATTGATCATGGCCATAGTGTTTAAACTGGTGTTTCAATTTGATCATGGCCATAGTGTTTAAACTGGTGTTTCAATTTGATCATGGCCATAGTGTTTAAACTGGTGTTTCAATTTGATCATGGCCATAGTGTTTAAACTGGTGTTTCAATTTGATAATGGCCATAGGCTATAAATTGACAAGTAGTTGGAGTTCAGACAAAGTTAAACCAGCTATGAAATCCTGTGAATATCTACTTTCAGTCTCGATATAGCACATATCGCATGGGAAATGTTCCAAAAATGCCAAATGTATGCTTGTGAGCTTACCATGCCACACCCCTGAGGACCAAAGAAAATAATGCAACAAATTTGATCCACAAGATGAGGTTGCGAATCATTGCCTTATGGCACACACCCAAAACCAGAATAGAAAATATTCTAAATTAAAACAGAATTTGCTTAAAGTGGCTTCAGCTGAAATTAATATTTGATGTTTTCAGTTGAATACCACTGAGTTTCACTGTTCTGCTCATTAAAAATAGCGAAACATTTTTAAAATTAATTTTTGTAGATTAGCATTCAATGGACATTACTTTAAGCGTGACCTATGTTAGAATTGAAAAATATTTACTTTTTAACATTTTAGAAGAAGGTTCCGTTTAAAATAGTGCTCTAGTATTAAATCAATGCTTTTTTTAAATCATTTCATCCCAAGCAAGGCAATAAAGTCACAAAGACACAAGAGGTTACTGACTATGAGAAAATATGAGAAAAATAAAAACAATATTATAACAAAAGAGAACAATAAAAAAAAAACAGGAATTAAGAAGACAGAAGATAGTGATTGATCAAAATTGACTCAGAAGCAAGATGTTGGAAGTGTGTTCTACAAGTGAGAAGTGTGATAGAAGAAACTGTCAGCATAGAACTTACATCTAACCATTTCTACTATAATATGATGAGGCCTTGCCACCAATCTAGTATTGTCTTTAAATTCATAAAGTATAAAGGAAAGTATTATTATATACAAAAATGTGGCACAAGGCCAAAAGGAGGGATAAGGGAAGGCAGGGCTTCCTATTTTCCTATGTTAAACTTAGCTTGCTACAATTACTGATCCAAAAATATATTCCTTACACCAAAACAACACATTCTTAGCATTGTTACGACAGTCACCATAATACCTCAAGTCTCTATGTAATCCTAACTAGTTCCTATATGTACAATTTGTCTGTTGGGGAGGGGGAATAAAAATAACAACATTTAAAAATGAAACCCCAATGAATACCATAGAGAAAAGTGATATTTATTTTGAGAATACAAAAATGTGGCAGAAGGCCAAAAGGAGGGATAAGGGGAAGGCTGGTCTTCAATTTGTCTTATGTTAAACTTAGCTAGCCTCAATTACTGACCCAAACATGTATTCCTTACACTTGAACAACACATTCTTACCATTCTTATTACAGTCACCATAATACCTCAAGTCTCTATGTAGTCCTAACTAGTTCCTATATGTACAATTTGTCTGTTGGGGAGGGGGAATAAAAATAACAACATTTAAAAATGAAACCCCTATGAATGCCATAGAGGAAAATGATATTTATTTTGTGAATACAAAAATGTAACACAAGGCCAAAAATGGAGGATGGGAAAAAGTTGGTCTTCTTCTGTCTTATAATTCAACTTATCTAGCAACAATCACTGACCTGAAAATACCACAATATTCCTGATACCAAAACAACACTTTCATGCATACCATTCTTACTACATCTACCATAATACCTCAGAGTCTCTATGAAGTCCTAACTAGTCCCCGTATGTACAACTTTTTGTCTGCGGGGGAAGTTCATCAGGACAATTACCATGAAAATATTTATAGAAAAGGTACAGGAAAGATACATTATGGTGGTGGGAAAGTGACTGAGGCTGACATGCCAGGTCAGGACCGATGACATTGCAGATTTTTCTATGGATTTTAACAAGGATCTTTAAATATATAGCAGGAACACTAGACCAGATGTGGCAGCAATATTCAAAGCAAGGATCTTTAAATATATAGCAGGAACACTAGACCAGATGTGGCAGCAATATTCAAAGCAAGGATCTTTAAATATATAGCAGGAACACTAGACCAGATGTGGCAGCAATATTCAAAGCAAGAACATTTTGAAAAATATTTATTTTTTAACATTTTAGAAGGGAGTCTTCTTTATAATATTAATACAGCGTCAAATCAATGCTTGACATTTTAAAGAATCATTTACAGGGTTCGATGGATAAATTTTCGTCTAAATTACACAAAAATGTAAATAACATTTCATTTTAACAGATATAATTATCAAAATTACACAAAAATATCTTGAAATACTAAAGAGTAAATTTATTCAATAAAATTGGTTTCAACCATTTCCTCCAAATGACTTTGTAATTCCCTGCAAATCTTCTGGATGGTCTCCTTGTTTGAGTTTAGTGAATGCTGCCATAATCCTTGTCTTCAGTTCATCTTTTGTGTTACAAGGAGTTTTGTTGGTCTCTCACTCAACTGTGCCCCACATATAATAATCAAGGGGGTTGCAGTCTGGGGAGTTACGGGGTCAGATGTAAGGGATGATGTGGCCGCAGAAATTGTCTGACAGCTATGACTGGGTTCTCCTACTTGTGTGGCATGGTGCAGTGTCCTATTGCCAGACACAGGGTCTTCCAACAGCCACCTTCTTGATCCAGGGCAGCACTATATCCTCAAGGCACTTAATGAAGACCTCCGTGTTGAGTTTGAGGCCCTAACCATCAAATTCAAGAGTACTTTTCTTATCAGAATGATCAGAGTGAGTTTTTCAAGCTGCCATACCTTTGTAATCATTATTATTCATCCAACACCAAATTCTCTGCACTGTCCTCAGATTGGCATCCAAAGACTCTGAAATGTTTGTATTGGAGTTTCCAGCATGAATGCCATGCAGTACAGCATGCCATTTCCAAATTTCTGGCGAAGTGAATTGTGTGACTGTGCTCTTTTATTCATAGACAGTGCCCAACTGACCCTACTATACTGCGCAGTTGGCAAAATCAAAAACAATGTTCATGTATGAAATTAAAAATATAAAATGATGAAAATTTACCCATTGTATCCTATATACATTTTTTGGGGGTTACAAATATCAAGTTTGAAACTCAACTATGTCATAGCATTATTTATTTAACCTGCAGAGTGAGACAATCTTCAGACAACTAGAAGACATGGTTTTCCACAATTTCTTTTGACCTAAGGTGTTAGCATGTGAAAATTTAACACTCGGATGGCCGAGGTGTTGTTTTCAACACCTTCAAATTTTCAACAAATTCCTATGGAATAACTAGTTTTGGTTCGATGCCGAGGCTTATGGACAATTATTGAATTTTAGCAAAGATGCTTAACAGACTTAATTCTTTAAAAAATATTCAGTGGAATAGCTGATATTTGAGATTTTACCTTGAATGGCCGAGGTGTCGTTTTTGACACCTAGGATATTTATAGGATAAATGCATTGAAACATTTCTCACAAGCAATAATACTTGTGTTTATGTCCCCATCTATCTATTTATCTATCTATCTTTATACAAACACACATAATTTATATATATATATATATATATATATATATATATATATATATATATATATATATTTTTTAAATAAAAAAGACCAATTTAAGGTTCCATGTAATAAATTATTTCACCACAGCCCTTTTTAAAAAAGAATGGATCATCAAACTTTACTTCCAAACAAAAATGAAAAAAAAAAATTCACATATTTTTTTCATTGCCATATTTTACATATGTAAATTAATTTGGGAAGTGAGGAAGTGAGTGGGGAGAGAGAGAAGATATATTATGTAAATTAAGGCTGTGGTGAAATAATTTATTACATGGAACCTTAAAGTGGTCTGTTTTTATTAAATTATTTGCTCTGGATTTACATTGAGCTCTCTGTATTTTATCCTCCTTAAGTTTACCCATAAAGGATTACCTAGTTTTTCATAAACTATATATATATATATATATATATATATATATATATATATATATATATATATAATATATATACTTTCTTTTTCAGTATGAGGTATACTAATATTTGTGAATTTCTTTTCAGACTTGTTATTCCTGACTTGAATATTGAATATATTAAAGATGGCTGCTTCACGGCGTAATGGAAATAAAGATGTCAAAAGAGCTGTGTTAAAAAAAAAAACAAATAAAAAAACCCTTTCCTAGAACTTACCTTTGCAGATTTAAGCTTGTGAAATTGTGGTGTCAGGTAAAATATGACGCCATTGACGGAACCTGGAAGTGTGACACCACGGACAAACAATATGCACAGCACAACATACGGAAAAAGGGCAGTAAAATATACAACCTAGAATGAGAAATGAAGAGAAAATAAAAACAAGATCGACATGTAGGATAATTCAGTATTTAGTTTTATTTGGGTCAATAAATACTGTCTATAAGTCTGCACTATTGTGATACAAACTCTAGAGGATGCTAAATGATTTCATCTTCGTTTGAAGTGTCTGGTGTTTTATGACCAGCAGTAAAATCTATGAAGTCTCATCATCATCCTTCAACTTCCCTATGGTTGGTCAGAACTCCATTGACACTTCCTTTCCACACTGTTAGGTTCTGTATTGCTGTCCCCAGATCCCAAATGTCCAACCCTGAGTTCTGAGCTATAGTATCCGGGAAAGACAGTTTTTGGGGAGATGAAACTAAATGTGAGGTTTTTAAAGTGGCATCCTGCTGTACAGGAGTAGGTGAAGAAATGAAATAAAAAACGTTGGTTGGAATTTTGGTTCTTTCTCCACAAAAGAATAATAATTCCAGACTTTAAAAGCAAGGCAATAAAGCCACTAAAACACAATACGTGAAAAAGAAAACATTATTAAGGAGAGAGAATAGTAAAGAAAACAGGAATTAAAAAGATAACGATTAACATTGCATTTAAATTTTAAACTTGATTTTTAAACTTGATTGGAAAGCCTGAAGCCTGAAGAATGTTCTACAAGCAAAAAGTATTAGAGAAGAAACTGTTAGCAAAGAACTTATGGTTACATTTAGCTGTTTCAAGTGTAAAATAAGACCTAACAGCCAACCTAGTACTGTGCTTAAATTCATAAAGTCTAAATACTGTAGAGGAAAGCTCATCAGAACAATTATCATGAAAATATTTATAGAAAAGGCACAATGAAGATACATGATGACTTGTTATTCTTAGTGTGTGTTAACTTACTTGGCAACATGGGCCACTTACCTTATAATACCAACTTTTAATACCAACTGTTTATGTCAAGTCACTATATGAATGCAGCTGGTATTATGTAACCCTGTACTACCTGCCACATTTGTTGGTTGACTAAACTAGTTCCTCCTCTGGGCTTTTCTTCTTTTGACAGGGAAATCATCTGGAAGTGTCTTCTCTCAAAAATTGACTTTCCCAGATACTATAGCTCAGGACTCAGGATTGGACATTTGGGATCTGGGGACAGCAATACAGAACCTAACAGTGTGGAAAGGATGTGTCAATGGAGTTCTGACCAACCATAGGGAGGTTGAAGGAGGATGATGAGACTTTTCTGGTGAGGAGGGTGGCATGAAACTGAGCAGGATTAAAATCAAGACCTATCAAAGCATGGATGAACCTTCTTGGATGGTCAATAGCCAACTAGCACATTGGTTTACGTTAAGATACGCTTCAAGCAGATATGATCATTTGAAAAAAGACCATGGGAATTTGTTCTTTAAAAACAGTAATTTGACTTTGCTAACCAGATACTTCTTCTGTAGCTAAATGGTATAACACATCAGGCCAAATGATGGTTCTGTGTAGGATACAGTTTCAGTCCCTGTCAGAGAACATATATTTTGTATGAAATTTTTTGGACATTCAGGCTGGTAAATAAATTTAATACAGTTTATTATAAACAGAGCATTTACTTAAATAATTGTATCTATAAAAAATAACATATAAACAGAAAATACATTAAAATACATAGGTGTATGAGGAAACCAGCATCCATTATATATATATATATATATATATATATATATATATATAATGAACTCTCCTGTCAGTTTTGACCTTTGAGGATCTGACAACTTAATTGATTCATTTGGGAAATTTTGTGCGATAATCTTAAGTGGCACTTAAGACCCACTAGTGATTTACAAAGGAGGCTACATATGGAGCAAAAGTAAGGATTGTGGGATGAGATCACTGTTAGATTGGCTGACCTTTTAGATATTGCTTTCGCTTCTTGAAGATGATTCAGACAAGCTGATTGAAAACTGCTAAGTCCATTAAAACACGTTTATCTCCATTCTACCCACTCCAAGCTAAGTGCTCGAGAGTGTTATGAGGTATATTGACAGCTGACATACCAATATATATATATATATATATAGGTAAGATTCATTAACAGCACACTCAAGAATTTTCTATCTAAGTTACTTTCTCTTTTAATAAGTGTGGCATTCAAATTTGTGGTTGAATTTATTTCTATATATGACTAATGCATTTTGATAAATTGTTATGTATGAAATTCCTTTTGTGTTCATAGATACATTTTTTAAATTTCTGCAAGTTTCTCCAATGTATTGTGAGGAGCAGTCATGACAGTTTTTTTAAATAATTATTCAGAATGTTCTGATCATATTGATAATAGTTTTGGATGTGATTGTGTTAGGAAAATTAATGATAAAATGGAAAAGTTTTCATGTGACTTCCTTTAGGAATGCATTAGACTAAATGATGTTTATGTTGATGCGACTTACACAAGTGCACAAAGGAGAGGGAACACTGATATTTTAATCTTTTAAGTATAATTTTTTTTCCACTTTTTTATACCATGTCGCTAGATTCGAATTGAAATATTTAATGTTTACTTACCTTTCCAGTGGATTTAACACCTTTACTAAGTGAAAGGAAAGTTAAAGTCCAGGCACAAAGCAAACATAAAACAACCTGCCATCGGATATTACCTATATGTTCTATGCTATCTGATATGTTAAGTATATGACGTCTGAAAAGAAAGAGAAAAGACGATATAGGCAAAAAGAAACGATGGAAAAAATCAAATCTTAAAATATACAAAATTTTACAGCCAAATTTAATTTATGAATGTTTGAAATTACAAATTAATTTTTTGGAATTTTCTTTTCTTTATGTTACATTGTCTTTTATTTATATATAGTAAATGCAACACCAAAATCTGAGAACATATTGAACTAACAAAAGATACATTCTAAGAACTAAGAAAAAGAAAAATTTCATTAGCAACAAGGAAATAAGTGCTGTACTGCTATGTATTATCAATCCTCCTATATGGCAGTGAATGATGGACAATTTTCTCACAGATGAAGAGGAGACTTGAAGCAAGAGAAACAAAGAAAAGAGTGCTGAACTGCTATGTAATATCAATCCTCCTATATAGCAGTGAATGCTAGACAATTTCCTCACAGATGAAGAGGAGACTTGAAGCAAGAGAAACAAAGAAAAGATTGCTGAACTGCTATGTAATATCAATCATCCTATATGGCAGTGAATGCTGGACAATTTCCTCACATATGAAGAGGAGACTTGAAGCAAGAGAAACAAAGAAAAGAGTGCTGAACTGCTATGTAATATCAATTCTCATATATGTCAGTGAATGGACAATTTCCAAAATGAAGAGGGAGACTTGAAGCAAGAGAAACAAAGATGATAGTGCTGAACTGCTATGTAAATCAATCATCCTATATGGCATTGGACAATTTCCTCAAGATGAAGAGAGAAACAAAGAAAATTTTGCTGAATTGCTATGTAATATCAATCCTCCTAAATGGCAGTGAATGCTGGACAATTTCCTCACAGATAAAGAGGAGACTTGAAAAGAGAAACAAAGAAAAGATTGCTGAACTGCTATAATATCAATCATCCTATATGGCAGTGAATGCTGGACAATTTCCTCACATATGAAGAATGAGACTTCAAGAGAAACAAAGAAAAGAGTGCAATATATGTATATCAATTCTCATATATGTCAGTGAATGCCGGGCAATTTCCTCACAAATGAAGAGGAGACTTGAAGCAAGAGAAATAAAGAAAATAGTGCTGAACTGCTATGTAATATCAATCCTCCTATATGGCAGTGAATGGCTGGACAATTTCCTCACAGATGAAGAGGAGACTTGAAGCAAGAGAAACAAAGAAAAGAGTGCTGAATTGCTATGTAATATCAATCCTCCTAAATGGCAGTGAATGCTGGACAATTTCCTCACAGTTGAAGAGGAGACTTGAAGCAAGAGAAACAAAGAAAAGAGTGATGAACTGCTATGTTTTAGTAGTATTCATTTATATTATTTCCATTGCCTTTACATCTTAATAATTTTAAGAAAAATAAATAATTTTAAGACGTCTGAATTTCTTTGATTAATCATTTTTAATTATTATTAATTTTTAAGTAGTATTTATTCATCATTTTTCCTGTTGCTTTTTACACCTTGAAATAATAATTTTAAAATATCCATATTTCTTTGCTGAAGTCTTGTAAATTATTATTAATTTTTTACTTTTTCTATCTTGCTTTTGTTGCTTTCCACCTAGTAGTTGTAGATATAGTAGTCTTAAATTGTCTGAACCTCTTAAATGATGGCTCTTATTTCTGTTGCTTTTTATTACAATATTTGCAACTTCTGATTGTAGAAAGAGAAGCTGAAAATAACTGACCTTGAGAACATCACAGACCAATTTGCAACAATGAAAACAGAGAAGGTGCCAAGGTAATTGTATATGATTCATTAATGAAAAGATTAATGTGTTCAGCTTGTTTGTATTTTATATATGATATTACGGTGAAGTAATTTAAATGATCGTATCGTCATTGTGATTTTTCTGCAATCTTACTTCTGATCTAAATACGTACTCAAAGTAATCTTGGGCTGGTGCATGCCTTGTGACATTTTTGGCAAGTTCTACCAGATTTTCTCGTGCTGCTGTTGTGGCATTGAAACAGGTCTGATTATAAAAGACACTCCCGTTGATTTTGGCACATTCTTCTGCATCCCGGAATGAGTAACAGTCTGGAAGGGAAAAAAGAAGAAAAAAATGATTGAAATTGAAGGAAGAATGCTGCAGGGCCCGAAAGAGAGAGAGAGAGAGAGAGACAGAAAGAAATCACTGAGGAAAAAGACAAAAGCAATATAACAAAAAGAGTTCAGAAACAGAGAAGCATATCTATCTATCTATCTATCTATCTATCTATCTGTCTGTCTGTCTGTCTGTCTGTCTCTCTCTCTCTCTCTCTATATATATATATATATAATTATTTATATAGAAAAAATTATAACATAAATATGTTAAAAAATCCCTACAAAAATAGCCATTTTGTTTCAACACCTCCGGTGTCTTATCAAGTGATATATATATATATATATATATATATATATATATATATATATATTTTGAACAATAAGAAAATAAAAAAATTAAAAAATTAAAATCATTAGACACACTGGGTTGTAGATTAATATTCTTTCGTTTTTTATTATTATTATTCCATTTAGATATATATATATATGTCTTATCAAGTATATATATATATATATATATATCTTATCAAGTATATATATATATATATATATGTCTTATCAAGTATATATATATATATATATATATATATATCCTGTGATATATATATATATTTATTTGAAAATTATAACATAAATATGTTATAAAATCACTACAAAATAGCCATTTTAAGACACCAGAAGTGTTGAAACAAAATGGCTATTTTGTAGTGATTTTATAACATATTTATGTTATAATTTTCGAATAAATTATATTTGGTCTAATCTGTATTGAGTACTCTTTTAAGAATAGTATTTTTTGGCTATTGGAATTTATTCCATATACACCAATCCTATACTTGGATATATATATATATATATATATATATATATATATATATATATATATATATATATATATATATATTTGTAAAAATCTGTGAGTAAGTAATCCAAGTAGATCCTATTAATATAAAATATAAAAACTGATCCACAAAAGAGAAATCAATATATTTATTATAGAGTATATAAGTGAATTACAAAAATGAAACCCAAATTACCCCATTCTGATGATCATTTTGTCCCTGGGAGACTCTCCCTGGGATTTGTCAATGCAAATACATTTGTTAAAATAGGTTATAGAATCACAACAAAGTTTTGAAGAAATATGACAAATAGAAAAGCATTTAATTGAAACTAGATTTGATTATGTGTTTTGCCTTTCTAGGCTTCATCAGATAAAAAAACAAATCTTATTTCTCTTGCTCTTCCACCAAGTAATAATAGTCTTAAGTTGTCTGAATTTCTGAGACGAAGCCTTATCAATTATGATTTATTTCTGACTAGTATTTCTTTCATCTTATTTCACTTACTTTTCCACCAAGTTGTAATAATCTTAAGTTGTTTGAATTTCTTAGATGAAGCCTTGACAATTATTATTCATGTTTGACTAGTATTTCTTTCATCTTATTTCTCTTGCTTTTCCACCAAGTAGTAATAGTCTTAAGTTGTCTGTATTTTTTAGATGAAGCCTTGTCAATTATTATTCATTTTTTACTAGTATTTCTTTCATCTTATTTCTCTTGCTTTTTATACCAAGTAGCAACAGTCTTAAGCTGTCTTAATTTCATAGATGAAGCCTTGTCAGTTTTTAATCATTTTTGACATAATTTCAAAGAGTTGTGATGAAAAGCAGAAAGAAGGTGAAAAATGAGAACAATTTTGACAATGATTTATGGTAAAATTTATAAAGAAATGAACAAAACAAAACAAGGGCGATAATTCAAAAAGTTTCAAAATGAAAGAGCAAAGGGAGATAATTACATTGTGTTTTCCATTCTGGTTGGCAGGTTTCCCAAGGAAGTTCTGATGTAAATGATGAAAACAAATAAAGAATTGTCCAAGCAATAATGACTGTATAATAGATGGCAACTAAACTTGACACACATACCATAGCGATACCAAGGCCTGAAAAAAAAAGAAAGAAAAAGTAATTAAAGATTCTGTTGGTCATCAATTGATTTTTGCTATTAGTTTGTAACAGACCCAATTCTCTTCCTATTTAAAATTCACAAAGTTAAACCATAATAATTCATTACATATTCCCCATTATTCTTCTACTTCTTCTATGTACTTTGTCCTTTCAGGACGTAGGTGATCATGGCTCTCCACAACTTCCTATCTTTTGTAGCATTTAGTAAGATTTGTCTTTCTGCTATCCTTCCCAGTTCCTGTTCTGACATCCATTTACGCAAACACATTAAGTAGGTCATTTACTGCCTTCCTTTGTCTTTCTTGCCCTTAGTATGGCCTGTGAGTGGCAAATTTTCCAAACCTCTTTCCTCATTATGTGTCCTGGAAATTTCAACTGTTGGTTTTTGATTCAAATTTCCTATTTGTTTCCATCTTTTTAAAACATCCGTGCTGCTCAGTCCATAGTTTTCTCAGCATTCTTCTATAGAACTACATTTCTCTTGCTTCAAGTCTCCTCTTCATCTGTGAGGAAATTGTCCATCATTCACTGCCTGCAATATAGGAGGATCGATATTACATAGCAGTTCAGCACTCTTTTCTTTGTTTCTCTTGCTTCAAGTCTTCTCTTCATCTGTGAGGAAATTGTCCAGCATTCACTGCCATATAAGAGGATTGATATTACATAGCAGTTCAGTAGTCTTTTCTTTGTTTCTCTTGCTTCATGTCTTCTCTTCGTCTGTGAGGAAATTGCCCAGCATTCACTGCCATATAAGAGGATTGATATTACATAGCAGTTCAGCACTCTTTTCTTTGTTTCTCTTGCTTCAAGTCTCCTCTTCATCTGTGAGGAAATTGTCCAGCATTCACTGCCATATAGGAGGATTGATATTACATAGCAGTTCAGCACTTTTTTCTTTGTTTCTCTTGCTTCAAGTCTGCTCTTCATCTGTGAGGAAATTGTCCAGCATTCACTGCCATATAGGAGGATTAATATTACATAGCAGTTCAGCACTCTTTTCTTTGTTTCTCTTGCTTCAAGTCACCTCTTCATCTGTGAGGAAATTGTCCAGCATTCACTGCCATATAGGAGGATTGATATTACATAGCAGTTCAGCACTCTTTTCTTTGTTTCTCTTGCTTCAAGTCTCCTCTACATCTGTGAGGAAATTGTCCAGCATTCACTGCCATATAGGAGGATTGATATTATATAGCAGTTCAGCACTCTTTTCTTTGTTTCTCTTGCTTCAAGTCTCCTCTTCATCTGGCAGAGAGGAGTATTGGTATTATATAACAGTTCAGCCACATCACAAAGCTAAAAAATAACTAGGTGCGGTTATTTTGTTCTGATAAAGGAATTATTTATGGTTTTGTTTTCTAGTAATCTCTTAACATTATAGATACTATTAGGTAAAAGAGATGCGTAGGTAGTGTAACGGCTATCAGTATGGTAAGTGGAATTTGTGAACCAAGTTCAATTTCCAGACTAGTCTCTTGCATTCATTTTCACACAAATATTCTTGGAATTTCTTTTTTTAATTAGGTTCAACCTACACAAGGTCCAAGTGTCACTCAACCGAGAATGCGGTTGTTGAGTTAGCAGTAAGTGCAAGGCACCCAATTTACGTAGATATGTGTGAAAAATAATGGTTAACCCAAGACTTGAAGAGGTTAAAATTGCCATAGGTTGAGAATGTATCCTTCTTGGATTCTGTTCCACAAAGCAACAGTTTTTGGGAAGAAAGTATCTGAGTGGAATCTCCTCTTTACTAATGGAATATGAAGGGAATGAGGATGGCTAGTCCTCAATGTGTGCATTGTTATGGGTCTTAGTTGGGAGAGTTAAAGTGGTGGGGAACTAAGAAATGTAGCTCATATGAACATTTTCCATGGAAACAGTGACAAATACAAAGCCATAAATATAATATCAATCCACGTATATGCCAGTGAATGCTGGACAAACTCATCACAGAAGAAGAAACTTGAAACAATATAAATCTGATTAAGCAGAAGGATGCTGAGGATATCGTAAACTGAATATATGAGTAGTGAGAGGCTTGTGACGTGTAGTGTGCAGGGAAGGGGTTGTGAAGTGGAAAATAATTCATCACCCACCAAGCCTGAATCTTTCTACTGCACACATATGGGTTAAATAGTAGTTAGATTGGACGTTCTAGTTTGGCATGGAAATCACTCTAATAAAAGTATGGTGATTTTCTAAGTTTAGAAAAGTACCATACTGAAAGTATGGTACACTCACTAAGTATTGAACTCACTATTCAGCCGTAATTGTTCTAGTAAGACAGGCTTGTTAACAATTACAATGCATCAAAGTTCACCACACTCAAACTAATAGAAGTAAATGTGGAGAGTGTCAAAGATATTGATATAAGAAGCGTCAATTGGCAAGATGAGTATAAAATCTTTTTACACTAATGCCCTAGGAAAAGGGATTAATCTGTTTCTTCTCCCACTAGCTATAGATTAAATGTGAACTTATGAATAAAAGAAAGAATGAATACCATATATGAATATTGTCCATGCTGGCATACAAGGCGACTGGGTGTATAAGACCCTCAAATTTTCAAGTTGAAATGTAGGTTTCAGGTTATATTCACCATAAAGATACCCTCATCAAAATCGTATGTTAAAATGTATTGTATTGATTACTTCCATCATTTACATTATTCGGACTGTTATCCTCATCTTCATTGTCATATTCAGGGGTTTTCAAACTGTGGTCCGCGGACCACAGGGGGTTCGCAAGGACATGATGGGGGTTCGTGGACAGCAATTTCTTCGCTGAAGTCTTGTAAATTATTATTAATTTTTTACTTTTTCTATATTGCTTTTGTTGCTTTCCACCTAGTAGTTGTAGATATAGTAGTCTTAAATTGTCTGAACCTCTTAAATGATGGATGTTATTTCTGTTGCTTTTTATTACAATGTTTTCTCTTCTGATTGTAGAAAGAGAAGCTGAAAATAACTGACCTTGTGAACATCACAGACCAATTTGCAACAATGAAAACAGAGAAGGTGCAGCGAAGATAACTGTATATGATTCATTTATGAAAAGATTAACATGTTCGGCTTG
This sequence comes from Acanthosepion pharaonis, assembly GCA_903632075.3. Classification (NCBI taxonomy): domain Eukaryota; kingdom Metazoa; phylum Mollusca; class Cephalopoda; order Sepiida; family Sepiidae; genus Acanthosepion; species Acanthosepion pharaonis. The sequence goes on along the minus strand of CAHIKZ030002238.1, from coordinate 34,138 downwards.
TTTGTATTTTATATATGATATTATGATGAAGTAATTTAACTCAGGGGTTTTCAAACTGTGGTCTGCAGACAGAAAAGACTTTTTTATGGGTGACGTGCAACTCATAAGCGCTTATAAGTAACTTATAGGCCAATCATGAAATAAATTGATTCAATAAACTTTCATAGATTTGATATACTAATATAATTTGTATCTTAAATTAATAAAGATAATGGATTCTATTCATGCAGAGAAGGAACCAAAGGATTTGAATTTTGGATCTATTTTGCGATTTCCGGCTTTTTCATTGGCTGTGTGCAAATCTTCAAACAGGAGACATTTTGCATGTAGAAGTGCAAGGCTGTTGGATGAGTAAGCAAGTAAGCAGGATTTTCGGCACTAACCAATCTGAAAAACAAATACAGATCCAGTCTTGCTCCAGAAAATGACTTACGTGTATGTTTATCAGGAATATCGCCAAGAATTGACAGTTTGTGCAAAGACAAGCAAGCACATCCTTCTCACTAATGTGTATTAAAAAATCCTGTGTGTGTAATTGACAATAAAACTTTTTGTTAAATACTATTACTGTTTTCATTTACATGTAAAATTAATATTTTAATATAAGAAAATTTAATTTTGCTACATTTTGCAACAACATGCAGCATTAATTTATTTGAACACTTATGTCTAAAGTAAGCTTGAAACCAGCTTTTATTGCATTAATGCAAAATTATATGTTATATTCAGCAAATATTTATGTATAAATTTCATAAGCGTTTATAAGGGGGTCCCTAAGGTAAAGCCTGAAATATAAAGGGGTCCACAAGTCAAAAAGTTTGAAAACCCCTGGTCATATTCACAGCATTTCAACTGTTGTATGCTCTGGCCTTCTTCAGGTGATTGGAATTTTAAACTGAACCCTTTATTTTGTCCACTGGGTTAGATTGTTCGAGTTCCACATTGCATGCCTCTTCCAGATGTCTCAGTTATTTCCCTTTGACTCAAATCTCTCTTGTTGAGACATGCACCCAGCTGTGTTTTTGTTCAATATCCTCGAAAAAAAAGAGGGGAGATATTGTCAATTAAATACTACAATTTGTACTTAATGTTACCCCTAACATAACAATGTGAATGAAGTTGTTTCAATAGAAAATATTTGTATCGATATTTACCAAGGCAGGAGGTTAGCATACCATAAAAAACCTCCCATGCTAACAATTTACCATAAATCACAGGATTTAAGGATCACTTTTTATACCAGGAGTATAAGACCCCACCTCTTATTTTTTTTTTTTTTTAAGGTTAAACGGTTGCCTTGTACACCAAGATATACTGTACTTACCCTTGAATAACAAACAGAATGAGTTAGAGCCTAGTCCCATATTCAAAGGGAATATATTATATTCAGCAAATATTTATTATAAATTTATAAATTGAGTGGTGTTCAGTATAAGTAATGTTTCAATCAATATTTCACTCATTACTAATGTAGGTATACACTTCTGAACATAAATGATGTGTGCAGGTTTGAATTATTGTTGAAAATGTTTACAGGCCATTGCTCTTTGAAGGGCTTACCATTTACAAACAGCAGAAGAAAAGATAGTATTGAAAACAACATTTTGGTCACCTGTTGATTACTTACCATGGAACAATGGACAGAATCGGTCAAAAATGGCCGCTGGTCCAAGAGAAGCAAACTGGCCAAAGGCTAGTTCCATAAACATGAGTGGTGTTCCAATCAGTATTAACATCAAGATAAACGGGAAGAGAAAAGCACCTGAAAAAGACAAAAACAAAAAAAAGTAATTGAATAGTTTTATCATGATCTGATTTTTATGTCTTTGTGTTACATAAAGATATAGAATACAACAAAAATGGCACATCATAACACAGTTTTTGCTAACACAATACCATTTAATTGCTGTATAAATTTAAAAAAAAATTGGCTCAATATAAATTTCTATTTTTATTTTTAATCAAATTCACCCCAAGCAAGGTAATAAAACCACTAAGACACAAGAAGTTACCAATTTTGAAAGAAATAGAAAACAGAAACATTGTTAAGGAGTGAGAACAACAGAAGAGCAATCAGGAAGACAGTAGATAACGATTGACAGTGCATTTAAATTTTTGAAGTTCTACACCCTGGTCATTGACTTCAGTCTAGGAAACCCTTCTGCCCAGCATCATCGCAGCACTGGCTGCATACATAGTAATGGAGTACAGTCTACTTTGTTGTTCTAGACCAAAGCTTCTTAAACTATGGGTTATGACACCAAATGGGGTCTTGAAGAGAAATGCTGGGGGTCGTGGAAATTAAATTCAAACATTTGAATTTCAGTTTATGTGTGTGTAGATAAAATTAGGTCCAAACAATAGGAAGGGAACAGGTTGGCCTGGCACCGCCTACTTTGGGAAGAAACAAAACTCCTTAGCTTCACGACAGTTTAGCTACAAAATTCCACTGATTTTTCCACTCAATTATTCAAACACCGCCTCGTAGTTTGCTACACACAAAAAACTCCCGAGTGGTCTCTTGCCGTCACATTTATTGCAGCAAACGCTGACCCATCAACTTCCGGCCCAGTTCACGTCTTGCCAATCCTCGCAGCTCCGAGATCGCGTTTTCCATAAGTCCGACTCACCGTAATGGCAGTTTTTCTCTTCGGATTAATTACTGCCCTGCACGCCAGACACAAACGAACCCTCTTATGTCGAGAGCTAAAGTTAGTCTCGCTTTCATGTCCACAGTGTGTTGTTTCACAAATGCGCAATATTTAACATGATGCACCATGCAAGCACTGCGGTAATAAAATGCATGTGTGGCACCATTGTGACTAGTGTAGTGACAATATATGTATTTTCACTGTAGTTGGTTAATACCTGAGGTCACTAAAAATCTTGTGATGAAAAATGGGGTCATGAATGAAAAAAGTTTACGAAGCACTGTTGAAAGTGACCATTGACCCTACAAAAATGTTCATCCACTCTTTGATAGGTCTTGGTTTTAACCCTGCGGGGTGTCTATCCACACTTTTTGCTAAAAAGCCTGGTTAAGGAAAGAATCTTGTCACCAATGACCCCGGCCATGCAACAGGTAGTTCTCAGTTACATGGTAACACTAATACTTGTATATGTCCTCATCTTTGTTGCTATAAGTACTCATCTTAAGAAGTTGTATAGATTCACTTTCATATGTTTTAGATTTTATTACAATTCTGATTATTGCTTTTTAAAATAATAAACATTACCAAGTAGTGAACATAGTATTCCTTTCATCTTAATTCCTATTGTTTTTTATTGCAACTAGTGAGAATGTCATTTTAGTATCATCATACTTATTGTGTGTGTGTGTGTATGTCTGTATGTTTATATATTGGATCGGATTTCCTACATTTTTCAACCGATTTCAACAAAACTTCACTTTTTTTTGGCAGGTAGTGTTTCTTATTGTCTTGCACACTTTTTTCTTTATTTTTACATTCAGAATGCTTTAAAAATTCCATTTACAAGACAATTGTTTATAATAAAATTCTATTCAATCGGTAGACTCATAACAATTCCTAAAAAAAAATAAAAAAAATAAAAACTAATTAAGACATGTGTGTCCGTCAACCTTAAATAATAATCTTTGTCAATTTTATTTTTCAGTCTTTATGATGGTGGATACTTGATCTATTTCTTACTGTTATATCCCCGGGCAACGCATGGCTCTACTGCTAGTTAGTAGTAATATTATATTCAATTTTATTATTATTAGTCCAATGCATATTCAGATCTTAGTGTCGTATTTAACATCCACTGTTTTTTTTTTTATAATCCTTTCACCCTAAGCAAAGCAATAAAGTCACTAATATGGAGAGGCTTACTGAGTGTTAAAGAATATAAGAAAATTAAAACCTTATTAAGGAGCAAAAACGATAAATGAAATGAAATTAATCTAATAAATAAATAGTGTTTATTATTTTTGCTGCAAATTCTCAAGAACAAAGAAAATGTATAAATTCACTTCCATATATTTAGATTATATTACAATTCTAATCATCGCTTTGTTTGGTTCAGAGGAAAAGATGCACTCAACTTATTTTAGAGAATTTCTCTGGTTAGAGTAAATGAAAGAAATTCCTTGTAAAATGCATTTTTTTCAAAATTTGTAGTTATTTGCCATTTTAAATTTTTAAATTTTTTTGTTCAGACATTTTTATAAATTTTAAACACACCAATTGTCAAAGAGTGAAGATAGTATACCTTTCATCTTAATTCTTATTGCTTTTTATTGCAACTACTGAGAACGTCATTTTAGTGTCATTATTAGTAATATTATATTCAATTATTATTATTATTAGATGAAACATTGTGAACCATTATTAATTTTTGACGAGTATTCCCTTCATCTTAATTTCTCTTGGTTTTTACTGCAACTACTTTATTTACATTATTTATAAGCGTTTGTTGTCCTCATCCTTGTTGCTGTTATTAACAAACACCTGATGAAGGCCGGTGAACAGAACGGCTGAAATGTTGTGATAACAACAAAAAAATGATAACTCCTCATTCCAGAAATTCAAAACAGATTTTTTCCTTAATCATTTCACTCCAAGCAAGGAGATAAAGCCACTGAGACACAAAGGGTTACTGGGTGTGAAAGAGAATGAGAAGACTTTAGTGAGGAGAAAGGACAATAAAAGAACAGGATTCAGGAAGATAGTGATTGGCTTTGCATTTCAATTTTTGAAGAGTGTAGGAGACAGAGAAGAAAAGAGAGTTCCACAGGTGAGAAGTGTGAGAAAAGAAACTATGAATAAAGACAAAAGGAAAACTTATCTTAGCTGACACATTTCATCATCAAAGCAAATGCAAGGATTATATTTTTTATTTTCCTGTATACAGGAGAAAAAAATATTATTGGTTTTCCGAATTTTAAATTGTTACAAAATGTGAAAGCCAGGGCCAGAATGGTTAGCGATTGGCCGAAATGCCTTGTGGACATGGTATTTTGACAGTGATGGTTTGCTTTTGTCTAGGTTTTGGATATAAGTCCAAAATGGCGTAAATTCGACAGAGGCCTGCAAGAATTCTGAAGTGTCACTATGTCTCCCACACCCAGGTTAGCGACCAGTTAAGACCATCCCCAGAGAGATGCTGAGCCAGCATGCATTACTGTGACGTCATTCCTCCTGTTGCTTTTTAAAACCCAAGCTGCCTTTTCTCTCTCCTAAGAAAAGGAATAACAAAAAGAAATGGTCCTTTTTGTTGATATCATTTTATATAGTAGCATAGGAACCCAGAGATGACACAGAATCCAACAAAATTCAAGAATGCTCATAAATATTCATCAGGTTAGCCGAGAAGTCTGAGCAAGCTATGGAGGATGCTAAGTGATAAAATTTAATGTTTAATAAATGAAAGTGAGTAAATGATGTTCTTGGAATTCTTTTTTTTATTTTCTATCAGAATCGAACATTTTTTTTTCTATTAGAATAAAACAATTTTTATTGTATACATCAGTTATTTTTTTAAATTTCATTATATGATGGCTTTTTTTACTTTCAACTATTATTAATTCTGACAAGCTTCCAGTTGCTTTCCACTGCGACTATTCAGACCGTCATGCTACAACCAGCAATGCTTAACTCTTTGTCAGCACATTTTAACTTTGAATGCTTCAGACAGTCTCACTCTGGGCCTGAGTTAATGTGGGTCAAATGGCTTTGCTAAGAGCAATGACTTCTCCAGATGGTGCATACGAGAGGCATGGGTGGCTGAAATCTCAATTGAATTTAACTGCCATTGTGAGTGGGGAATTTTTGAAATGACAGCACTGACCTTGTCATAGAAAAGGCATTCAACTTTTCAGTTTATGCACACATGTATGTGAGTCTAAGTGTACATGTGGGCGTGTTTGAATGTACCTTTTAGTTTGGATGTATGTATATGTGAATGCATGTTTTTTGTATGCTTTAAATTGTTAGTTAGTGTATATATATATATGCAGCAGACTGATACATGTATAAAAATGTGCACACACATATATATTATTTCATTTTATTCATTAAACAGTGTGTATTACATCTATCAGCTTACAGTCTGTGTGCATACAGTATTCACGAAATCTAAGTAATTTCAAATACAAATTATCCAATATAATAAAGTTTGAAGTAATAAAAATGTATTTTCATATCTATTTTAATTTCTATTTATCTATATATCTAAATATCTTCCTATCTATCTAAATCTCTTCATATCTAAATTTCTTCATATCTATTTAAATATCTTCATATCTATCAATCTATCTAAATCTCTTCATATCTATCTATCTATCTATCTATCTATCTATCTATCTATCTATCTATCTATCTCAGTCTCTTCTTTAATTTAAGCCTCTTCTATCTAAATCTCTTCATATCTAGCCATCTAAATTTATTTATATCTATCTAAATTTCTTCATATCTCTCTATCTAAACCTCTTCATATTTATCTATCTAAATCTCTTTATATCTAGCCATCTAAACTTTCCCATATCAATCTTCATATCTATCTAGATCTCTTCATATCTATCTAAATTTCTTAATATCTATCTCTCTGTCTAAATCTCTTTATATCTATCTATCTATCTATCTATCTATCTATCTATCTATCTATCTATCTAAATCTCTTCATATTTATCTAAATTTTTTCATATTTATCTATTTAAATTTCTTCATCTCTCTCTCTCTCTCTCTCTCTCTCAGTTTCTTCATATCTATCTATCTATCTATCTATCTATCTATCTATCTATCTATCTATCTATCTATCTATGTTTAAGTATGTTTTTTGTATGCTTTAGATTGTTAGTGAGTGAACATATGTATGCAGGCGACTTGTACATGTATAAATATGTGGAAATATATATATATATATATATATATATATATATATATATAATTTCAAATGTTATTATTGCGACACATTGTATTTGAAATGGATGCCACATTTTTATTCATAAAACAGTGTATATTACATCTGTCTATAAGAAATCTTAGTAAGTCTCCACTACAATAATGTTTGAATTAATAAAAATGTCAGATTAAAAATAAATCCATTAATTCTTTAGAAATTGCTTTGTTTACATTTCAGATACGATGCTGAGCAGACATGAAACTTTTGAACAAAATAATCTAAATGAAGAAGATGTGCTTTTCTTAAATAGGGAAAATAGAAATCTTGCTCTGAATGTTCTCCACTGCCTTAACCGGGTATTGAACTCACATTGTTTGGGTCCTGTCACTGGATCTAACACATTTATCCACTGTGCCATGTGTCCTCAAGAATATTAACAGGAGCTAACTGATAACTGACATCCATTAAACATGGCACATGAAACTCGAACAGTCTACCCCAGTGAGCGAAATAAAGGGTTCAGTTTGACATTCTAACCACCTGAAGAAGGCCAGAGCATACAATGGCTGAAACGTTGTAATAAATATGGCGACAAAGATGAGGACAATAGTCTGAATAATGTAAATAATGTAATTAAATCCTCCTTGTCTGCTATGTTTAATGAGAAATGTTTAGAAGAAAGGTTGCTGCCCAAATATACATATATATATACATATGTATTATAATTATTTTTTTTTTAAATATGATTCCTTTGCTACATAAGAGTTCTCATGTTTCAAAAACAAGAGCCGAAACCCTCAAAATAATTATTAAAGTTAAATTGAATTAAAGTAACAAGCCCTGTTTCATCCTCAAGTGAAAATTTCGCTTAAAAAAAAAATAATTATAATTTAAGCTCTACTTCTGTATGGAGCACTGTTTTTAAAAATAAAAACAAAAATATTAAAGAACTCCGGATTATTTACCTAATGTGTTCTTTTCCTATTTTCTACATATCTGCACACACACACACATACACATACACACACACACACACACACACACACACACATATATATATCACACACACACACACACACACACATTTATGCACACACACATGCACACATGTGTGTGCATATATATAATGATAGATGTGTGTGTGTGTGTGTGTAAAAAAACAGATACAAATAAAATATATCTATAAAAAGGATATAAAAAGAACAAGGTCTCATCATTTTACAGTTAAATTGACTAAATGTAACCATAAGTTCTATGCTAACAGTTTCTTCTATTGCATTTCTCGATTGTGGAACTCTCTTTTGGCTTCTCACCTACCATTAAACTTTGATCTTCAAAAATGTAAATTAAACATCAGTCACCATCTTCTTGAATCCCGTTCGTCTTTCAATCTTTCCTCAATCTTCCATATACTCAGTTTTTTCTCTCACTTTTGCTCCCCATAACTCCCTGTATACTAATGACAATCCCACCTTGTTTGGGGTGGAATGATTAAAAAAAAGCAAAAAAAAAATTCAGTCATTAGCAAGAACTGAGTGTTTTCAGTGTAGTAGACAAGATTTTGTTGGCTATGTCCTCACATTGTTGGGGAATGCATGGATTCAAATTAATCCAAAATGTCATTATGTGCAAAACAGTTAAATCAGAACTAGATGGCCCCAGAAAATAGTGTATCAACTTATATGTGTTATTATTTTGTCTACGTATCAAACATCCGCACTCCTATCATATGTAGACATATGGCAAACATGACGTGGAGTATAGAATATTCTGAAAAGTATAGAGCCTCTTGTAATGATTAAATCATTTTTTCTGAAGTAAGCCTGTCCAAAATGAATATTTTAAAAAGCTGGAATGTAAACCTATCCCAAATGAATATTTTAAAAAGCCTCTTTCCATGTGATCAAAACACAGAATAGTCCATTATTTATGAGGTATTGGCAAGTTGTAACAGTGTGCTAATGAAGGGAGAGGCAAACACAGGATTATTATTGGTAAAACTTAGTCTGGCACAAGGCCAAAAGTATAGAGTTTCTCTTGAGGATTAAATCACTTTTTGTTTTTTATTGATGGTACAGTTTGACATTATATTTGAGCACTTAACCGTCAAAAGACGGAATAAAAAGAAAGACGAAAAAACACAACCTTCAACAGAATTCAACATACGTGGAATCTTTTCAATGAACACATTTTTTTCGATTACTTTGTTACAGCCATAGGTAGGTAGGTAGGCATCCGTTTGTTTAATCAGATAATGGTAATGCCCTGTTTGTTCAAAATTTGGTCTTTTGGTGGTGAGACTGGAATGCCCTCACCAGGGGACAGACAAGTGTGGGTGATGGAACATAGAGGCGATGCACTGCCCAGACCACATGCCCTGCACCTCTAACCCTTCCCCCAGCTCCTGACAAGATTAAAAGGAATATAGGGCATTACATTTGGGGGTTGGTTTGTTTGCAGGAGTTACTGGAAGTTTGTCAGTGTTGATAGCAACCAACTTTCGGAGCTCCACTCCAGATTTTCTCTCTGGATTTACAAGTAGCCTTTGTTAACTCCCCTTCTCCCAGTGGGTCATTTGGTCTCCCCAGTTGAGTGAGCTTGTCTCAATGTCTTATTTAGCTATCCTCTACCTTGAGCGGCTCTTAGGTCTTAGTTGAAAGCTAAATAAAAACTAAAATAATAAAACAAACGGATGAACTACATTCCTTGGTTCCATCAGGTCTAATCTTCATGGCTAGGACCTACGATGCCCCTTACATTGTAGCATACCACCCACATTCCCACTATATTCCATCGGCGAGAAGTAAGTTCCACTCAAACAGCTTCTTCCTGTGAACCGTTGCTCTGTGGAACAGACTCCCAAGAGGATGTTTCCCCAATCACTACAATCTTAACCTGTTAAAATCTAGAGTTAACCGTTATGTTCCCCTCTAATCAGTATAAACTACTCCTTAAAATAACCATTTACATTGAGTGGCCTTGTACAGGGTGTCCTAAGCAAAAACTTAATTTAATTTAGCAACCTTCTACCTTGAGTGGCTCTTGGATCTTGTATTCGGTGAAAATAGTAAAAAAAAATACATATACTTAGTGACACATCGGCAATGCTGATGGACAGACAATCAGGTCATCTTTTATTATTATTGTTGTGGGGCTCCCCACTTTTTACATAAAACTCGTCCAAAGTATATTGATACTGACAGAGAGAATACCTGCGGTTGAAATACGTTGAGATATGTGCCGATACGTGGAGATATGTTGAGACAGGTTGAGAGATACGGAGACAGACACAGGGTGTTCTCAGAGAGTTATACAAGAGTCCAGAGAGAGAGAGATGATTATAGTTTTACTTACAGAGACTTGTACATATACTTTCTACTAACCCGCATTCCTGGACTACTAATCTTCACTTCAAGTCTGTATTCTTGCATTTAATACAATTATTTTTCTATCTCAATTACTGGCGTTGTTTATTTATTTGTGCAGGATTCCATTCATGGAATCCACAACAACTATTACCATATATTTCAGTGTATAAAATCCCAAAAATCACCCTTAAAAATTGGGGTGTCGTCTTATACTAGAATTCTTAAAAAAGAAACCTTAAATTCTGAGTGATGTTTGTCAGTAGGCTAACGTCGGCCTAGGTGTGATAATCAATGATGTACATGAAAAGATTTACATTATCAAATAACGTGATAATAAAAGGGATAAAACCATTTTTACCTTATATATTAATGGCATAACTTATATATTATTAATGGCATAACTTATAAATTAATAGCATAACTTATACATTAATGACATAACTTATATATTATTAATGGCATAACTTATATATTAATAGCATAACTTATCCCTATTATTAATGGCATAACTTATATATTAATGGCATAACATATATTATTAATGGCATAACTTATATATTAATGGCATAACTTATATATTATTAATGGCATAACTTATATATTAATAGCATAACTTATATATTATTAATGGCATAACTTATATATTAATGGCATAACATATATTATTAATGACATAACTTATATATTAATGGCATAACTTATATATTAATGGCATAACTTATATATTAATGGCATAACTTATATATTATTAATGGCATAACTTATATATTAATAGCATAACATATATTATTAATGGCATAACTTATATATTAATGGCATAACTTATATATCATTAATGGAATAACTTATATATTAATGGCATAACTTCATAATAAATTGCCTATTTGAAGAATAATTCCATATAAATAAGATCAATGCAAGCTCAGATGAGAAAATGTAAACATCGAGTTATGATTGCGTTCACAGCAATAAAATGTACTATGATCGTAAATTATCGTACTATTATTAGTGGTATAATTAAATGGCTATTAGTACACCAGGCTGTTTTTAACTGTTTAAATATAGGAAAAGAAGAGGAAAAAGTATTGGCAAGAGATTATGTGATAAAATGTAAACAAAACAATAGTTTCCTTGTAGGGAATGTGTGTAGGAAAATCATGATATAGAATCGGTTTTGTTATTTCGTTTATTTGGAATTTCTTAGAATTCAGTAAGTAACAGCATTTACAATAACATCATCTTTATATAATCCATAAGTAGTCATCTTATACTACAGGTAAATAAATTCATGAAAATTTTCTATATTTTTTTGACCTTATCTTATCTAAAGGTCATCTTGTATGCGGGAATTTACATAACACACACCCGCTCTTCCCAGCAAACAATAAAGCTGTCAGAATTACTAAGGAAGTAAATCTGAGACTTATAAGTCTCCCTTAAAAGAACTTCAAAAAGGCCTTTGACCAATACAAGGACTAACCAAAAATTAACGACAAAAAAACAAATGAAAACTGCAGGCAAAGTTCACTTTCTTCAGAGACAGCCATTCACCGCTGTAGTTCCCTGTTACTAACAAGCAGGATTTTTTTTCTCCTGATGATGGCCATGCTTTTTTAAAGCTAGTCGAGGAACCTAATTTAAATAGTAAAACAAAAACATTAATATACAACCCTGAATATCTGAAATCTGAGTGTCTAAAATTTTAATTTTTTAACATTATTTTTTATTGCTATATATATATATATATATATATATATATATATATATATATATTAAATTCATGAATCATTCATACAAAAACAAATATAGAGGTTAATGATTTAAATGGCGAGAATACATCTTCGCAAACAATTTCAATAAGATACACTAACCCCGAACCTGTATATGAATGATATGATCCCTGTTTATAAATTCCAGTTGCATAAGGTCTTTTTTAGTTTTTACAAGCTTTCGTCTGTTCCTACAGACATCCTCAGGTATGGAAATAGATTTGTTCTTGTTTTTTTACTTCTCGGTAATAAGAGGACAACGAAAATATAGATGTAATCCGAAAAAATGCTATGAGAAATGTGTTATTGTTTTGGAACGTGCGGTCGCAACGCTGAGTTTGAATTTTAAATTTTAAGGTTGTGCGTTTTTGTACAAATATAGTAATAAGAGAATTCTTTTTTACTGATAAGTTTTCCGTTGAATAATAAATCTATTTCCATACCTGATATGTCTGTAGGAATATAATTATAATGTAAAAACTAAAAAAAATCGGACCTTATGCAATTTTAACTGGAATTTATAAACAGGGATCATATCATTCATATACAAGTTCGAAACAAGTGTATTTATTTAAAATTGTTTGCAAAAGATGTATTCTCGCCATTTAAATCATTAACTTCTGTATGTTTTTTGTATGAATGATTCATGTAATAATAATAATAATAATATATATATATATATATATATATATTATAAAATGTAGTTGGTCTGATGAGATGAATATGCTTATATTCATTGAAATAAATTAATTACTGACTATAGAATTTTAAAGTTTTTCCTAATTGTTCTTACAATTTGCTATGTATCATACATTGAACTCTTATATGGACTGAAAACTTTTGGGGAGAATTATCCCTACCAATTATATTTTGGTATTATTTATTATTATGTGTGTGTAAAATTCTTTTGTACTGGTAGGTTTTCCGTCAAAGTGGCATGAACTATATTGTTCAATAATTAGAGGAATGTCACACTGTTATTTCTTACTTGGCAGGAGAAGCCCTGTTTAGATTAGATCTGACGTGACTCTGCTATGGAGTGTGTTGCTAATCAACCAAAGTTGAATAGTGTAAATTTTCATATACTTTAAACAATGTAAAAAAAATCTCCGGACTCTTGAGTTTTTTTGGAAAAATCATTAGTGGATTCAGCTCAAAGCATGTTTCAAATGAAGTAAAGTTTATTTTTATTTATTAATCTGACAGATTTTATTCATTATAATAATCAAATGTCATTTTTTAGTGGATACCCATATTTGAACTTATAAATGTATTGAAAAAAAAAATTTATTTTTATAAATTTATATTTATATATTTAATTATGTCTTATTTTTAAGATTTAAAATTAAACAGGAGTATTTAAAATTTAAACTTAATAAAAAATATTATTATGTGGATACAAAGTGGGGGATCAATCCTATATGAAAATCAATATATAAACTGATCCCTCACTTTGTGGCCACGGTAGTTTCTATACATCTACATTCCTGAGACTGTTCTAAAGAAGTAATGAATTTTTCTCTATTACTTAAACATTATTTTTAGTGGCTATCACTATTTGAGTAGATATTTGGATTATTTCTTAACCGGTATGTTTATTTTCGTTTAACGGTATAAATATACGGTATATGGATTTAGTTTATTTTTTCTTATAGACAACCTTATCAATGAATTTTAAATGGCAGCATGTGATAGGAAAAAAAATCAGTCCTTCTTTTTTGACATAGATATAATTTAATTTTGCCCATAAGTGATGTAGGTAATGTATTCTAAATGTCATGTCTAGGCAGATAAGGAGTCTATATTTATCTAAGGAAAAGTTGAACTATTGAAAAAAAAATCTTCTTTGATCGGTGATATTTGAATAGCAGATCAAATGAACTTATATTTGTTTGACATGGGGGGGGGGAACAGATAAAACTTAGATATCTGATATAGTTTTGGCAGTAAGGGCATTGAGAAGTGGTACTCTCCTACTGCTTGTGTTTCACCACACAGTCCATTTCATTCATGACGATATTCAGTCACCCCCCTCAATAGGGTGTCATGTGGCACAAGGCCTTTGTAACGTGGGCTTTTTTTTTGGGCTCGACCAAAAATATGCCCATTGAACCTGTATAAATGGGTTCAGGGCGGTTTATTCCCGGAGACTCCGCCCTTTTATTTTTACCTCCTTCGGGTTCCTCCCATCCGTAGGAAGAGATTACAACCGAACAGTTGGTTCAGAAGTGAACTACTGACTACTTCATGACGAATACATACACTGCATTTCACATTATTGGACCCATTTTTGTTAAATGCCATGTCATTTCACGACATAGGTTAATGATGGCTCTCCACAGCTTCCTTTTCTTTATTATCTGTGAATTGCTGTGTGTCCTTTGGAAATTATAGTAGAGTGGTTTCTTGTTGTTTTATCCATAATTTTGAATTAAGAGCTGTCTCTCCTCCTTCAAGACGTAGGCGACAATGGCTCTCCACAGGTTCCTTTTCATTATAATTTGAATTGCCATGACTTTGTGGGAAAGTTTGTGTTGGGATTTCCTGCTTACTTTATCACAGTTTTAAATCAGTAGCTGTCTTTCTCCCTTCAGGACGTAGGCGATCATGGCTCTCCACAGATTCCTTTTCTTTATTATCTGTGAATTGCTATGCATTCTTTGAAAATATAGTGGAGTGCTTTCTCGTTGCCTTCTCCATGGTTTTGAACTCAAAGTTGTCTTTCTCCCTTCAGGACATAGGCGATCATGGCTCTCCACAGGTTACTTTTCATTATTATCTGAATTGCCATGGCTTTGTGGGAAAATTTGCAGTGGGATTTCCTGCTGACTTTATCACAATTTTAAATCAGTAGCTGTCTTTCTCCCTTCAGGACATAGGCGATCATGGCTCTCCACAGATTCCTTTTCTTTATTATTTGTCGATCGCCATGACATCTTGGGAAACATAGTAGAGTGCTTTCTCATTGTTTTCCCCATGCTTTTGAACTAAGAACTGTCTTTTTCCCTTTATAATCCTTGCGATAGTGGCTCTCCACAGCTTCCTTTTCATTATTATCTGAATTGCCATGACTTTGTGGAAAAGATTGCAGAGGTATTTCCTGCTGACTTCATCACAGTTTTAAATCAGTAGCTGCTTTTCTCTTTTCAGGATGTAGGTGATCATGGCTCTCTACAGATTCCTTTTCTTTATTATTTGTCGATCGCCATGACATCTTGGGAAACATAGTGGAGTGCTTTCTCATTGTTTTCCCCATGCTTTTGAACTAAGAACTTTTTCCCTTTAAAATCTAGGCAATCATGGCTCTCCACAGGTTCCTTTTCTTTATTATCTGTGAATTGCTATGTATCCTTTGGAAATATAGTGGAGTGGTTTCCCGTTGCCTTCTCCATGGTTTTGAATTCAGAGTTGTCTTTCTCCCTTCAGGAAGCAGGCAATCATGGCTCCCCACAGGTTCCTTTTCATTATTATCTGTGAACTGGCATGACTTCTTTGAAAAGATAGAAGAGGGCTTTCCCTTTGATTTCTCTACAGATTTATTTTCTTTATTATTTGTAAATTGGCATGATTTCTTGGGAAGGATAGTGCAAAGGTTTTCCAATGCTTTTTCTATGGTTCTGAATTCATTGTAATAGACACGCATTAGTCTGGTGTAGCCAATGAGGAGCAAGCTTACACTACACGCCCATTAGTTTTAGGTAACCTATGAGGATCAAAATTACAAGAAATGTTCAAACAGTCTATCTAGATTCATCTGTTAACTCCTCCTACACAACTTTATTTAATATACATATTTCATCTATCCGAGTCTGTCGATATTTGTGAGATGAGGTATTATGTACATTATTTACATTATTCGGACTATTGTCCTCATCTTTGTCGCCATATTTATCACAACATTTCGGCCGTTGTATGCTCCGGCCTTCTTCAGTTGGTAGACTGTTCTAGTTCCTCGTGCCATGTTGATGGATGTCAGTTATCAGTTATCTCCTGTTAATTTCCCTCTGAAAGTTCTCCCCTGCCTTAACCGGGTATTGAACTCACACTGTTTGGGTCCTGTCACTGGATCTAACCAATGCCTTTATCCACTGTGCCATGTGTCCTCTGGGTGTAAATTTCTGGGTATTATAAACCTAATGTCTTCAGCAACCATTTTTACCAGTGCTCATATTGCAATTTTGCTGTCATCATTGCATGTTTTTACCAGAGCTTATATTGCAACTATGTTGTTATCATTGCTTTTCTCTGGCACTCCTCATTACTGATTTTTGTGGCCTAGCATATGTACTGATTCCTTAAGTTTACGAATTTTCTAATGGTGTTCCTTGTCAATGATCTCAACATGATCCCACAGACGTTGTGATAAATATGGCGACAAAGATGAGGACAATAGTCCGAATAATGTAAATAATATTCATCTATGTTTAGACCTTGTATTTTGAGGTATATATATTTTTGTGAGTCTGTGGTTATGTGTACTAGGTATGTTTGTATTACGACTTATGTACTTTGAGTTTTCCCCAAACCTAATTATATTGTACATATATATATATATATTTCCTTTTTCCCATATCATTTCCATTGAGTTGACCGATTAAATAGGTCAGTGTCTGATCTGTAGACCCTCCTCCTCAATA
>CAHIKZ030002238.1:0-12500 GCA_903632075.3 Acanthosepion pharaonis | reverse complement strand
AAAAAATCTTTTAATGCACCCCACCACGTCTTCCTTTGTCTATGATCCGCCCCCTCATACATCTTGTTTCTTCAATTCTTGCCCTGTCTCGTCACCTCTATGTCTGGCTTTGTGATTTCAGGCAAGGAAAAGTAAAGAACCAGTGGAGTTCTTTTTTGACCGATTGGATGGCAAGGCAAAAAAAAAAAGAAGAAAGAAAAGAAAAGAAAGAAAGAAAGAAAGAAAGAAAAATAAAGAAAAAAGAAATTTAAAGAAGAAAGAAAAAGAAAAGAAAAGAAAGAAAGAAAAAAAAAGAAAAAAAAAAAGAAAGAAAGAAAAAAAAAGAAAAGAAAGAAAAGAAAAGAAAAGAAAAAAAAAAAAAAAAGAAAAGAAAAAAGAAAAAATTCAAAAATGGTTGAACAGCAAAAAAAACTTGGATTAATTATGAGATGAGACGGGCAAAAAAGAAAACCTGGTTGGTGACATTTAATAAACAGCATTAAATAACGTGATGAATGAAGAAAAATTATAGGAGAATGGAAGCTGAGATTCTTAAGACACAGAAAGAAAATTAAAAAATTTGACTCAATGACATGTTGAAGAGAAAGAAAATTTTCAAAAAAGTAAAAATTTGGTAAAAAAAAGTTGGTCAATTTTGTTTTCATTTAGTGTAAAACTCTGTATACGGCACCAAGTAAGGATCAAACTCACTGCTCAGTAACAAAAATTTAATAAAGGCTATCTATCGCAGTCTGTTCAATATCTATCTATCTATCTATCTATCTATCTATCTATCTATCTATCTATCTATCTTTTCTCAAAGGAAATTCATATCTATCTATCTATCTATCTATCATCTATCTATCTATCTATCTATTTATAAATCTATTTTTATATATATTCTGTTTATAGATATCTATCTATCTATCTATCTATCTATCCCATTTTTTTCACATCTATCTATCTATCTATCTATCTATCTATCTATCTATCTCAGTCTGTTCTTTATCTATCTCAGTTTGTTCAAATGTCTATCTATAAATCTATCTATCTCAGTTTTTTCAAATCTATCTATCTATCTATCTATCTATCTATCTATCTATCTTTCTGTTCATATCTTTCATTCCAGTCTTTAATTTTTTTTATCTATCTATTTTCTATCTATCTATCTATCTATCTCAGTCTGTTCTTTTCATCTATCTATCTTTGTTCAAATCTATCTATCTATCTATCTATCTATCTATCTATCTATTATAAAATTTATCTATCTCAGTCTTTTCTTAAAATTTTTTATCTTCTATCTATCTATCTATCTATCTATCTATCTATCTATCTATCTATCTATCTATCTATCTCAGTTCTTTTTTTTTATCTATCTTTCTATTTATATCTATCTATCTATCTATCTATCTATTTTATATCATTTGATCTCAGTCTTTCATTATCTATCAATCTATCTATCTATCTATCTATCTATCTATCTATCTATCTATCTATCTATCATTCTATCTCAGTATTCATTTTCTATCTATCTATCTATCTTCTATCTATCTATCTATATATATCTATGTCATTCTGTTCATATCTATTTCATCTATCTATCCCAGTCTGTTCAATATGTATCTTGATTTTGTCGGGTTATTTAATGTCAAATTTTATATGGGGGCACCAAGTGATAATCAAACCCTTCTGCTCATTAGTTTCTTTAACCATTACCCTATGTCAAGGCACCCATTATTTTGGGAGAGAGTGAAAATAAAGGTAGCAGGCTGTTCTGCAATGATAGTAACAGGAGTTGTAATGGTGATGGGGATATTAGACTTGCCTTTTTATTGTTATTTAACATTAGGCTTGTTGATTCATCTCAATGATTATTTGGTTATGTAATGATGAATTTTTTATGAGGCACTCAGTGAGGATCAAACTCATTAATCATTTGTAATGGTCAACCAGACTGGCCTTGTTAAACATTAGCCCTTGTTAAGACAACTATTATTTAAGGAAAGATTTAAAAATAAAATAAAAAACTTTTATGTATATATTTAAATACAATTTCATAGTATATAAATTTATATAATAGCATAGTAGCATGTTTCAATTTATCAATAATGTAGTAATAGTAGTAGTAATATTAACTATTATTTATTATCTTTTATCTATATAACTATCATTATTATTATTAGTTTTAGTTTTCATGGTGATAAATAGTTTAAAACTTTTAATATATTAATTTTGTTGGTTTATTATTATTTTTTTTTTATCCCGTTTTCCTTTAAAAAAAACGAATATTTTTCACGCAAGGATATTTAAGGGATAAAAGTAAATATATAATTGATATATAAAGGATATAAAAAAAAGACAGGAATTAGATCAAGAATCTGAATATTTCGATTGACATTGCATTTGAATAGTTGGAGATCATAGCTATCAAAACATTAAACAATTTATAGACGGAAGGTATATTTATAAAATTTTGAATGAAAAAGTTTTTCTACATTTCTAACCAAATTGCAATAGTGAAAGAGTGGGACCAAGATTCCAAATAGTAGACACAAACAAAATTTATTTCATATATTTAGATCCATCTTTCTATCTATCTAATATCTAGCTATATTTATATATATCTAGCTATCTATCTAGCTATCTTTTTTTCCTTTTCTTTTTTAAGCATTTCACCCCATTCAAGGCAAAAATGCCACTAAAAATGGAAAAATCATTATAGTAATATTTTTAAAAAAATTGTGATGGAGGAAAAGCTGGAGAGAAGGACAGGGAATTAGATCAAGGCATCTGAAGATGTCGATTGACATTACATTTGAATAGCTGGAGATCATAGCTATCAGAGAAACAAGTAATAGGAAGAGAATTCCACAGATATGGGAGGTGTGAGACATCAAACTATTGGAGTAGAAGAGACGGCTAAATTTAACAGTTTCAAGAGTAAAAGGGTGGGAGCGAGATGCCAGCCTAGTTGCACATTTAAATTCATGCAGTCTGGGAACGAGCAAAAGTATCTTGTTGGAACAGTTACCATGAAAAAAAAATGTAGAAAAGACAGATTTTCATCAACAACACGTCTGCGAGAGAGAGTTACTGTAGATGAGATGCCAGATCAATAAAATCCAATCATTGTATATCGGTCTCTGGATTTTATCAAGGACCTTAAGACAAAACAGCGGGGCACCAGACAATATATTTCTAGCAGTATTCCATTTTATGACATGTTATCCTATATATATATATATATATATATATATATATATGTATAAGGAAAATCAGTTTTTTTTTTGATTTGTTTAAGGAAATATATCAAACTTATTTTTGCTAGTTAATGGCATTTTTATAAAGAAAAAAAAAAAAGAAAGAAAAAAAAAATGAAAGAAAGAAAGAAAAAAAAAGAAATACAAGAAAAAAAAAAAAAGAAAAGAAAGAAAAAAAAAAATAAAAAAGGAAAGAATGAAATAAATTTTTTTGAAAAAAAAAGAAAGAAAAGAAAGAAATGTGTGTGTGTGTATGTGTGTGTCTGTGTGTATGTATATATAATATTTTAATTATAATAAATTACATAAATAATAAAAAATATAAATATAAATTTATTATAATAAAAAATATATATATATGTATAATATTTTTTGATTATAATAAATTCATATATTGTAATTTATAATAAAATATTATATATATATATATATATATATATATATATATATATATATATATATTTTTATTATAATAAAATTATAAAAATATACTATATATATATTATGAAATGGACAAAATTTAATAAACTATTTTAATATATTTTCTGTTTATATGTTATTTTTTATCAATACAAATATTTAAATAAATGCTTTATTTATTCAAAAACAGTATTAATTATATTTACTGGCTTAATGTCCAAAAATTTTGATAAAAATATGTGTCCTCCCAATTTGAATATTGAACCTGTATCCTACACAGAACATTTATATCTATTGCTATATAAAATTCAACTTTAAAAAACGATTTTTTCCTATGTAGCTAAATGGTATAGCATGTCAGGCTAATAATGGTTCCGTGTATATACATTCAATTTCTGTTGGAGCACACATATTTTCCGAAAATTTCTCAATCATCAAGGCTATAAATATATTATATATGTTTATATATATATATATTTATAAATATAAAATATATATACAGGGTGTCCATAAAGTTCGTGTGCACTTTAAAAAATTATAACTTTATTTGTATTTGCGATAGAAATAATTTGTAAAAAGGATTAGAAAAAAGTAAATCTATATTTTTTTAAGGTTTTATTGAAATTTTATTTAAGTTTCCACATGTCCTCCATCATTAGCAATACAAAGGGTAATACGATTTTGCAGTTCACGGAAAACATTTGCCAACTAATTTACAGTAATGCCTGAAATCACATTAGTTATTTTAGCTATACTTAAAACTAGGTACATTAAACTTTATAACATTTTTTACAGATTATTTCTATCGCAAATACAAATAAAGTTATAAATTTTTTAAAGTGCACACAAACTTTATGGACACCCTGTATATATATATATATATATATATATATATATATATATATATATATATATATAAGTATATAATATATTATTTTAAAAATATTTTTTATTTTAACTATTCTTTTATAGATAAATATTTAAGCATATACCAGTAAATATAAAAATTGTTTAAAAAAGGCTGAACATTATTTTCATATAAATTGTTAAATATATATATATATATATATAAATATATATATCCATATATCAAAAGAGAATAAGAGAAAAAGAGAGATGCTAAAATTAAAAGATGTTTAACAAAAAGAATTCAGGATTTGTCAAAAATCAAATCAATTCGAATGAAAAAAGTTTTTTAATAAATGTCAGAGATTTATTAAATTTATCTGAAATTAAAATCAATATTTAATATATATAAAAAAAAAAAAGTTAAAAATAACGAATTTTTCTAACTAGAAAAATATATATATATAAATATATATTCATATAAAATATTTTATATACCTATATATATATACATAACTCATATTTTTCCTATATATATATATATATAAATATATATAATTGTCTGATATAATATATATATATATATATATATATATATATATATATATATATATAAATATTTAATAAGTATATATAAACTTTATATATATATATATATATATATAAATATTACAAGCGTATATACATGTACATATATCAATATATATTCTCTATATATCTATAGGCGTAATTGAGATAGATATATATATATTATATATAAATATATAAAATTTGAATTATATATAAATGCATGTAAATATATTGATATATATATTTTTAATATTCATATATATATTTTATAATGCATATACCCCTGCTATATATAAAATAAATTTTCTATTTTGATATATATATATATATATATTTAAAGTTCGAGGAAATTGCGTATTTATATATTGTATAAATATATAAAAAGGCCTTGACAAATATATATATATATATATATATTTATATATATATATAAATATATAAATATATATATATATATAAATTTAAGTTTTATTCAATAAAAAATGTTATATGAATCAATAAAAATTTTATTAAATGGAATTTTTAAAAAATTTTCATAAAATTAAATTTTCTCAAAGAATATTGTTTTTGTAAAAAATTATTGTATAAAAATATAAAAAAAATACATTTAAACTAGTTTGCTTTTTTTTTACATATGACCTTATTTTTCTTTCCTTTCTTTTAAATAAATTTAAAAAATTTTAATAAGATTTTTTTGTTTTTTTTTAAAAAAATTTCATTTTTCTCATATCTGATGAAAAAAAATAAAAATAAAATATATTTTACCAGAATTTATAAATATATATATATTCGATATATAAATTTATATAGATGTTTTTTTATTTTAGTTATCAAAATATATTTATGGAATTAATAAGTTACAGTTTTATTAAGTTTTTTTTTTAAGTTTTTTTGCTGATAATTTTTGCTAAATCAATCTTTTTTCAAAATTCATTGTTTGTTTATTTATGTTCTTTAACCTTGAAAATTATTTTTGACATCATCAATTTTCTTCAAACAAAGGAAAAAAATAATTCTAAAAAATTTAAAATTTTTTTAACATTGGATCTTTTTGATATTATTGCCTCTAAAAAATCTTCCATCAAAATATGTCTGAAAAGATCTATAGAACTTGTCTTTTCTTAATCTAATCTTTTATTTTATTTATCACAGTCTGTTCATATTATATATTTCGTTTGTATTACAGCCAATTATCTTTTGATCTTATCCATTCAATCTTTCAATTGTTTTTCAAAATATCTTTTCAGTCTTTTCTATGATATGTTTATCAGTCTGCCATATTAAATATCTATCTGGGAAAAATAATAATAATAATAATAAAAAAAATTCTGTTTGATATTAATAGTCCCTATCTGATGTTATTGTAAAATCTATCTTTAATATATATATAAAAAACAAATCTATTACTATTTTAAATTCCTATCTATCTATTATCTATCTATCATCACTGTTTTTGTTGTTGAAATTGAGTGTGTTTGTCTATCTGATTCAAATCTTTTCTAATCAAATTTTTTCCAGGAATTCCATCATTGAATTCAAATATAAATATCATATCTTTTTCTGTTCTCATATCTATATTTGATTATTTTTCGGGCTTTTAAATCATGATTAATTTTTTTTTTTTTTTTCTATGGAAATTATTTCATTTATTTATTTATCTATCTTCTATCTATTGAATCTTTTCATCTTTTTCTGTCTAATTTCAAATTAAAAAAAATTCATCATAATAATAAATATAATATATAATAATTTATCTATAATAATATCTATAAAAGATTCTAATTAATATAAATTCAAATATTTTTATTACCCAAAATCAATTGCTTTCTATCTACTATCTTTTCCAACCTTTCAATTTCTTTATTTTTAACATCTGTTTTTCAAAATTAAAAATGATTCATGATATCTTATTCTTAAAAATTTTTATTAAAATTTATGCAAATCAAAATATTCTTTTAAAATTTATATCTATATAAAACATATAAATTCTAAACTATTTTTCCAATTATAATCTTTTCATTATTCTTCTGTGAATTCTATCTATTCATCAATTGGCTTCTTGTATCATTTATCTATATTTTTATTTTTATTATTATTCTGATATATATAACCTATTATATAATATCCCTATCATATCTATCTATTTAAATTTGGTTCAATTTTTTTTTTGTCGTTTTTGTCTTATTCTATATTATCTATATTTATCTATCTATCTAATCTATCTATCTACGAATCAATTTTATAAACAAGTTTTTCATTAATTTTTTTCATTTTCATTCTAAATTTATCTCTCCAAATCTTAAAAAACAAAATCTATCTATCTCAAAAAAATGTCAAAAATCATTATTTAATTCTTTCATCTTATCTATTTCAAAAAACGTATCAAATCTATCTTCGAGGAATCTTTTCAAGAAATCGTCTAATTTTAAAAAATCTTTATAATGTTCATATTTCAAACCTATCTATAAATTATTTATCTTCTTCAATCTATATAATTAATTTTTTCTCTTATGCCCATTTATTTAATTCTAGAAATTGTTTAGTAAAAATATATATATATCGTATCTTTTGGGCTTTAAATTTTAAAATATTCCATCTTTTCAGTTTCCTTTTTTTTACTTAATTTTTTGGGTGGTGGGTATATTTTAACCAAAAATTATGCTCGGTCTTTTTATTAGTTCAATGATTTCATTTCCTTCAAAGCCTTCTTTTTAGGTCTTGTTTTTAAGAGACACATTTTGAATTTTATGATTACAAAACTACATTGAAAAAACCAATAAAAAATTATCTTGAGTGTTAATAAAAAATAAAAGTATTGATTTTTTTCGATATGTTTTTTTAATGAAAAGAAATTTATAGACATTTGTTGAATAAGATCAAATACTTTTTAATGTTCAATTTCTAAAATATGCCTTTGATCCCAAAAATTCTGTAAAAAGAATGAAAATAAAATCTTATCCTATTGACTGAATAAAGTAAGTTTGGTCCATTTATTTGAAGTTCATGAAATATGGATACAAATAGTCTTGAATTATTTTCATTAATCAACTTCTAAGATGATGGATGGTGAATTAAATTCTTGCCATTTTAAAATGCTGATTGAAAATAAAATTTTGATCAGAATTGTTACATTAAAGAAAAACTTTCCTTGTTTCACCTATGAAAATATAAAGTCCAATGATATATCAAATCTATCAACATGGTTTTTATTTGCGGAATACAATTCTTAATCCTTGTATTTCCCAATCTTGTTCCGATCGATCTGGAATCCTAAAACTGCATCTGGTTGTGTTTAAGAATCTCCAGAAAGATATTAAACTTCCCAATTTTTTTCTATAAATCTTACTAATAGGATATGTTCATTTTTTCTATAGATATTAATAAAGTATTTATATTATTCAGATACTATTGTCCTCATCTTTGTCACCATATTTTATTACAATTTATCACGTTGTTGTACGCTCCGGCCTTCTTCAGGTGGTTGGAATGTCGAACTGAACCCTTATTTTGCTCACTGGGTAGACTGTTCTAGTTCCATGTGCCATGTTTAATGGATGTCAGTTATCAGTTATCTCCTGTTAATTTCCCTCTAAAAGTTCTCCACTGCCTTAACCGGGTATTGACCTCAAACTCTTTGTGTCCCGTCACTGGATCTAACCAACGCCTTTATCCACTGTGCTATGTGTCCTTGATGATATCTGTGTATGAATTTCTCGGTATTATAAACCCAATGTCTTCAGCAAGCATTTTTTACCAGTGCTCATATTGCAATTTTTGCTGTTATCATTGCATATTTTTACCAGAGCTCATATTGCAATTTTTTTGTTATTATTTTTTTCTCTGGCACTCCTTATTACTGGTTCCCATATTGTATTCATTTCTATGCTTGGTCGGCTCAGGAGATTTTTGTGGCCTAGCATATGTGCTGATTCCTTAAGTTTACGAATTTTCCAATGGTGTTCTTTGTCTATGATCTCAACCTGATCCCACAGAGGGCGGTGATCTCCTTCTCTCTCCATCCATTTTCTACTTCCCTTGTGTTACAGCAGCCTTACCTTGAGGGGCCTGATGTCTTTTTTATTTTTTTCCCCATGGGATTACAGGCTTTCATGGTGTTCTTGAAGCCTTACCTTACTGGGAGATATCTATATATGTCTCTTTTTATATTTATATGGACCGCAGATGCATTTATATATATATATATCTTTAAAGGCATGTTTTCTGATATTGGGGTCATCTCAGGATATACATATAACCAATATATTGTTATTTTGTAGGGTCGAAAGTAATATCTGTCTCTTGTCATCAAGATTTGAAGGTTGTCCTGATGTTTTTTATATGGACTGCAGATTGTTTGTATTTTCTCAAGATAACCCCTTCACATAATGCAGGCATAATGTAAATAGTGTACATAATACCTCATCTCAGAAATATAAACAGATATTGAAGGATCGGATAATATATAACAGAGATGAGGACAATTGTCCGAATAATGTAAATAGTGTACATAATACCTCATCTCAGAAATATAAACAGATATTGAAGGATCGGATTAATATGGCAACAGAGATGAGGACAATAGTCCGAATAATGTAAATAGTGTACATAATACCTCATCTCAGAAATATAGACAGATACTGAAGGATCAGATAAATATGGCAACAAAGATGAGGACAATAGTCCGAATAATGTAAATAGTGTACATAATACCTCATCTCAGAAATATAGACAGATACTGAAGGATCAGATAAATATGGCAAAAAAGATGAGGACAATAGTCCTTCAATGTAAATAGTGTACATAATACCTCATCTCAGAAATATAGACAGATATTGAAGGATCGGATTAATATGGCAACAGAGATGAGGACAATAGTCCGAATAATGTAAATAGTGTACATAATACCTCATCTCAGAAATATAGACAGATACTGAAGGATCAGATAAATATGGCAACAAAGATGAGCACAATAGTCCGAATAATGTAAATAGTGTACATAATACCTCATCTCAGAAATATAGACAGATATTGAAGGATCGGATAAATATAGCAACAGAGATGAGGACAATAGTCCGAATAATGTAAATAGTGTACATAATACCTCATCTCAGAAATATAAACAGATATTGAAGGATCGGATTAATATGGCAACAGAGATGAGGACAATTGTCCGAATAATGTAAATAGCGTACATAATACCTCATCTCAGAAATATAAACAGATATTGAAGGATCGGATTAATATGGCAACAGAGATGAGGACAATTGTCCGAATAATGTAAATAGCGTACATAATACCTCATCTCAGAAATATAAACAGATATTGAAGGAATCGGATTAATATGGCAACAGAGATGAGGACAATTGTCCGAATAATGTAAATAGCGTATACACCTCATCTCAGAAATATAAACAGATATTGAAGGATCGGATTAATATGGCAACAGAGATGAGGACAATTGTCCAATAATGTAAATAGTATGTATAATAATAACCATCTCAGAAATATAAACAGATATTGAAGGATCGGATTAATATGGCAACAAAGATGAGGACAATAGTCCGAATAATGTAAATAGTGTACATAATACCTCATCTCAGAAATATAGACAGATATGATAAATTTACTTACCTCCACCATTACTATAGGCTAAATAGGGGAATCTCCATACATTTCCTAATCCCACGGAATATCCCAGTAAGGACATGAGAAAATCAAATCGACCACTCCAGTTTCCTCTTTCCACAATGTCGTCACCACCATCGTCGTCCAGACGTGTGAGAACTGCACTACTGGAAACATCTTCAGCAAGTTGTTCCAAAGAAGTTGGCGTCTGTAAGAAAGATGGAAATTGAAGAGAAAGTGTTATCGGGGGCATCGCATTTTACAAATAGATAAAGATAAACAAAGTAAAAGAGAGAGAGAGGGAAAGTTAAGAGAGAGATAGCGAGAAAAGAAAGAGAGGGGAAAGGTAAAGAGATAAAAAGGAGAGACAGATATAGGAAAAAAGAGAGAGTGGCATTTGAAAAGTACAAAAAAATTAATGTCCTTTCAGAAAGAGATAAAAAGACCGAGAGAGAGAGAGAGAGAGAGAGAGAGAGAGAGAGACAGAGACAGAGAGAGACAGAGAGAGAGAGAGAGACAGAGAAAATAAAAAAGGGGGAGACAGACTTAAGTGGAAGAGAGGGTGGTGTATTTAATGAAGATAAAAATTGAGAGAATGTGTTTTTGAGGGATATCCTTTCAGAAAGCGATAAAAAGAAATAAAGCAAAAGAGAGAGAGAGAGAGAGAGAGAGAGAGAGAGAGAGAGAGAGGGGAAAATTAGAGAGGGAGGGGGAAGTTAGAGAGAGACAAAAGAAAGAGAGAGAGGGAAGGTAATGTGGTGATAAATAGAAATAGATATAGGCAGAAGAGAGGGTGGCATTTGAAAAGAATATAAAAATTAATGTCCTTTTAGAAAGAGATAAAAAGACTGAAAAAGAAAGAGAGAGAGAAGTAGAGAGAGAGAGAGAAGTAGAGAGAGAGAGAGAGAAAATAAAAAGGGGGAGACAGACTTAAGTGGAAGAAAGGGTGGTGAATCTAATGAAGATAGAAAATAAGAGAATGTTTTTTCCTTTCAGAAAGAGATAAAAAGAAAGAAAGCAAAAGATAGATAGATAGATAGATAGATAGATAGATAGATAGATAGATAACGCACTCGGATAGATAGATAGATAGATAGATAGATAGATAGATAGATAGATAGATAGATAGATAAGGAACGCACTCAGATAGATAGATAGATAGATAGATAGATAGATAGATAGATAGATAGATAGATAGATAGATAGATAGAGTGGGGGGAAAGTAAGGAGAAAGAAGATAGAAGAGAAAGTGGCAGTAGTAATGAAAATAAAAATGGTTAGAAAGTGTCTGTTTCTCTCTTTTATCTTCCCTCTCTTTATCTTTCCTTCTTTCTGTTTCCTTTCTCTCTATCTCTCTCTTTTACTTTATCTCATTTTAAGAGAGATAGGTAGAGAGAGAGAGAGGAGAGAGAGAGATGAAGAGAGAGAGCGGTAAAGAGAGAGGTAAAAAGAGAGAGATGTAAAAAGAAAGATGAAAAGAGAGAGACAGTAGAAGAGAGATTGGCATAAAACAAAAAACAATGGAAAATGTTATTCGGGACATTATATGAAGTAATAGAAAGAAAGAAAACAAACGAGAGAGAAAGATAAAAACAGAAGAGAGAGGAGGGAAAGAGAAAGAAGATACAAAAAGAGAGATAGAAAGAGACAGGTAGTAGATAAATTAAGCAAGTTAGAGAGAGGGACATATGTAGAGAGAGTGATGCGCAATGAAATAGAAAGAGAAACAGAAAGAGAAACAGAAAGACATAAAGAGATGTTAAAAGCATCCTTTCCTAAAAAAAAAAAAGGATAGAAAGA
>CAHIKZ030002237.1:402500-410000 GCA_903632075.3 Acanthosepion pharaonis | reverse complement strand
TAATATATATGTATAAATGTATATATATAATATATATATTTTATAATATAAGTTTTTTCAATTCAAATTAAGTTTGCTGTATTGTTTTAATATTTATACACTTTTTGAATATCTAAGGTTTTTCTCACTTTTCTTCTCTCTATACTCTATATATATACCTGTGTGTGTTCAATTTTAAATATGTGTGTGTAAAATTTTTTATCTACAGTGACGAAATTTGAAAAAAAAAACAACTACGTCAAAGTAATTTTTATCTTTTCTGATTGATCTTAAACATTTTGTTTAAAAAGTCATTTTTTTTCAATGTTTTTAACATTAAAGATTTATTATATAAACCATAACTTATATATAATATATATATATATATATATATAATATAATATAAATTTTTGTTTTTTCGCAACATTGATGGAATAAAGTGTTCAATGGAATTAATTTGGAGTAAACTACAATATATGTATATATATATAACATTGACATTTAAAAAAATCATTGTTTTTAAAATTTTTTTTTTAAAATTTAAAAGAAAAGAAAAAAAAAAAAATGTTTTTGGTTAAGAAATTTTCATTTTTCGTCTTGTTAATTTGATTTCATAAAACAATTTATGAAATTAAAAACAAAGAAAAAAAAACATCTTTTATTGAAATATGTTTGAACTTTACAATAAATTAATTTTTTTTTAAAATTTTTTTGAACATACCTCAAAAAATTTTTATTCACCAACATAAATAAAACGACGGAATTTTCTTTATTTTTTATAGATTCAAGAATAAAATATCAACGTATATATATTTATATATATTTAACAAAAATAATATTTGATATATAAATTCAGAAAGATTATCAACATAAGATATTTTGATTTCAGTTTATCTTAATATTTGATAATTTTTTTTCTTTAAAACAAAAATATTTCTCATAAATTAAATATTATAAATTAACTGATTTAAAATATGTTTTTTTTTGATTACAGAAATTTATGTTTCAAAAACCGAAGCTAAAAAACTTTAAATTTAATTATATAATTAAATTAAAAGCATTAGTTCCGTTTCATCTTCAAGCGAATTTTGAATAACTTATTTTTTAAATTTACTGAGTTTTAAACGACATATAAATTCATAATTTTTTTGTTTCCAAGGATACAGAGAAATCCAATCATTCAGACAGGGGCTGTAGCGTAAAATATTTTTATTAACTATTGTTGTATCAATTATTCCATACGTTCGAAAAAGAGTTAACATAGGGATGGGGATTGTGTTTTTTCAACGAATTTGACATTACGTTAAATGCATGTCGTTTGTTTTTTTTTTTTTTTTATTAAAAAAATTTTTCGGCATTTTTTTATATTTTTTTTATATCTTTAAAGAAAAGAAAAACATGGATTAATTTTATATTTGCTTAGAATACGTTTTATTTTAAATATTTTTATAAATATTTTTACTCTTAATTACTAATAGATAAAATATTTATTTATTTTTAAATAAATAAATATAATTATTTAAATTATTTAAAAATATTTTTTCATATTCAATATAAAAATATTAATATAGTTGAAAAAATTTTTTTTTTTTTTTAATATTATTTAAACAAAATTTTTTAAAACGATGGCAAAAAATAGATATATTTGATTTCATTGATTCAATAAATTTTTTATTTTTTATTTAATATTATATAGTTTTTACATATTTTCATGGATGGTATATATATATATATATTATATATATTTAATATTTTTTTTTTAATTGTTTTTAGATAAAAGAAGTTTTTAATGAATATTTAAATAAATAAATAATCATTTATATATATATATATATTATATATAAATATATATTTATATTATATTATTTATGTGAGATGTGTGTTTGTTAAAAAAAACCTCAAATTTCTCAATAAATTATTGTTGATAATGTTCATAGATTTTTTAAATTTAAAATGGGGCCCAAATGAATTAATAAAATTTAATTATATTTGCATTTAAAAAATAAAATGGTTAAAGTTTTCATAATGTCAATATATATATATATATATATATATATATATATATATATATATATATATATATATCTAGATAAAAAAAATATATTCAATGCTAAATATTTTTTTTATTTTAACTGATTTTAACAAAAATTTAAAATGTTTTGTGTTAATTTGTCAAGAAATATCTTTTTTTTTATTTATATATATATATATATATATATATATATATATATATATATATTTATATATATATATATTTATAAATCATTGAATTTA
The DNA here is from genome assembly GCA_903632075.3 of Acanthosepion pharaonis. NCBI lineage: Eukaryota > Metazoa > Mollusca > Cephalopoda > Sepiida > Sepiidae > Acanthosepion > Acanthosepion pharaonis. The sequence goes on along the minus strand of CAHIKZ030002237.1, from coordinate 407,747 downwards.
TTGATTTAATTATTTTTAAAATTTAATTTTTTGTTATTTCATATATATTTATATATATATTATTATAAATTTATAAAAATTAACATTGGATATAAATGATTTTTAAATCAATGATTAAAGTAAATATTGGATAAAATTTTTTCAACTAATAAATTTTTTATTTTTATAAAAAAATTGAACAAAATATAAAAATTTTTATATTATGCAAAATATATTATCATTTTAAATTAACTTAAAATTTAATTTTTTAAAAAATTTAAATTTTTTTTGTCAATCTTTTGTCCTTCTAAAATATATATTTGAGGGATCCATATATTATAATATATATTTAATTATATATATATCCTCATATATTTATTTTTTAATATTTCCATAATAAAATTTGTTAATTGTATTTATTTAAAATTTTTTTTGGTTAATTCAATTTTTATAATTACAAAAAAAAAAATATTTTTAAATATTTTTTTGTACAATTGTTTAAATTTTTAATTCCATATATATTCATATATATATTATCCTTTATATATTATTTAATATCAATTTATAATTAAAAATTGCCGTGAAATTTAAAAATTTATGAAAATTTTATGAAATTTTTTTATATTTAAAAATATATAAAATATAAATTATATTATAATTTTAAAATATAAATATATATTTTTATAAAAAATTAAATTTTTCTTTTTATTCATAAAATTAATTTGTTTTTTGATATTCATTAAACATTTTTTATTCATTTTGAATATATACATCAAAATCCATTTATACATCTTCATCTTCTTCAAATTATTAATAGAATATTTTTTATATTGTTTATTATAATGTTAATGTTTTGTTCGTTTCCTCCGATTGAATTTCCTATATTTCATGTTGTATATTTTTAATAAAATTTTTTTCAAATAATAAGCTTTTTTTAAATATTAACCTCGATTTATTTAAGGCTATGATATGAATAATTTAAAAATTCAAATATATATTTATATTATTTATAAAATATATATTAATATATATTTAAAAAATATAATTCATTTTAATCATATTATATTTGCTTGAATTTATAATATCATTTTTTATTTTATATAAAATAAATATTTAAATTATTTTTTTTAAATTTGATATATATTTTATATATATATTTTTAAAATTTGTTCTTTCCAATTAATGTATTTATAATATTAAATATATTTAAAATTATTTTTTTGACCTTTTTAATATTTATACAAAATTAATAAAAATTAATTGCATTATTTTTTAATTTTGAATTTTCGTACAAATTTATTTATTTTTCCTTGAATATAGATAAGATCAAATAAAAGATAATAATAATGTGATATAATACTTTTATATATATATATTTGTATATATAGATGTATTTATTTATTGGGTAAAAAATTTCTAGGAATGTTAAATATAATGCTATATCCATATGACTATATGAAATATAGTTTAATTTTATATATATTGATCATTTATATAAATATTAATCACTATATAAATTTTAAATATATATATATATTTATCTATATATATATATATATATATATATATATATATATATATATATATATATATATATATATATATATTTGATGCATGTTTCATTAAATAATATAGACAAGTTTTGTCTATTTATTTTAAGTAAGTTCCTTTCATATTGTCTGATAAGCTTAATAACATTATCATTGAAAGACGAAAGAAAATCACCATATTGATACATGTTTTTTAATCCTATCTAAGCTTTCGGCTTACATAAGCCATTATCAAAGATGACAATTACATTTCAATATATTAAACAATACACGGACAAAACAATAATGATAGTCTGTTTTTGTTGCATGAAAAATTTCAAAGCAACGACAAACTCGTGTATACGAGACGCGGAAGCGAAAATCGCACCGCAGCTCGTGACGTCACACATGACCACGCGAGAGTGAAAACGAGAAGTATTAAGTATGGGAAGCCGTTGGTATAAACCAATGGCTTCTGTTATCAATTATAGGCATTTAAGAATATTTGTGGAGATTTCATAGTTTATTTTGTTCAGGTTAGGTTTCAACTGTTTTATGTATATAGCTTCAAGAATTTTTAGTTTTTTTTTGTTTTCATGTTTAAATATAGTTGTACTTTTCAACAATTTTTTTTCGGAATTGTGTATATATTTGTTAAATGTTGTTTTAAATGCAGTAAGAAAATGTTAGATCATTATCATTCAAATGTAGAATTTAGTTCGTGAAATTTTTTAAAAAAGTGATAATATTCTATTTTCTATGCGCGTCAAGTAATGCATAATATATATATATTTTTATTTTATTCTGCCAAAATAAATTATTTTTTTTTAAAGCTTTTTCTTTGATTTATTATATTATATAAAAAATAAAATAAAATTAAAATAAACATATATATATATAAACATTTATATATTTTATAGGTTTTTTAAAAAAAGGTAGAATAAAATTATATCTTTAAAAATAGTTTATGGTAATTTTGAATTATACAATATATATATATATATATATATATATCGATTAAAAATTAAATGTGTTGTAAACATATATGGTATAATATTATTTTATATATATTTGTATTTATTTATATTTATCATAATTTGAATTTCAAATTTAAATTATAAGCAAAATTTTTTATATATTTTTTTAAAAAAATCCTAATTTTGATAGTATAACTTTTATATTGTTTTTTATGTATATTATAAAAAAAAATAATATAACACACATTAACACAATCATTTTTACACACACAATACATTTAATATTTTTATATATATATATATATATATATATATATATATATATATATATATAAACAAACAGTTTGAAAATTTTTTTATTAAAAATTTTTGTACAAGTTTTTAAAGACAGATTGATATGTTTAAAATAATGATTTTTATAAATTTTTTCCTGTGTCCGAACAATTTTTAAATCTTTCTTATACATTATAATATGATTTAAACAACTTTATTTTAAATATTTTTTATAATTCAAAATAATTTTATGCTTTAGGTTCTAATATTATCTAATGATTTAAATAAACATTTTTTTAATGTATGGGTTGTATATGACGAATGAATGATGAATTATTTTCAAAACATATTTATATTGGAACTGAATTAAAATCACACACAAATTTTGAGCAGACCACATCTTTTTTATAAATTCAATATCTACATTTTTTAAAGTATCCATATGAAAAAAAAAAAAATATTTTTTTCAAGCAATAATAAAAAAAAAAAAAATTCTATATAAACAATATATTTATATATATTGATGTTCATGTTGACTGTGTTCGAAAAATATTTTTAAAATGACAAAGAATTTTGATTATTTTTTTTTTTTTTTGAATTTTACAAGGTGTTTTCTTTTCTGGATTGTAAAATTTATAAAATATTTTAAAAGTTTAAATATTTCCAATTCTTCGGCTAAATTAAAATATTTTGCAATTTTATAATTTTATTTATAAATCAATATGTTATAAATTATTATAAATAAATTTTAATATAATAAAGACAATTCCTGGTAAATTCTTAAAGAAGATTTCGAATAATAATAAAATTAATATTGTATTTTTTTTCTTTTTTTAATTAATTATGATTAAATTTTTATTTTTTTTTTAATTTCGTCATGAATATTATTGATGATAGCTAATATATATATTGATATATTTAGGAAATATATTAAAACATTTTATTAGGTTTTTAAATTATTTTTAAAAAATATAAAATATCTATGGTCGGAACAAAAAAACATCATTTATATATGCATAAAAAAATAAAAACAAATTTTTTAAAATATTTTTTGTGGATAAAATTATTAAAATTCAAAAATTTTGTTTTGTTGTTTTTGACAAAAACACCTCAAAACATTAAACAATCAACAAGATTTGAAAACTCATTCATATTTAAATATCTATCTATCTATCTATCTATCTATCTATCTATCTATCTCATACAATTTTTCTTTTTATTTATCTATATATTCATCTATCTATCTCAGTCTATTCATTATCTTTCTGTCATTTCTATCGAATCATTCTCTTTAATCTATCTATCTATCTATCTATATATTATCTATCTATCTATTTTTCTATGCCATTTATCTTCAATATTCTCTTATATGTTTCCGTCTATTCATATCTATTTATTATCATATCTATTTATATAGATTTTATTTCATTTTGAAATTTCTATATATCGATATCATTATTCATTCATTCATTATTTATTCATTTTCCCATCTTTTTTATCTATATAATCTATCTATTTATCTATATATCTATCTATTCATCTATCTTCTATCTATCTATTTTATCTATCTATATATATATCTATCTATTCTATTCAATCTATCTTCTATATCTGATCATTATTTTATCTATTACATCTATTTTCATTTTTTTTATCCAATCTTTCTAATATATTATTTTTAAATAAATTCAATGTTATGAATCAATCTAATTGGATATGTAAAAGCATACATAATCTATCTATCTATAAATTATATCTTTCTAGTCTATCTATATATAAATATATATATATATATATATATATATATATATATATATATATATTCTATATATATATAATTCAAATTGTTTTAAAAAAAATCAATTTAAAATCTGATTTATTTTCCCATATTTATAGAGGAGAGTATTTTTATTATGCGACCATTATTTCGAAGAATTTTTTTTTTTTTCTAGATATAATTTTTAAATTTAATTATATCAAAAAGTCAAAAAAAAACTTACCAAACAACTTTAAAATCTCAAAATATATATGACATTGGTAGATGAATTAATCATTGAAGTTTTTCCTATTTAGTAAATTATATATTATGGACATTAATTGTTCAGTAATTGTTTCCTCTTCTTTGGCATGACGATAAAGGACGGACGCACGCACTTTACAACACATTATTTTGAATGCTTGTCATTTTTACATGGGCAAAAATTTTGAATTCATACCCAGAATTACTTAAAAAAAACGACAAAAGATTTTGGTTCAAATTTTTTGATGATTGTTTATATTGGTATCCTTTTTCTGTTTTTTTTTAAATAAAATTAAATAAATGCCTGGAACTTTTCAGATACGTAAGATATTATCTATTTGACTAAACATTATTCATTCAAAAATATTTGAACGTAAAACAAATGCGTTTATCTTTAACTTTCCTGTAAAAAAAATTTTAAATGTATCATCATATGATTATCTATCTATCTATTTATTTATCTATTTAA
>CAHIKZ030002237.1:382500-395000 GCA_903632075.3 Acanthosepion pharaonis | reverse complement strand
TCTTAAATGCCACTTAAGATTATCGTACAAAATTTTATAACTGAATCAACTAAGCTGTCAGATCCTCATACGTCGAAACCGACGGGAGAGTCCATTATATATATATATATATATATATATATATATATACGAAAATAAATATACAAATAGGATATAAATGTGTGCGGCAGATAGAGAGGGGACAATTAAATGTACTTAGCTCAACCAATAAGGGTTTATAAAATAAATTCTGGGCTTGGTCATTTGAACAGATTTATGAAAGTGGATCCAACCGAAAAATGTTCAGAGCCCTCCCTTCCGTATATCGCATAAATTGCTTCAGTCATTATGGAACTCTCCTGTCATTTTGTCACATCCACCCCCCACCACCTCCCCGGGGTGAGGAACTTCGTAATTTGCATATTTCATTCTCTTATATTCTTCTTTACGGGTTAAAGGTCGATGGATTACTGGATATTTCTTTTCGGCATGTGCAGCTTAAGATATTCGTAAAAAACGATTGTAATTTCGACATTGTTAAACTGCTGGGGACTTTTCAGTGCGTCAACTGAATGTGATACAAAGGTCGAAGTTTAATGTGGATTTTTCGGCAATGCCTTAAAATAATTGCTCAGGTTCACTCGGTACATTCCCTTTTGGGAACGCCCGAGGCGCCGGGCAGTAACCTCAGCCCCCACACGTAGGAAATGTGCTGTCTTGGGGAATGCCCCCACCACTGGTGCTTGATCTAATATTAATTTGAAACTACCCCAGCTGGTTGTAGGAAAATATATTAAACATTGTTAAACACTGCCATTTCGTTTTTTTTTCTTTTTTTCCTTAAGTTACGTTCTTTTGTTGAAAAATGTTGCAATTATTATTATTATTATTTTATTTGATTTGATTTCAAACATATATTCATTTCTTTCCCAATCGTCCGCCTAGAGACCTAAGGTCAGAAATGGCATCATGACATTTTCCACCGACCAATTAAAAAATTTATAATATATATATATATATATATATATATATATATATATATATATATATATATATATACATATAAATATAGATAACTAGACTCGTTTCGAAAAACCCTCGAATTTTTGATTTGCTAATCAAATCAATCTCGAGGGAAAAAAAGGTTTTAAAAAAAGAAAGAGCTACAAACATGAACTTCTGTCGACAAAAAATCGCACAGATGCAGGTCTGAAGCCCAAAGAAAAAACCCCGATACGAGTAAACAACTAACTAACAAAAGAGCTCAATACAACCGTAGAGCAGACCTAGATACACCTAGTGAGCCAGACAAACCTACCTAGGTTTCACCTAAACGGATCGTCAGGGAAAGTATTTATCTTTCCCTGACGATCCGTTATAAACCTATATATATATATATATATATATATATATATATATATATATATAAATATATTCAAAAATAATATATATAAATATATATATAGATATATTTTGTATTTCTTTAAAATAATCTTATATATATATCCCGTCAAATATAAATATATTATTTATCTTTCCAATCAATATTTAAGGGCTCCAACCACAATATATTTTATTGTTGATGTTTATTTAAAAATTTTTTTAAACATTTCGATTTCAAGGTCCTTATTTTTATATTTATAAATATATATTATATATATCTATATATAAATATGATATCAATAAACATCTTTTGTTTGCGGTCTCTATATGAATAACAATGTCTGGAAATTAAATTTGATTGCTCTGTCAGTCTGTATTTAATTTAGTCCCATAAAATTATTAAAGGTTTTATCTCCGACTTGAATGTCTTTCAGTTTCCACTCCGTATAAGTTGCTGATTTTACAAATAGGTATTGGTTCCAATCAAATATGACGGGTTTTATACTCAGAAATACCGTGCAACCTGATAAAGATGGTCAATTGTTTGTGATTTTATCATAGAATTTGCATTTCGGATCAACACATTTTTTCAGTATGCCAAATTGATTTTTCTAGTTAACAGGCATTGGTCTTGTGTAGCAAGAATAAACTTTCAAACGTGGCTTTTAACCCAAATTAAGGCGTAGCCACTGACGGGCGGATCAAGGTGTGTGTTATTCTTTTTTTGGGATCCTTGTTTGGAACGGGCAGGTGTATTAGCCAGAAGCAGTTAATCTTTTTTCCGTTTCTATATCTGGTCGCTTGCATTCGAAAAATTGACTTCTTTTTTAAAGTATTTTGAACACTTCAGTCGGTATATTAACATTATTATTTATTATTATTATTAAAAAATTATTATTATTTTACTTTACTTTGATTTCTGTTTATGTGTATTTCATTCCGGATCCCAATCATCAAAGACCTAAGGTTTTCAAATGTCTTTTTGACATTTTCCATTGAACGTTTTTAAACATAAGATCATACACTGTTTATATAGATAAAGCCTTTCGTAAGGTGTAAAAAACTATTTTTGTATTTTGTTTTTAAAATTATTTATACCATCATTCATTATTATTATTATTATTATTTATTATTATTATTATTATTTCCTTTGATTTCTTAAATTTTAATCACATATTCCCTTCGGAAATAGTGTTAAAGAGACCTAAGGTCATAAATTTTCATGACATTTTCCATTGATCATTTTAAACATAAGATCATAAACTGTTTATATATTCATAAAGTTTTCATTTTAATCTTGTAAAATATATATTTTGTATTTATTTTAATTTCTAGGCTACCATCATCATTTCATTATTATTATTATTATTTTTATTATTATTATATTTTTTTTTGATTTCTGTTGTTTACCTTTATTTTCCGGATCCCAATTAAAATAAAAAGGTCAGAAATTTTTTTAATTTGACATTTTCCATTATTTCATTTTTAAACATAAGATCACAAACTGTTTATATATTTAAATCAATTTTTAAGGTTTAAATGTATTTTGTTTTTTCTTTAAGGCATAGGCTACCATCCTCATCATTATTTATTTTTTATTATTATTATTATTATTATTATTATTTCCTTTAATTTCTGTTCTATTTTCCTTCAATTTCTCCCAACCAAAGACCTAAGGTCAAAAATTAAATTCATGACATTTTCCATTGATCGTTTTTAAACATAAGATCACAAACTGTTTACAGATTAAAAATTTTTAAATACTGTGTGAGCGGTATTTTTGTATTTTTCTTTTAAAAATGGGCTACCATTATTATTATTATTATTTCCTTGGGTTATATTGTATGATATTTATATCCGTTTCAAAAACATAGACCTAAGGTCATTTTTATTTTAAGGAATTTTTCACTGATGTAATGTGCGATATGTATATGTTAATTACAATTTTTATATATATATCTAAAACCATGGACTACATAATCCCATCAATGTGTATATATATATACATATTTCCACTTAATATATAGGGCTCAATCACTATTGAACTGAAATTATCGATGTCCTCATATGCCAACTATTTCCATTTCATGATCCTTGTATCTTTATAGTTTTTTTTTTCCATGAAAATCTTCAAAGATACATTATATAATATATATATATATATTAATAAGAAAGTTTTTATTTTTTTAATCTTTTTTATCAAGATGTCTGGCCGATTAAAATTTTTATTGTTCTCTCTGGTGTGTATTAAAAATTATATAAAATTATTACAGGTCTTATCTCTGTAACCCGCCTTTTTGGTTTACAAAATTTTAACTTGCATATTTTTTCCCGAAAAGTTGCAATGTTCCATTGACAAAATATCACGCCGAGTTTTATATAAGATGGTTGATAAATTTTGAACAACCTGATACGAGATGGTCAATTTATTATTATTATTATTATTATTATTATTATTATTCATTATCTCAAGCAGATCTTATATCATAATTGAAAAAAATCAAGATTAATTCAAGACAAATGACTCTAACTCTTATCAATTTAATCAAAACAAAAATATTTCTGAATATAATTAAAATGTGTTCCTGAACAGTCCAATCTTTTTCTTTAATTTATTATGACTGTCCAGAGCAGTTTCTTTTCGTCATTATGTTTGTCCATTGCAGAACTCTTTTTCGGTATTATGATTGTCCAGATTAGTAAAATTCTTTTTTTAAATTATGTCCAGATAAAAAAACAACGGTATTATGACTGTTTCAGAGCAGTATTCTGTTTTTCGGTATTATTTAAAATAGAGCAGTACTCTTTTTCGGTAAGATGTTTCCAGAGCAGTATTCTTTTCGGTATTATTTCTGTCAATTGCAGTAAAATTTTCATCTATTTATTTACGATTTAAGCTTTATATTTTATATTTTCGGTAAATTAATTTTTACTGTCCTGAATTAGTAAGATTTTTCGGTATTATGTTGTCCAAATTACTCTTTTTCGGTATTATTTTTGTCCAGATCAGTACGTTTTTTCGGTATTATCCATTTTCCAGAGCAAACTCTTTTTCAGTTAAATTATAAAATTAAGAGCAGTACCAACTAAAATTTACCTAAAGTTTAAGTAAATTTCTCGGTATTTTTTTTTTAATCCCGAACATATAATTTTTTTCTAATTATATATTATGACTTTTTTCCCGAAAGTAATCTTAAATATTATTATGAAAAATAAAATATTATCTTTTTTAAAAAGACCTATTTAGACTGTCCCATTTGTTAACTTTTTTTATTATTTTTTTCCTTTTAAATTAGAAGAAAAATTATTTCCATTCAAAACTTTTTTTTAATATGAAAAATTTGAACTCTTTCTCGGTATTATTTCTGTCCCTAGCAGTACTCTTTTTCGGTATTAAGACTGTCCCGGAGCAGGAATTTTTTTCGGTATTATGACTGTCCTTTAGTCTCTTTTTTTATTTTTATGTATGTCCACAAAATTTGAACAAATTTTCGGTTTATGACCTTTAGTTTTTTTTTTCTTTCAATTTAAAATGACTGTCCCATCCTTAAAAATTTTAGTATTATGACTGTCCTCATCTTTTACTTTAATTTCGGTATTATTTTTCCTTAATATTAAAACCTTTTAAAGGTATTATTATCTCCTGATATATATATTTTTCTCGTTATTATGATCTAAATATATCTTAAAAAAAATTTTTTATGATATGTCCCCAAGCATCTACTTTTTCGTTTTATGAAATCCTGAATGTACTTTTTAAATTATGACTTATGAATTTCTTAATGTTTGTATTTTAATATATTGTTTTTTTTTCATATATTTTATTACTTCTTTTTCAGTACTCTTTTTCGATCATAATTACTGGGCAAATTTATTTTTTTTTTTACAATATATTTCTTTGACTCCCATATATAAATTTTACATCTTTTTTTATTATTGTTTTTTTTTTTCTATTTTTTTTTTTTTAAATAACTGTCCCGAGCAAACTCTTTTTTATTTATTTTCTGTCCAAGCAGTTCTTTTTTTTATTATATGACTTTTCCCATTTTTATACTCTTTTTCGGTATTATGACTGTCCCAAGCAAACTCTTTTTCGGTATTATGAAATCCTTTCAATTTTCCATGGGTTTTCGGTTTATTCCTTGAATTCCTGAAGTAAATCTTTTTCTTTTCTTTTTTTTTCTTTCCCAAACAAGTTTTTCTTTTTTTTATTTTTTTTTTTCTTTTCTTTTTTTTTATTTTTTTTTTTTTAAGCAGTACTCTTTTCGGTATTATTTTGTCCTAAAGCATTACTCTTTTCTTTATTTTAATGTTTCTTTTCTACTTTTTTTTCGGTATTATTTTTTTCCCGAGCATTACTCTTTTTCTTTTAATATTTTCCTCTAGCAGTACTTCTTTTCTTTCTTCTTTCAGTTTTTCTTCACAGTTTGTTTTAAGTCATTTTTTTCTTTAGTCCACTTCATAAATTTATTAACTTACGTTGATTTTCTTTCCTTTCCCGCTACAGATGGGACAGGAAATATATAAATTTTTACACATTGATTTTTCATTATTGGTTTGATTATTTTATTTCATTATCCCAAACAGATCTTATTCTTTAATTTAGCTCAAGAGCCGGTCATTAAAAATGACCACGAGTTCCTTCTTCTTTCTTCATTTCTTTTTCTTCTTAAAAATTTTCAGAATCTTGGCTTTTCAAATTTCTTTCCCTTTCTTTTTTGAATTCTTCTTTTTTCTTTCTTTCTTTTTCTATAGATTGCCGCCTTCAACAACTTCTTCTTCTTCTTCTTCTTCTTCTTCTTTTTCTTTTCTTTTATATCTTCTTCTTCTTTACAACTCTTTCTTGGCCTCCTTCCTTTGCTTCTTCTTCACTTCTTCTTTTCACTCTTCTTCTTTCTCTCTTCTCTTCTCCCTCTTCTTATTTACTCATCTCCTCTTAAATCTTTTCCCGCTTCTCTCACCTTTTCTTCTTCATTTAGTTCTTCTTTTTCTTCTTCTTCTTCTTCTTCTTCTTCTTCTTTCTTCCTCTTCTCTTTTCTATTCTACTTTTCCTACTCCTCCTCTTAACCTTCTTCTTCTTCTTCTTTTACCTCTTTTCCTCTTTCCTTTTCTTCTTCTTCTTCTTCTTCTTATTTTTCTTCTTAAATCTTTTCCATTCTACTTTTCCCACTCCACCTCCTAACCCTTCTTCTTCTTCTTCTTCTTCTTCTTCTTCTTCTTCTCTTTTCTTCTTCTTCTTTTTCTTCTTAAATCTTCTTCTTCTCTTTTACATTCTACTTTTCCTACTCCGCCTCCTAACTCCTCCTCCTCTTCTTCTTCTTCTTCTTCCTCTTTTCCTCTTCTCTTTTCTTCTTCTTCTTATTTTTCTCTTTCTTCTTAAATCTTCTCTTCTCTTTTACATTCTACTTTTCCTACTCCGCCTCCTAACACCTCTTCTTCTTCTTCTTCTTCTTCTTCTTCTTCTTCTTCTTCTTCTTCTTCTTCTTCTTCTCATTATTATTATTATTACTATTATTTTTTCTTTTTTTTACCTGAGACCAGAGGGAAAGGAAGTTTTTGTTTTTCATAAAGAGTTATTGAACTTCTCGATGTCATCACTTCCCAAATAGGCATTTATGCTGTTGACATGACTATCTTTTCCTGCCTTTGGCCATGTAAAACTGGCAGCTGCTCCTGAAAATGACCTCTAATCAGTTGTTAACTGGGGCAAGAAATGACTTGTAAATTCTAACACCTCCAAAAGGAAACTGCTAGCATTTAATCATCGTAGAGAACCATTTTTGCCCTCCACCATCATGGCTGATGCTAACCTCCAGGGGAGCAACTCATCGCTTCTTCTTCGTCTTACGTTTTCTACTGACATGAAGTGGACAGATTATATTGAATCAATCGCTAGGCCTGCTGATAAGAAAGTGGTTTCACTGTTTCATGTCTGACAATTTTTATCGTTAGAGACCATCTTCAAATTAATAAATCTAGCATTCGTCCATTCATTGAACATTGCTACCATAATCTTCAGATCCACGACAAAATCCAGAGACGGATATGCTATGTGATAGGTCCTGATCTGGCATCTCGTCTACAGTCACTTTTTCACAGACGCGATGTGGCTTCCCTCTGTCATTTCTACAAATATTTTCATGGCAGATGCTCTGAGCCGCTACTTTCACTGGGGCCCCAACTGCATGAATTTAAGCGTGCTACTAGACTGGCATCTCGGTCTCATCCTTTTACTGTTTGAAACAGTTAAATGGAACGGCTTCTTCTACTCCAAAAGCTCCTTCTCTCGCACTTCACGACAGTGGAACTCCCTTCCCCTTAATAGCTTCCCTGACAGCCATAGTCATTCAAATATTCAAATGTAATGTCAATCGACATCTTCTGATGCCTTGATTCTGATCCCCGTCTTTCTCTATGACTTTACCTGAAACACTTCTCTTTATTCTTGCTCTCACTCTCTATAGACCCTTGCGTGCTAGCACCCCTGCCATGCTTCGCATGAAATGCTTATATACATACATACACACACACACACACACACACACACACACACACACACACACATATATATATATATATATATGTGGGTGTGTGTTATATATATATATATATATATATATATATAAGTAAAAATAAGCAGTCCAAAAAATAAATAAAATGATAAACAAATTAAAAGTTTCCCCCCCACTCCCGCCAAAGTAACAATAGACTACAGCAATCAACCCCAAAATTTGACGAATAACTAGCTTTATCTTCCCAGACCAGAACAAACTATTAAATAAGCGACCTAAGCAAATCACACCCAAATTTTACTACGTTAATAAAACATCGAAAACTGAGAAGAATAAATATAGAAAATAAAAAATAATATAAAATAAATAAAATCAAATAAACAAATAAATAAATAAACAAGTCACTCCCACTAAAATAACTACCAGAATGGACTACCCACAATGCACCTCGCTGCCTGACAATTGCGTCTAGCATGAAACAGCTTGTCGCTTCTGAGTGTTGACTTGAATGTTCACTTTTATATTTACATATTCTCTATCTCTGATAATGAGCACTTTAGCCTATAAATATAGCACACGTTAAAACTATATTTCTTCACACACACACACACACACACACACACACACACATATATATATATATATATATATATATGATCTGGTGCTCTGGCTACATGATCGCCTAAACGTTTTATCACGCATGGCACATAACTGACTGAATGGATAGCGGCTCGGATTGAGGAATCGGAGAGCTGAGTTCGAATTCCAGTCGATTCAATTGCATTCACTTACGTGCTAATACCCTAGGGGTAAAGGTATGAATCATCTTCTTCTCCCCCCCCCAGCTATGGGTAAATAGCAGGACAGACAGGGTTCTATAACCTTAGATTGCAACTGGTCTCCCGTTGAAAGAAATGCAAGCTACTGTGGGAAAGAATCTGCCTCGTCAGCCATTTATCGAAAGATACATGATCGCCTACGCGTGTATCATAGCACATAACTGACTGACTGATTTTCAAGTCAAATCCATTACGTCCACTTACGTGGTAATACCCTTGGGGACAGTCAGGGTTCTATAGCCTTGGATGGCAACTGGTCTACCGCAGAAAGAAATGGCAACGTACTGTGTGAAAAAAGTCTGCCACGTCAGTCATGTATCGAAAGATACATGATCGCCTAAGCGTGTATCACGCATGGCACATAAGAAAAAAAATCCGTCAATGCTCAAAAACCTCCTGAGAACGCCTTTATATAGCTCCGTAGGGCCTTTTCTATCTGCAATGTTATCGATACTGAACTGGCAACTCGGCTTCAGTCATTTTCCCGCCTACGTAACATAGCTTCCATGCTAATTATTCTGATGTGCACTCCTCTTTGGTACCTAGATTTTACGAATTGAAGCGCAGTACTGGATTGGCAGAAAGGTCTCATTATTTTACGCTTGAAATACTGCCAAACAAAATCTGTCGCACATATCTAATCAAAGAAACAATATATTTCATTGATGTGGTCTGTGTTTTCCTTTTTCAACGTTGTGTCAGGTGCATTTCGTTTTCATAACAGGTGGAATAGATTCATACAACATGATTATCGATTAGTTCGCGAAATTATTCATTTACGCAATTTGGACGCTTCGTCATAAAACACTGGCAAAATAATCACAAATGGTAAATTTGTCACTTAGCTAATTGATTTTATATTCAACAACAGGACTCCAGTTTAATATACGAACCTTTTTGTAATCTTTCAGTCCACTCGTCAGGAGATACCAGCAAATGACTGGTCTGCTTATTTTCTCCTTTTCGTTATATATATATATATATATATATATATATATATATATATATTTTTTGTGTGTGTCATGACATTTTCCACTGATCATTTTTATATAAAAAAAATAATATCACACACGATAAAATTCTTGGTAATGTTTAAGCTGTACTTGTGTATACATTTTTTTTTCATTTCTTTAAGGAATGGAAAACCAGGAATGCCTTCAATGAGCCCATCAGAATCTTTTCCAATAAAACCGAGGGCTCCAACTACAAAAGGGATTATTCATGTCCTCATGTGCCATACTTTTGAGATTTCCACTTAAGGATTCTTATTTTGATAGTTTTTTGAAAATCTTCAATCATACGTTACAATCTGCAGAGAATGCCATGTCAATAAGAAAGCACATTCTTCTTCTTCGTCTTCTTCATCTTCGTATTATTATTATTATTATTATTATTAGTTTCTTTGATTTCTGTTGTATACACATTTCCTTCTGGGTCCCAACCAGAGACCTAAGTTCAGAAATGGCTCATTTTTTTTCCATCTACATTTCCTTCTTCTTCTTCTTCTTCTTCTTCTTCTTCTTCTTCTTCTTCTTCTTCTTCTTCTTATTATTATTATTATTATTATTTTTTTATTATTATTATTATTATTTGTAGTATCATTTGCCCAGAGAATAATTTAAGTGCCCAATTACTAATTTACCTCCGGGGTCTATGAGCAAAAAAGGCCCTGTAGAAAAGTTATCTATGCATATTTGGGGTGTTTTCTTTAGATGAAGACGGTTTTGTGGATGATATGTGGAGTTCCACAAGAAAGAAATCTTGTGTAGCTCTGCGATGCTGATGTGTCCAGGAATTCGACTCACATGATTTTCGGTACCAATCTTTATCATACCAAATTCTTCTATCACAACAGGAACGCATTTTTAAGTTTCCACGTGTTTCTTACTTCTATTTGCAGGCCCTAACAGATTTTTAAAAAATTCTTCTTCATTCATTATTATTATTATTATTATTATTATTATTATTATTTTTATTTTCTTCGATTTCTGTTGAATACACATTTTCTTCCGGGTCCCAACCAGAAACCTAAGGTCAGAAGTGACTTCATTTTTTTCATCGCTATTTTCTTACTTTTCTCATTTTTATTATTATTATTATTATTATTATTATATGTAGTATTACCTGGTCAGAGATTAATTTTAAGTGCCTAATTACGATGTCCTCTCCTGGGTCTATAAACAAAAAAGGCCCCTGTAGGAGAATTATCTGTGCACATTTGGGGTGTTTTCTTTAGATGGAGACGGTTTTGTGGATGATATGTGGAGTTCCCCACAAAATAATATTTTATAGCTGATGTATTCAGGAATTATTATTCGTAATATTGACATGGCTGTCCCTGGAGATTGTAACGTATCTTCAAAAAAATATCAAAATACAAGAACCGTGAAATCGAATGCTCAGAAATGTGGCACATGAGGACATCAATATTTTCTGTTGTAGTTGGAGCCCTCGGATTGAGTGGAAAAGTTTCCGATAGACCCATTGAAGGGATACCGGGTAACCCATGCATTAAAGAAATACACGAAATTCCACTCACAAGTATAGCTCACACATGACGAAGAGATTTATCTATGTAAAATGTGTGTCAACTTAGTTTTTTTTTTCTTAAAAAAATGCTCAGTGGAAAAAGTCATGATGCCATTTCTGACCTTAGGTCTCTGGTTGGGACCCAGAAAGAAATGTGTATACACCAGACATCAAAGGAACTAATAATAATAATAATAATTACATTTTAATATAAGATGATATACCATATTGCATAACGTGTGTATTTATCGGATACGTTATTGACCACCATAATGAGATATCCCGTTGTTGTAGTAATAGGGACGCCAATTTATTACCATAAAACAAAATCGGTAACAAAATGGTTTTTATTTTGTTTGTTTTGCGTTAGTTTTATTTTGAATATTTTTTTTAGTTTCATTAATCTGAAAAAAAAAAACAAAAAAAAAACAAATTCTTTCTTACATGTGGCAATAAAGTTAATTGTAGCGATCAAAATCCTAGATTGCTCATGCATAAAATAAAACCCAAATTAATTTAATAATGCGTTCTTAAATTCGACAGTGGGTCGCCGAGCGGGATTTAGATCTTAGGTGAGGAGCACAGATACTCTGAACCAAGACAGAAGTGCTGATACATGCGTGAATTGATTTCCATTTTTGACGGGTACTATGCTAGTAATGATTTTGAAAAACTAAAAATAATCTAAATTATTTTAAAGGAATTATTTGAAATAAAAGGCTACTTTTTTCTTTAAAGCAACATAAAAATATTGTCACTTACGCAATAAAAATATTTACACATTGCTGCAGCAAAAATACCTTCATATCTCTCAGTTTCTCTCTCTCTCTCTCTCGCTATATACATATATATATATATATAGAGAGAGAGAGAGAGAGAGAGAGAGATAGAGAGAGAAGGATACATAGATATGAACATAATGTGTTAAATAGATATATAGATATGAACACACACACACGCACGCACGCACACACACACACGCTCAAACATGCGCACAGACTCACGGACACACACAAACACATACACACGCGTACACAGACACACACACATACACACACACGAAGAGAAAAAATCAACATTACTACAATAAAAAGCACCTGTAAAATGATTATATTTTGGTATACAAAAATAAAAATAAATATATTGTTTAATAAATAAATGGATCGTCTACTAAAAAATGGGTATACACTAAAAATTAAAAAAAAATTAAAAAATCTGTCTGATTGACCAATAAAAATCCATTAACATAAAGACATAT
>CAHIKZ030002237.1:372500-375000 GCA_903632075.3 Acanthosepion pharaonis | reverse complement strand
GAATCTTAATGAAGCCTGGCGTAATCATTGGCCGGTCAGTGGAAAGCTTCGGTGGTGGGTCACGTTGCATCTTTGCACATGATCCCCAAATCGTGCATCATGCATAGCAGCTCAGTATCTCTACATAGTTTCAAAATTTAGTGTCCCAAATTGGTATTTATAAGGGGTATGTCCCCTGAAAGACTTTCTTAAAATTTGATTCATTTATATCATCCTCAGATCAATGTAAACAGTTCCATATTTAAGCGGGCTTCTATTAAAGACAACGTACAAGCTTTGATTTTCTAAAATATATTATCCGACAAAATAACCCCTGTTTGATTCCAGCGTGTGTCAAGATTATCCGTTCGAGCGTTTTTTCACCATCATTAGTCATCTTTGAGTACATGAATTATGACATCAAATTTCGAGAAAAATCTTTATTTTTTTGGTCATCATAGCATTTAGTGTTCGGGACGTTATAAATCATTTTAATCGTATTTAGACCCCACGACGTAGTGTCATGGTTAGTGAACTTGTCTCGCTAGTACAATTTCAGCTGAATAGTGAGCTCGATCCTGATTGGGTGCTCCGTACTTTCGGCCCTGTGCCACATCTAAGCTACGTTAAGAAAATCACCATATTTTAACCGTATTGATGAGGTTGCTTCTTTTATGTGCCCTGACCTTTCAGGACGAGAGGGATCATGGTTCTCCACAGTAACACTTGACTCGTTTCTATCCCCGTTTGTACTCGACGATTTTACCTGTGATTGAAAAAATAAATTGTTCCGAGCCAAAAGCCAATTCACGGCTTTGAAACACTGGTTCTCGTACGATTATTGAAGTTAAGCAACGTCGAGGATCGTCAATACCTAGATGGGTGACAGTTTAGAAACACTCAACATTATTATCATTTCCCTTTCTGCTATATTCTTTTTCAAGGCTTCTCAATTGCAGTATCCTTATTGTTAATTCCACTTGAAGTTGTTTTCTGCTGCCATAGAAGGATATGGCAACACAACTATGAAATTCAAATATAGCTATTGTTCAGGGATCACTGACTTTTAGTGGTAGGATAAACTTTCTGTACAGCAAATGAAATCAAGGTGATAAAGGTTAAAGAGATAGAAATAAAAAGATTCAAAATTGACAATTTTTTTTTCATTTCACTGAAACAGACGTTAAACATTTTATTATCCCTACTTTCTTTCTTTCATTCATTTTGTTTCACTGAAACCAAGTAGCGTCTTAGATATGTATTTTCCGTCTTTCCACGCAATCAAAGTTCATTATTTATAAGTGTTGAGGGGTCCTCCCCTTTTTATACAAATAGACTCACCCAGTATATACATATACTACGGCTACGTGAAGACCCGAGAAAACAAGACCGAAGAGTCGAGTCCAGAGTGACAGAGTAAAAAAGGTTGTAGGTAACCGGAAGAGTGAGGGGTGAGGTAACATCGTTGTAGGAGTCACAGTGAGCGAGCACGTAGACTCAGTAAGAAGTCATACAGCGATACTTCAATACCAAAGACTGTATATATATATATATATGCTACTAACCCGTATTCCTGGAACTACTAACCTGCTTTACCAGTTTGTATTATTACGTTAATGCATTATTTTCATATATTCATTCCTGGCGTTTGTTATTTATTGGTACCGGATTTCAACCCGGAATCCACAACAATAAGGTATTGGTAGGAGATGTTAGATACTTATATCTTCCATTCTTTCTTCGTTTCATTTTATCACTGAAACCAAATAGTGTCTTTTCCCCTCTTTCGACGCGATCAAAACGGAATAGTCCATTATTTATAAGTTATTGGCAGGACGCAATGGTCGTGTGAATTAACGAAGGGAAAAAAGTATAATTATAATAGGGTCCTTATGCAGACAGTTCGTTCCTAGTAAATGATGCAAGTTATTCTAAAGCCTTTCGCAACTGAATCAAGTTTTCAACCTTGTATTTCGAAACAGATTGTTTGGGAGGCATTTTCGCTATTCCAATGAACCTTCAGATTTTTTCCCCCGTCATATTACCCAACGTCTGTTATAACAATGTTTCTCAACCTTTTCACCCTTTTTACAGTATTTACAATATTCGGACAGTTGTCCTCATCTTTATTGTGACATTCACAACGTTTCTGTCGCTGTACGCAAGGCCATCTTCAGGTGATTTTTGTTTGAATTTCGAAATTCAAACAGATATCACCTGAAGAATATTTCAGAAATAACCTGTCAAACGCCGTGTATATGACAATAAAGAAGAGGACAACAGTCCGAGCAATGTAAATAGTGTAAGTAGTTAGAATACTTCATCCCAGAAATACAGACGCATCCTGAAGAAGGCCGGAGCGTACAATTGCTATTTTCTGGTGGATAGGTGCTTTATATGTTCTGTTCATTCCGAGATATAATCTGTGTTAAAGTTCGAGTGTTGAAGTGATTAATAGCACCACCAGTTTTTTTTTTATTTTCTTCGTGTTTATTTAGTGATTTTGTCGTTGTCATGCCAG
>CAHIKZ030002237.1:362500-367500 GCA_903632075.3 Acanthosepion pharaonis | reverse complement strand
GAACAGGACAAAAATAATATTTTGAATGATAATTTGTTTAATGGCAATTTAGATATTGATTCTAAATTAGAAAGTGGTGGTGGCGGTGGCGTTGTTGTTGATGATGATGATGATGATGATTAAATTTCAATAAATTATATATAAATATCCTCTTTTCTTCGAAAATTGGTCTTTTTTATAGATTTTTTAAAAATTTTTTGTCAAATAAAAAAACATGCGGTTACTGAAAAACAAATTTATTGACAAAAAAATGTTACAATTATTATTGTTGGATTTAAAATGAAAATTGGGATAATATCTTTCTTATTTTAGGATAACAAGTACGTATTTGTTATTATAAATAACGAAAAAAATATTTTTGTTTAAACCTATTTATAATACGCACCCCTACTGTCACCTGTAATTTACAGTAAAAAAAAAATGGGATTTATTTTCGAGAAATTACTGTATATCCTTGATAAAATCCATAGAAGAATCAGCAATATTATCGGTCCTGATCAATCATCTCGGTTTCAGCCATTACACGACCGCCGTGTCTTTTCTATAAATACTTTCATGGTAATTATTTGGAATGTTCTCTCTGCTTTGAACATTGGCTAACTCCGCCCAGATTTAGGTTAGTTTAGGTTTCTCTTTTGTCCTTAGTGTCTTTCTTCAAGTTAACTAGGGGATGTATGCTCATTGGCTACTTTTATTTTTGATCCCTAATTTTTTCTTTAGTTTAATTCCTCTTCGCTCCTTCGTTTAGGTAAGCAGAGATGTCAGTTCTCTGGAAGATGCGGGGTGTCTTTCGTTTCGGATTTGATTTTCGTATTTTTTGTTGCGCTTGAATGAGTGTGTGGTTGAGTGAGTGTTTGGGATGAATAAATGTCTTATATTATTAAAGTCCCGCATTGATTTCGTCCAGTTAACTGATGTTTCTGCCACATTTAATGATTGTGGGTTTTTTTTTTTATTACTAACATTATTTAGTTTAGTTTCTTGTAAATAGATTATATTCCTATCGTAAATACTCATTGGGGATAGTTTTTAAATTGTTGTTTTATTCCCCCCCCCACCGACACACAGAGACAAAGAATTGTACATATGGGGACTAGTTAGGATTTTCATAGAGACATGTGGTATTATGGTGGATGTAGTAAGAAAGGTAAGTAAGAATATGTTGTTTTGGTGTTAGGAATATTGTGGTATATTTGGGTCAGTGTTTGTGGCTAAGTTTAAATTTAAGACAAATGAAGACCGTCCTTTTCTCCATTCTCCATTTTGGCCTTGTGCCACATTTCTGTAAATAAGCAGAAATCAATATCGCACTTCGCTTTGGTATTAAGGATTGTGGGTTTTTTTTATTACTAATATTTTGTTTGGTTTCTTGTATATAGTTTTGTTTCACATTTGTAAATATTCATTGGGGTTTAACTTTTTAAAAATTGTTATTTTATTCCCTTCCCCCTAGAACAATGAATTGTACATATAGGGACTAGTTAGGATTTTCATAGAGACAATGAGGTATTATGGTGAACGTAATAAGTAAGGTAAGTAAGAATGCGTTGTTGTGGTGTAAGGAATATTGTGGTATGTTTGGGTCAATATTTTGGCTAGCTAAGTTTAAAGTTAAGACAGAAGAAGACTGTCCTTTTCCCCATTCTCCATTTTTGGCCTTATGACACATTTTGCAAATATTACAAATAAATATCGCTATTGTAATTAGTTTTGTTTTCATATTGTAACTACTCATTGAGGCTAGTTTCTAAATTAGTGTTTTATTCCTCCCTCCCACCCCAGATAATGAATTGTAAATAAGAGGGCTAGTTAGGATGTTCATAGAGACAATGAGGTATTATGGTGAACGTAATCAGAAAGGTAAGTAAGAATGTGTTGTTATGGTGAAAGCAATATTGTAGTATGTTTGGTTCAGTGTTTGTGGCTAGTTAAGTTTAATATTAAGACATTTCACCTTTCCCCATTTTGGCCTTGTGCCACATTTTGCATCATTGTACAAATAAATATCGCTCTTCGCTATTGTTAATTCTATTTATGAATTTAAGCGCAGTACTAGAATGGTGACAAGGTCTCACCAATTTAAGGATGAGTTGGCTAGATTTAACCGTAAGTTCTATGCTAATAGTTTCTTTTGCTCACATTTCTCGCTTGTGGAACACTCTCCATGCTTTTCAGCCAAGTTTAATCTCCAAATATTTAGATGCAATGTCAATCGCTATTTAATGTCCTCCTGATTACTATTTCCTCTTCCCGCTCATTATTAATGTTTCTGTTCCTGATTCTTCCACACCGTGTAACCCTCTTGTGTCTTAGTGGCTTTACAGCCTTGCTTATAGAACTCCCTACCGGCTACATGCTTTCCAGCCAATTTTAATCTTCATATAATTAAAAGCAATGTCAATCGCTATCTCATGTCCTCCTGATTACTCTTTCCGCTTCTCGTTCATTATTAATGTTTCTGTTCCTAATTCTTCCACACCCAGTAAACCTTTGAGTCTTAGTAGCTTTACTGCCTTGCTTGTAGAACTCCCTTCAGACTCCATGCTTTCCAGCGAACTTTAACCTACAAAAAATTAAATGCAATGTCAATCGCTATCTACTGTCCTCCTGATTACTCTTTCCTCTTCACGTTCATTATTAATGTTTCTGTTCCTAATTCTTCCACACCCTGTAACCTCCTAGTGTCTTAGTGGCTTTATTGCCTTGCTTGGGATGAACTTGTTTAAATAATTCGGTACAATTTTAAGAACATCTAATTAAGCAATTAATTGCGCGTTGCCAGTGTAATGGATATCGGCTCGGAATGAGAAAACGGAGAGCCGAGATCGAATTCCAGTCGGGTTCATTACAGTCATTTACACGAAAATAAATTGTGTAAGATATGCAATCATCTCTTCTCCTCCAGTAAAATAGCACGACAGATTGGGTTCCATAGCCTTGGTTGGCAACCAGTCTAAAACAAAGAAACGGCCGCCTACTGCGGGAATATCTTCTGCCGTGTCAGTCATGAGTCGAAAGAGACATGATTGCCCAAGTGTGTATCACGGATGGCATTTAACTGACTGATTGAATTAGACAGATTATTTTGACAAATTCCCCTTTCGAATCGTTAAATATTTCAGCTCAACAACTTTAACAAAATATCGCAATAATGATTGTGATAAATATGAATACTGGTCGTTATTTTAAGAAGTGGGTACAAATGAAAAGATTTGAAATTGACAGCTATTTTTCATTTCACTGAAACAGATTTTAAACATTTCTATCTTATGCCTTGTTTTTCTATGTTTATCTTCCGTTCTTTCATTCATTCATTTTTCACTGCTGTTTTTTTCCCCTCCTCATATTTTCCACCTCCCCTTACCAACATGTCCCTTAATTATAATTTAAAACTAATTCAGCAGAATGTTATTTTATTTATGGTAATTGGATTTTGTGCGATTGCCTTACTCGGTTTTCGTTGTTCGATACTGTACTTTTCAAAAATGGCACCTTTATCGCGGTCGCCATCACTTTCGAACTTTTGGCTAAGATCACAGTCTAACGTCTATTCTTATCAGCTTAGTTTGGTTCTCTCTTTCTCTCCACTTCTCTCTTCCTTTCTTTCTTTCTTTCTTTAATTTTCTCACTGAAACCAAACCGAGTCTTTTCCGCTCTTTTCCTGAGATCAAAACGGAATAGTACATTATATATATATAGAGCGAGGATAGTGGCAGGACGGTCTTGCGAACTAACGAAACGAGGGACAAGACCCAACTGCAAAAGAATTATTCCAAGTAGTCTTTTTTGACGTGTGCGTCATCATAAAAAATAAAAAAATAAAAACTTGAAACAGTCTGATTCTTTGAGTTATAAAAAGAAACAAAACAATCCCACCGGAGCAAGAAAGTTAACCGCGCACACAATAAAAAGTAGTCAGTTAACTGAGAAGTGTTCCGTTTAACAATACCAACATATTCATATCGTGAGCAGGCATATATGATACTGAGGAAGGTGCTGGTTAGGTCTAAAATTACGCTTCCCTTGAAGCAAACTTGTTAATTAGTAGGAGTAGATAGTTTTGCCATTGCCCTGTTAACACTCCACCCAGATCTTTTGAAGAGGAAAAGAAGTTTATCCATTTTTTCCTGTTTAGGATTAGGTTTCCAGTTCTTTCTGGAGTCTTCTCTTTCACTCAGTAGGATTATATGGACTTTTGTTCTTGTTTTGATGAGAGGAATCCGCCCGTAAAGTTTGTAAAAGTATTTTTGATACAGCCTGTATGCATGCATACATACATACATACATACACACACACACACACACAAATTGTTGACACACACACACACACACACACATATATATATATATATATATATATATATATATATATATAATGCCCCAAAATGTGATTTGAAAGTGTGCTATATTTATATTTATGGGTGAATGTGCTCTATAAAAGTGATATAAAATATAAAATAATATATATAAATATATATATATATATATATATATATATATATATATATATATAAAAATCATGTATTTCAAAATTTTAAGTTTTCATTCAAATTTAATTTCGTTAAATAATTTAGAGAGGTAAGATTTATTTAACCCTAGAACATTAACCATAGGTATATAGTACCCAGCGCAAATTTTCCTATTTTTAATTACAATTTTCAGTACCTGATTTTCTTACCTAAATAATGTTTTTCAGTTCCTATTAATGTTAACTCAAAGTACAAAGTTTGAAGTGCCTGCATGTAAAATATTTCAAATAAAGATTTATATTTATTTTTTTTTTTGATATTTTCAAAATCGGGTATGATATACCCATGGTTAGTAGTGGAGTAACTTTAATTGATGGTTAGTGTTCTAGGGTTAAGATTTGTTAAAAAAAAATTCATTTTGGAGTTTGGATATCGACTTAGATTGAGGAATCGGAGAGCTGAGTTCGAATTCCAGTTGAATCCATTACATTACGTGCTAATATCATTGAGAAAGGTATGAATCCTCTTCTT
>CAHIKZ030002237.1:335000-350000 GCA_903632075.3 Acanthosepion pharaonis | reverse complement strand
GTTGTTTTTTGATTATTAGTTTTGGAGATGCAATCTCCCAATGGTCATGAAAATTCATAGGCAACATTATTTTTACATACGAAGATGGATTTATAAGTCCCGGTATTTTTGGTAATAAGCATGGCGGATGTAATAACGGCTTCCGCTAGGCGAACACAGGTTCGAATCCTGCCAGAGAGCGCATGTTTTTCTCATCAGTTTTCTCGAATATTCAAATAATAGTCGAAAATAAATAAATATACTGTTTAATAAATAAACAGCGAGTCTACTCAAACACGAGTATCCACTAAAATAACGTTTAATTCGGTTTGTTTGTTTTACGGCATATCAGCCTCAATGGGTTATTCAATGCTGACAAAATTTTCATTGTTGGTAATTTTTTCCAAAAATGTATTGTTGGTATTAAAACTGTTTTTACGCTTTCATAGTCTTTTGGCCCCAGTTTGGAGGTTAACTATTTGCCTATAGCTGGGACCCCAACATGTGCTACCACCCTAGGTCAGGGTAGACCTTGGAACACCAGTAATTAAGAAGTGGTTCCAGGCTCCTCAAAACCTCCTAATTAGAGTCCTCGCTGTCAGACGTAGTTTATCGTCTTACCCAGGACGTGGATGTAGTTTATCATCATACCCAGGGTGCGGATGCAGTTTATCGACATAACAAGGATGCAAATAACGTTTTAAAAATGGCGAAATGCAACATGGTGCTAAATGTTAGTCAAATCAAATGCATTTTAAAATATTGCTAGTAGACTCGTAATAAATATCTGGTTAACCCCCTTTGTATTGTGAACGCTTGTTTATAAAACATCGTAACCGCAGCGGTTTATTTTAAAATAATTATAACAGCGCGCGTTCATGCGTGTTTAGAAAAAATCACCATCACAACGATTACAGTTACATTAAGCTTGTCTTCGTAATTCACACCTGAGGCGAGAAAAAATTGCGTGAATTGCACCTGAGTTCAATAATTTTGATATGGAAGACAAATTGAAATACAAACTCTATCTACTTGACAAAGTTAATGCTTCTATGTTTGGGCAACAAATCCAACTAATAAAAGAAATGGACCGCACGCCCACGACAGTTTCCCCAGGAGACACACCTTTCTGCTTTCACCGATACTCTCTTTCTCTCTTTCGTTGTCTCGACCCTCTCTCTCTCTCTCTCGCTCTCTCTTTCGGACAATATCGGTTTGTGTCAAGCATTCTGCCTGAATTTTAGTAATATCAACTCATAAAATGCCGTTCAATAAGTTTTTAGGTGCAGTTCTTTTGAAGAAAGTGCTTAGAAGGATAACGAAACGAAGTCCTATTCGTCTTTCTTTCTTTCTTTCTTTCTTAACAAGATAATATTCTCTTCTTTCTTTCTTTCTTTCTTTCTTTCTTTCTTAACAAGATAATATTCTCTTCTTTCTTTCTTTCTTTCTTTCTTTCTTTCTTTCTTTCTTAACAAGATAATATTCTCTTCTTCTTTCTTTCTTTCTTTCTTTCTTTCCTTCTTTCTTTCTTAACAAGATCCCATCCTTTTCTCTTTGTCATTCTTTCTTTTTCATTCTTTCTTTTTTCATTCTTTCTTTCTTTCTTTCTTTCTTTCTTTCTTTCTTTCTTTCTTTCTTTCTTAACATGATAATATTCTCTTCTTTCTTTCTTTCTTTCTTTCTTAACAAGATAATATTCTCTTCTTTCTTTCTTTCTTTCTTTCTTTCTTTCTTTCTTTCTTTCTTAACATGATAATATTCACTTCTTTTTCATTCTTACTTTCTTTCTTCTTTCATTCTTTTTTCCTTTTCTTCTTTAAGAAGATACTATCCTTTTCTCATTTTCATATTTTTCATTCTTTTTTCATTCATTCTTTCTCTTATCTTTCTTTCTTTCTTAACGAGATAATATCTCTTCTTTTTTCATTCTTTCCTTTTTTCCTTCCTTTCTTAACAAGATCCTATCCTTTTTCTTTTTCATTCTTTCTTTCTTTCTTTCTTTCTTTCTTTCTTAACAAGATAATATTCTCTTCTTTTTCATTCTTTCTTTCTTTTTCATTCTTTCTTTTTCATTCATTCTTTCGCTTATCTTTCTTTCTTTGCATCTTTCTTTCTTTCTTTTTTAACAAGATCATATCTTTTCCCCATTTCATTATTTTTTTTTCATTCTTTCTTTTTTCATTCATTCTTTTTCTTTTTTGTCTTTCTTTCTTTCTTAACAAGATTATATTATATTCTTTTTCATTCAGTCTTTATTTATTCTTTCTTTCTTTTTTTCCTTTCTTACTTAACAAGACACTATCCTTTCCTTTTTCATTCTTTCTTTTTCATTCATTCTTCCTTTTATCGTTCTTTCTATCTATCTATCTATCTTTCTATCTATCTTTTTCTTTCTTAACAAGATCATATCTTTTTCCCGTTTTCATTCTTTCTTTCTTTTTTATTCTTTCTTTCTTTTTCATTCTATCTTTTTCAGTCTTCCTTCTTAACAGAATCATATATGTTTTTTTATTTTTCATTTCTCCTTTTTTATTTCTTTCTTAACAAGATCACATCCTTTTTCTTTCTTAATACGATTATACTCTTGATCTTCTTTTTTCCTTTCTTTCTTATTATGAATATATCCTTCTCTTTCTTTCTTTTTTCTTTCTCTCTTTTTTCTTTCTTTTTTATCATGAATATATCCTTGTTCTTCCTTTCTTTCTTCTTTCTTACTTTCTTTCTTTTTCTTTCTTTCTTTCTTATCATGAATATATAATTGTTCTTTCTTTCTTCCTTTCTTTCTTTTTTATCATGAATATATCCTTGTTCTTTTCCTCTTTCTTTCTTTCCTTCTTTCTTATCATGAATATATTCTTGTTCTTTCTTTCTTTTGTAAGGACTTTTCGATTTCTAGAATGATATTAATTTCCCTGTTTACAATATCAGGGATGACAATCCAAACACCAATATCTATAAAAATAACTTTTATAGGGACAAGAAAGACATATTGATTTTTTTTATGCAATTTCAATTTTGACTTCGATTACTTTTAAGATACGAAAATAAATTTAGCAAATATAGACTTCAAAATGTCCCAACAAGAGATGTGCATTCCTTAAGAAGTTTTGTTGAATCTGGCCTTACCAATATTTACCGTTGCCTATTTGGTTAAAGGAGTCGTTTCTCTGATGAATAAAGAGAATACAGGTTCGAGTCCTGTCGGGAGGAACATTTTTCGTTAGTGAAGACAACTCGACTGATATATCAAAAATATAAAACTCCAAATTCAAAACCAGCCTACAGAGACTCTTGTTCGTTTTACAGTAATAGTTTTGCAAAAGACATGAATCTGCAACTCCCTGCGTCCTCACCTATTTTCGACAGATATGTGGGAATGAAAGAAATGGTAGGGGTTGGTCTCCAGGAAACACCACGGCTACTGCGGCGGCAGTGAATGCGATGCAACTACAGCCTGTAGGGTAAAAAAAAAAAAAAAAAAAAGAAGCACCTTGAGTCGGAGCATCATCGAGCTACAGTTGTCAAGACGGATCGCCAGTGCCCAAATCATTCCCGAATAAAAAGTGATGCCCGAAGCATTATTTTACGGCGGTTTTCTTTTATCTGGTAAATTATTTTTAGCTTTTTGATTTTTAGCCCAATCTTTCTCTGGAGAGCCATCTTTTATTCAAATATTTCCTAAATGTTGGTCCATAACGAAGATTCTTTTCTCTTCTTTTATTCCATTCTCATTTGACAGTAGCAATTATTAAATTATTTAGCCGGTAGTCGAGCAAGCTGACAATGTACTCATTTTATATCACCTTCTTTTTATATGTTCTTCACTCAGAATTCATTTTTCCAGCAAAAAATTTTTCCGAAAATGCAAATTACAAATCGGGGATACTAAAACCAACCAAGTATGAACATTTAAATATGTAGAATGTGTTCTAACAGAGAACGGAAAATTTTCTACTTTCTTTTCCCTTCGCATTTCTTTTAAAAGATTCTTTCTTTCTAAGCAGAGTATTAAGAAATTAGAAAAAAATCGTTTCAGAAAGGAGAGAGATTCCCTGAAATCAGAAAAAAAAAGAAACTAAATAAAGAACTTTTCTTTAGAATGAAGATAAAAAAATCTGAAAGAAACTTTTCTTTACATTTTTGTGAAAAAAGTTTCTTTCAAGGAAAAAAAGGATGAAAAGAATCTTTTCATCAAAAAAAAAACCAGATTCTTTCAAGAAATTTTCTTTCTTTCTTATTTTTCTTTTTTCTTTCTTTCTTATATTTCTTTCTTTTTTTCTCTTTCTTTCTTTCTTTCTCATTCTTTCATCCTCTCTTTCCTTCTTTCTCAAACTTTCTTTCCTTCTTTCACACACTTTCTTTCTTTCTTTCTTTTTTTACTGTTCTATGATATCCATCTTTTTATAGCAGTGGATGATGGACAGTTTTATTCAAAATCGTCAGAAAAAGAAAGAAAAAACAAAAAACAAAATTGTTTTTTTCATTTCTTTTTCTGTTTTCTTTCTCTTTCTCTTTCTTTCTTTCTTTCTCATTCTTTCATCCTTTCTTTCCTTCTTTCTTACACTTTCTTTCCTTCTTTCTCAAACTTTCTTTCCTTCTTTCACACTCTTTCTTTCTTTCTTTCTTTCTTAACTGTTATATGATATCCATCTTTTATATAGCAGTGGATGCTGGACAGTTTATTCAAAGATGAAGAATACACCTCAACCAACAGAAATGTGGCTCTATAGAAAGATGCTGAATATAAAAACCAAACAACGAAGACATTTTAGAGAAAATGGAAACAAAAAAGAAACATACTTAAAAATCTGGAAGAAACAGTTGAAATTTCTGGGATACATCATGAGGAAGGAAGGCTTGGAAAATCTGATACCCACAGGATGAATTGAAGACAAGAGGGGCAGAGTTAAAAGAACGCATAACATACTTGACAAGCTTGAAAAAAGAAATGGTGGAACAGGGTTTAAACATAACGAAAAGAGCTACAAAGGACAGGAAATTGTGGAGAGTCATAATCGGCTATGGCCTTCTTTCTACAGGGCATTTTCAGATAGAGTTTCAAATTTTTTTTCTCATTTGGCGGTGCCAGCCACGAAATTGTTTAGCGTTTCGCAAGTATGTTTCTAATAATTTGCATAAAATCACAATAAACTCCGTTCTGGTCTTCATTGAGCAAAGTCCGGACAAATCTAAAAATATTCCTTATTTTATTTTATTTTTTTTCATTTCTCTTTAGTGGTGATACAGGGCTTTCCTCTCTCTCTCTCTTTCTCTCCCTCTCTCTTTCTCTCTCTCTTTCTCCCTCCCCACTCTATCCCTCGTATCAGTCCTTCCTCCTTTCCTGATACGTTTCTCCCTGCTTCTGAAGAAACATAACGATACAAATGAGCTTCATTAACTTAGCCACGCCCCTTTTCGATTTTGTGGGCGGAGTAAAAGTAATTTAAATATCCGTTTTGGTAAATTCCTAATTGTGACACCGTATTATAATAACTACATTAATAATGATAATAAAATAATCGGGTGGTGGGGGGGAGATCTTTCTCAAATTTCTTAGTCATGCTTCTTCTAACAAATCTCTCACAATGTTTTCTTTCTTTCTTTTCTATCTCACTCACTCTTTCTTTCTTCCTCATTCTTTCTTTCTTTCTTTTTTTCCTCATTCTTTCTCTTCTTTCATTCCTTATCAATCTTTCTTTCTCATTCATTCTTTCTTTCTTTTTTTTCTTTCTTTCTTTCTCATTCTTTCTTCCTCATTCTTTCTGTTCTTATTTCCTCCTGATTCTTTCCTTCTTTCTTTCTTTCTTTCTTTCTTTCTTTCTTTCTTTCTTATTCTTTCTTCCCCATTCTTTCTCTTCTTTCTTTCATTCTTTCTCTTCTTTCTTCTTTTCTTTCTTTTTTACTTTCTTTTTTCCTCATTCTTTCTCTTCTTTCTTTCCTCATCATTCTTTCTTTCTCATTCAATCATTCTTTCTTTCATTTTTTCTTTCTTTCTTCCTCATTCTTTCTTTCCTCCTCATTCTTTCTTTCTTTATTATTTATTTTCTTTTTCCCCATTCTTTCTCCTCTTTCTTTCATTCTTTCTCGTCTTTCTTCTTTTCTTTCTTTCTTTCATTCTTTCTTTCTTCCTTCATTCTTTCTTTCTTTCTTTCTTTCTTTTTTCCTCATTCTTTTTCTTTCCTCATCATTCTTTCTTTCTAATTCATTCATTCTTTCTTTGGTTCTTTCTTCCGCATTCTTTCTGTTCTTTCTTTCCTCCTCATTCTTTCTTCCTCTTTCTTTCCTTCTTTCTTTCATTTTTTCTCTTTTTCTTCTTCTCTTTCTTTATTTCATTCTTTCTTTCTTCCTTATTCTTTCTTTCCTTTTTCTTTCTTTCTTTTTTGCTCATTCTTTCTCTTCTTTCTTTCTTTCTTTCTTTCTTTCTCATTCTTTCTGTTCTTTCTTTCCTCCTGATTCTTTCTTTTCTTTCTTTCTTTTCTTATTTTTCTTCCACATTCTCTTTCTTCTTTCTCTTCTTTCTTTCATTCTTTCTCTTCTTTCTTTCTTTCTTTCTTTCTTTCTTTCTTTCTTTCTTTCTTTCTTTCTTTCTTTCTGTTCTTTCTTTCCTCCTGATTCTTTCTTTCTTTCTTTCTTTCTTTCTTTCTTATTTTTTCTTCCCCATTCTTTTTCTTCTTTCTCTTCTTTCTTTCATTCTTTCTCTTCTTTCTTTCTCTTCTTTCTGTCTCATTCTTTCCTTCTCGCTCTTTCTTTCTTTCTTTCTGTCTCATTTTTTTCTTTCTTTCTTTGGTTCTTTCTTTTTCACCCTCCTTTCTCATTCTTCATTTTTCATTCTTACTTTCTTTCTGTCTCACTCTTTCTTTCTCACTCTTTCCTCTGTCCTTTCTTTGTTTATTTATTTCTCAAATTTGCTGTGGTTTTAAATTTTTATTCTGCACTTTTCTGATATATATATATATATGTATATAATATGCCTGAAAACCCTACCACGGGTTGACCCAAATATTGTGCGTTCTTTGGGTTAGATTATAAAACACTTTCTGTCGTCGATATTCTGTGCCAGCACGAAGTCACAAGTCATCGTGATCGAGGGTTTGAGTGTGCTGGCCTTGTTCAGATTGTTGATCATACTAGTTGACGCGCCCTCTCCCAGAAACTCTAATTAAGGTCTGCTCAGCATAGTTGCAGTATAAACCACAGGTTTTCTCCGTGGGTGTTGAAAAAACACAAATGTGCCTGAGCAAGCGTCTGCAGTAAGGATTAGCTAGCCAATCTAGTAGGCGGGTATCCTCGAATACGAGTGGCCAGCTATTATTATTATCATTATTATTATATACAAAAAGAGAGAGAGAAGAGAGAGAGGGAGGGTGTGTGTGTGCGTGTGTGTGTGCACTTTATTAGTATGCAGTCATCGAAAGTACAATTCGCTTTGGTCATTGTTATCATTGTCACCATTCGATCCCATTTCCTTTGCTATTTATTCAGCACTACGGATGGGAAGAGACAGGCTTAGAGCGATTTATTATCGAGGATTTTAATTAAAGGTTTTATTTCTTTTATTTTTTTATTACTCTTCATAATTTATAGTGTTTTCTGTGACTTTATTTTGAAGTTGAATTTTAAAAATACGAATTTGATGTAATCTTAAGGATGAAGATTGTTTTTTAAAATTATATTATTAACTTTTTTATATTTTATTTTCTGTTTGATTCTGTTCGGATTTAATTTCGATAAATGAATTAATTTAATTAAAAATATATTCTTAAAAATCTAAAAATTAGAAACAAACTATAAAATTAACTTTCAATTTAGACATCGAATTTAATTAAATTATCGAAATTTAAAAAAAATGGTAAATGCTATAATTACAAGAAAAGTTATTAAAACAAATCAAAATTTAGAATAGAAAATTTTTATTTGTTTTTTTTACGGCTTATCAACCCTTGCGAACTATTTAAAGCTTGAACATATTTTGAATTTTAAGAATATTTTTTCGCGAAGGAAAAATGCATTAGCAATTTTTTTGAAAATAGCAATGCTTTTTTCAGATATACGTTCTACTATTTAACTCATAGCTGGAGGGGAGACAGATTCATACTCTTTTCCAAGGGTGTTTGTGCATAAGTGAATGCAACAAATCTGAAAGGAATTCGAACTCATTTTTGATTTCTCAGTCCGAGCCGTTATCCATTATATTTACCCACACAAGTCCTTATAATTTGAGGTTTTTGATTTTCATTTTTTTTTTTTTTTTAGATACATTCGAATCCTGTGTTTAATTCATCTCAATTAGCTAGCAAGTTCCTTTTTTGAAATCTTTTATGATTATCCCTGGTTTATTTGCCTCAAATTTCCGGTCTGTTTTTTTCCACATTATTATTATTATTATTATTATTATTATTATTATTATTATTATTATTATTATTATTTCCTTTAATTTCTGGCGTTTACACATTTCTTTACGGGTCACGCCCAGGGACCTAAGGTTAGAAATGGCATCATAACACTTTCCACTGACAAAAAAAAAAAATTACATAGATAAAGCCCTTCGTAAAGTGTGGGCTGTACTTGTCAGAACAATTTTTGTATCTCTTTGAGGCATGTACTTCCAGGAATCCCTTCAATTAGTCTACTGGAATCTTTTCCAACCAATCATAGGGATCCAACTACGTTAGGTTGTTCTCATTCCCTTGTATCTCCGTTATTTCTCGCACTGTTTCCGCGGATGCTGTAATAGTCATGAGAATTAAGCGTCCTGGGTGAGACGATAAACAACATCCGTGTCCTGGGTATGACGATAGACTACATCCGCGTCCTGGGTAAGACGATAAACTACATCCGCGTCCTGGGTAAGACGATAAACTACATCCGCGTCCTGGGTATGACGATAGACTACATCCACGGCCTGTGTAAGACGATAAACTACATCCGCGTCCTGGGTATGACGATAGACTACATCCACGGCCTGTGTAAGACGATAAAAACAGATCCGCGCCCTTTTGTATGACGATATATACTACATCCACGGCCTGGGTAAGACTATGAAAGTGTAAAAATAGGTTTTAATAAAAGCAATAAATTTTTAAGGAAAAATTATTACCAGCAATACATTCTTGAAAAAAATAAATATTGCCAACAATACATTTTTGAGGAAAAAATATTACCAGCAATATATTTTTGGAAAAAAGAAATATTACTAGCAATAAAAATTTTGTCGGCATTAAATGACCCATTGAGGTTGATATACCGTAAAGCAAACCAAACAAACTTGAGAATTAAAGCGAAAGTTCGTAAATTTGTTAGCGCAGTATTTGTGAGTTCAATCCCTGAAATAGGTAACACAGACTCCTGAAGATAACGACAACAAAGATAGGGATATTAGATCGAATGTAAATAATGAAAACAGAAATAATTTAAAATTAAGAAGAAAAGGAAAGGTTTCAATTTAGCGGAAGGACCCCGTTACCCACCTTCTCTCAAATCTCCGCGGACGAATGTGGGAAAATAGGGGCGCAGTCAAATGAATAATTTAATCGATAAAATTTATATTAATTAAGGAAATTTTTTTTTTTTCTAAATTTTGAAATTATAGCGTTGCACACCACACCCTCTCGATCTGTCTGTCTGTCTGTCTATCTCTCACTCTCTTTCACTCGCTAACAGAAACAGTATCACTATCTCTCTCTCTCTCACTCTCTTTCACTCGCTAACAGAAACAGTATCGCTATCTCTCTCTCTCTTTTCAATTTTAATTCAACTTCCACGCTTTAAAGATCTCTTTTTCCTCGCTTGTAACAAAAACATTCATTTCTCTCTCTCTCTCTCTCTCTCTTTCACTCACTAACAGAAACAGTATCGCTATCTCCCTGCCTTTTCCTCCCTTTTTTTTCTTTTCTCTCACGCATTAATTTTAATTTCATCAGTTCATAATCCGTACAATTCGTGGTTTTAAAACTCTATGGATACACAGTGTCTTATTAGGTGAGATTAAAATAACGAAGTCTGACACAACGCCACATAAGAGGAGATTGCAGTAAACAAAATGTATGTGGATATATATTTATATATATATATATATATTTTTTGTGTGT
Source organism: Acanthosepion pharaonis (assembly GCA_903632075.3). NCBI lineage: Eukaryota > Metazoa > Mollusca > Cephalopoda > Sepiida > Sepiidae > Acanthosepion > Acanthosepion pharaonis. The sequence goes on along the minus strand of CAHIKZ030002237.1, from coordinate 339,933 downwards.
ATGTGTGTGATAACGATATATATTTTTATATATCAAGAACAGTATTGGAGAAATTGTATGACAAAGGGAAAAGTTGACTTGTGGCCTGTTTCGTCCTTAAGGACTTCATCGGACGAAAATTGTTATGTTGGTAGGTCTACACATGCGCACACGACAGATCAACATGGGGTTTAAATTTTTTTCTTCTATTTTTTATCTAGCCTAATTCATTTCGAGATTTTTTTTTTTTTTTGTTCCAAGGGCTTTTGCAAGCCTTGGCTTTTACACTGTGATATTAGAAGATCTGTCAGGGATGTCTGAAATTTGCATGATTATTATTCAAATTTCATGCAGATGGGACAGTATTGACCATATAAGTATTCAGAGTTGTTTTTACTCCCTTGGACATCCACAGTAAATTTGCGTCCATGTTTCACCATTTTTGGCAGATCTTATCACAATTCGGGATATTTAATAACAAAGGTGTATTTAACAAAAATGAAAATCTTTTCAAAAAACACAAATTACACACACACACACACACACACACACACACACATGGGCTGATAAAGTTATAAACACACACACACACACAAATATATATATATATATATATATTTTTCGAAATAAAAGTATAAAATTTAATATTACAAGACATATTAATCCCTTCCTTTTCTTCTCTTTTTTCCATTCTTCTCTCTGTCTATTTTCTTTCAGGTTTAAATATTTCTCTTTATTCTTTATCCCTTATTTCTCTGTCTATCTTTCTCCTTATTTCTGTCTCTTTTCTTTCTTTTCTCTCACTTCCCCCTTTCTCTCTTTAAGCATTTTTCTCTTTTCTTTCTATTTCTCTCTTTATTTCTCTCTCATTATCTCTATTTTTCTATATCTCTACTTATTTCTTTCTCTCTATCAGTCTTTTTCTCTCTTTCTTTCTCTTCTCCTTTTCTAGCTCTTTCTTTTTCTTTATCTCTTTCTATCACTTTCTCTAAAAATCATTCTTTTCTCTCTCCTTTTCTCTCTTCTTTTTTTTTTTTCTTTTATCTATTTCTCTTCTTTTTATTTCTCTTTTTTTCTTTATCTCTTTCTTTCTATCTTTCCCTTTATTTCTCTCTCTTTATCTCTTTCTCTCTCTTTATCTCTTCCTCTCCCTTTTCCTTTTATTTCCCTCTCTTTATTCTCTTCCTTTCTCTTTTAAAAATTTTTATCTTTCCCAATTATTTCCTAAATCCTCTCTTTCTCTATTCCTCTCTCTTTTTATATCTATATTATAGATTTTCTCTTTCTTTTTAAACTCTTTCTCTTCTCTTTCTTCTCTAATTTCTCTTCTCTTACATCTTTCTATCTTTCCCTTTAAATCTCTTTTAAAAAATTCCTCTCTCTCTCTTTTTTTTTTTCTTTAAATCTTATGTCTTTATCTCTTCCTCTCTCTCTTTTTCTTTATATGGATATAACTTCTTTCTCTCTTCCTCCCTTAATTTCTTTCTTTTTTTTTTTTCTTTCTCTTTTATTCTTCTCTTTCTCTTTATCTCTTTCTCTCTTTTCTCTTTCCTTTTTTTCTCTCTGTCTAACATTTCTCTGCAACTTTTGTAGAGTTGGGCAATGCAATTCTGTCTTAAATTCAAACATTTTCTTGATTCTTACGTCCGCAACAAGTTGAAACACCGATGTTAAGCAATGTCGGGCCTAAAACTTCCATAGATGGGTGACTATTTATGAATTCCAGGAAGCTAAGTTTGGTGTGAATTCTTAGTGGCTAAAAAATTCTAAATTTTTTTCGAGACGTGTTCAAATTATTATGTTGTTTCGCTGTATTCACTTTCGTTCAAATACCCTTGGAAAAGGCATGAACTCACATCTTCTCCCTTAGCTATGGGTTAATCAGTAAGACTTGTATCACAAAATCATTATTATACCCACCCTACAATTCTTACATTTAAAAATATTTTCTGACCTTAAATAACCTGCAAAAGTTTGATAAGCCGTAGAAAGCGAATCAATCAATCCATGAAATCCTGATTATTTACATAGGCGTGTCTTTTAGATTCATTTACATTCTCTGGAATATAAATGTATAGAAACTAATCTGGCCACAAAGTGAGGGATCAGTTTATATATTGATTGTAACGTAGAATTGATCCCCAACTTTATATCCACATTATAATTTCTTGTTTGATTAGCTGTGGAAAACGAATCAATCAATCAATGAAATACTGATTAGCTACACAGGCATGTCTTTTAGATTTATTTACATTCTCTGGAATAGAAATGTATCGAAAACTACCGTGGCCACAAAGTGAGGGATCAGTTTATATATTGATTGTAACGTAGAATTGATCCCCAACTTTATATCAACATTATAATTTCTTCTTTGTTTATCAAATTCTGATTATGCATGAATTCACCTTTCTCTCATTCCCGCTATGGGTAAAACTTAGTAAAACTTGTATTACTAAACGATTATTATCTCAAAAAATTCTTAAAAATAAAAAAATTTTCTGACCTTAAATAACCTGCAAAGGGTTGATAAGCCGTAAAAAAAACTATTAAGCAATGAATTTGTTTTAACGTTTGCTTTAAACTTTGGCCTAAATTTTAAAATCGGAAATTTAAAAATCTTCAAAATAAAATAAACGCCATTTCCAAATATTTTGTTGATTCTATAAAAAGAAACATATTTATAAATTTCTATGAATATATAAATTTTTCAAAAAATATCTTCGAAAATTTTCTTAAAATATTTTAAAGATATTCAATATTTTTTCATTAAACACTTTTATGAAAATATTTGTAAAAAAGAAAATTACATAAAAATTGCTATATTAATTTTATTTTAGTAAAAACTTCTATCAGGAAACTATGAAAAATATACAAATAATTCCTATAAAATGCTTCTATAATGGTTCAACATCGACCACAGTTGATGAAAACTTATTTATTAAGAGAGAGAAAGAGTTAGAGAAGAAATTGTGAGATGTGGGGAGGGTTATGTTTTTTCCTTGTGTATTTGTGTATGTGTACATAATTGGTTTTATATATGCAGGGGTATTTATGAGAGTCTATATTTTAGATGAGGTATTGTAAATAATTTTTAGTGAATTACTTACATTGTTCGGACTGTTGTCATCTTTGAAAAAAATTTTTTTTTTATTTCATATTCATGACAACGTTTCGGCTGTCCAGTTATACGCTTTTCAAGGCCTTATATATATTGTTATCTTTACGAACTATAATTCTAAGACGTTGCAATTATTTATATTACATTTTCGGACTGTTGTCTTCATCTTTATTGCTATATTAACGACGTTTGAGTTGAAGAGTTTTCATTTCTTCAGATTTGTCTAAATTTCTGAAATGAGGTATTGTAATTATTTACATTTTCGGACTGTTTGTCTTCATCTTTTATTTATATTAACGACGTTTCGGCCGTTGTTGCAGTTTTTCAGTGACACCTTCTTCAGATTTGTCTAAATTTCTGAGATGAGGTATTGTAATTTGGTTACATTTTTCGGACTGTTGTCTTCATCTTTATTGCCATATTCACGACGTTTCGGCATCATTGGTCAACGCTCCACTTCTTCATCATTTGTTGGTAAATTTCTGAGATGAGGTATTGTAATTAAATAATTTTTTCGGGACTGTTGTCTTCATCTTTTATTGCCATATTCATTTTTTTTTTTTTTTTTTTTATCTCCAAAAAAAAAAATCTTTATGTACGCTCCATGCCTTTTTCTCAGATTTGTCTAAATTTCTGAGATGAGGTATTGTAATTATTTACATTTTTCGGACTGTTGTCTTCACCTTTATTGCCATATTTACGACGTTTCGGCTGTTGTACGCTCCAGCCTTCTTCAGATTTGTCTATATTTCTGAGATGAGGTATTTTAATTATTTACATTCTTCGGACTGTTGTTCTCATCATTATTGCTCTATTCACGACGTTTCGGCAAAAAGTTGAGGCATTGTCCGGTGAATATTGTTTGCCGTATACGAATGTCTTGAACCCATGATCTGTTCGAGATATTAATATATCCAGGAATGCCTGTTTGTTTTCGTTTTCTCTCTCCATCATGAAATATATCAATGGTTATATTGAGTTAACATGGTCCAGTAGTAGCTGGACATCTTCCTGATGTGGCCAGAGTATAAAGGTGTCATCTACGTATCTCAGATCGAAATTCCAATCACCTGTAGAAGGCCGGAGCGTACAACGACAGAAATGTCGTGAATATGGAAATAAAGATGATGACAGCAGTCCTAAAAATGTAAATATTTTAAATAATTACAATACCTCATCTGAGAAATATAGACAGATCCTTTCCAAGAAATTGCACATTTCAACGACCGAAATTATTATATTACGTTCTTTTACTTCTTGAAGATGGGGACACTTCCAAATTTTAAATAGTAGAAATTTACAGGGATGTTGAAAAAAAAAACAATTTAAAAAAGAAAAATTGGACATTTGATTAAACTGGGAGAAATGGTTCAGGTCTGAAAAAACCCCAACTTTTTCACCAATAAACCTCAAAATATACGCAGATTCAGCTACTTTTTTTTAAAAAATTTTTGTGTTGCATCATTTTTGTAAGGATTCAAGTTTTTAACTTTAAACTTTGGGATTTTTTTCAAAATTTTTTTTTTTTGCATTTTAGAATTTTTTCTTTCTTTTTTCTTTCTTTTTCTTTCTTTCTTTCTTTCTTTCTTTCTTTCTTTCTTTTTGACTTAATCTTTTCATTGTTTACGAAGCCTTCTCTACTTATTTTTTCTTCATCGTTTTTCCTTCCAACCTTTTTCTTTCTTTCCTTTTTTTTTTGCTTTTTAGATTCTTTTTTTTCTTTCTTTCTTTTTCACTTATTCTTTTCTTTGAAGAATAACACCAAAATAAAAGTGCAAGAATTACTTTTTTTTCTCTCCGTATAACTTTCTCTGTCGAAGATTTAATAAAAGTGAA
>CAHIKZ030002237.1:322500-327500 GCA_903632075.3 Acanthosepion pharaonis | reverse complement strand
ATCTATCTATCTATCTATATATATATATATATATATATATATATATATATATATATATACAATGTGTGTGTGTTTTGTTTGTATTCCTTTTTGGAAAACACACTTTCTCCATCACTTTGAATATTTTAGCGTGTTTTTCTTAAAAGTGAAAATAACCCCATGTTTTTTTTTTGTGACTGTCTTAGAAGCCAAGCAAAAAACACTCCAAATATATATATATATATATATATATATATATATATATATATATATATATATATATAATATATTTAAATGCATTTCATATATGTTTATTCAATCAATTAATTATGTTCGAATGATGTATCTTATTGAAAATATCTTATTGACCTTATCTATATATTTCAGTTTGTTTATATCTATCTATCTATCTAATTAACCTTTTCTGTTATCAAGTAATTTACTAAAACTGTTAATGACAATTTGCCGTAAATCAGACATCATTTTACGAATACTTTTAATATTTTTATAAATATTGCACAAATCGCCTTTATTTTTATCGTAGGACGCCATTAAAAACGGACGACATTCACAAATACCGATGTCGTAATAATTTAAGAGGGACATGTTTCGCCATAAATCATCGAGAATTGTCAGTAATGCAGGTGTTGGCAGTGCCGGGAATGAAGAAGAGAGGGAGGGGGCTCAGAAATGTCCAAGGATGCACTGGAAATCTAAAAGATGGAGGATAAGGGTGTGGTGAGGTTTTAGGGTGTAAAATACATTACTTATGGAAAACAAGTCGATTTTAGTCTCTCCCACCATCACACATAACTTACTTCTCACTATTTCTCTCTCTCTCTCTTTCTCAATAGATAGATAGATAGATAATGAACACTTTTAGATACATAGATAATGAACGCTATTAGATAGATAGATAGATGGATAGATAATGAACACTATTAGATAGATAATGAACACTATTAGATAGATAATGAACACTATTAGATAGATAGATAGATAATGAACACTATTAGATAGATAGATAATGAACACTATTAGATAGATAGATAGATAGATAATGAACACTATTAGATAGATAGATAGATAGATAATGAACAGTATTAGATAGATAGATAGATAATGAACACTATTAGATAGATAGATAGATAGATAATGAACACTATTAGATAGATAGATAATGAACACTATTAGATAGATAGATAATGAACACTATTAGATAGATAGATAGATAGATAATGAACACTAATAGATAGATAGATAATGAACACTATTAGATAGATAGATAATGAACACTATTAGATAGATAGATAGATAGATAGATAGATAGAACACTATTAGATAGATAGATAGATTTTTAGATAGATATTAGATAGATAGATAATAGATAGATTAGATAGATAGATAGATAGATAGATAATGAACACTATTAGATAGATAGATAGATAGATAATGATACATATTATAAATAGATAGATAGATAATGAACAGATAGATAGATAGATAGATATAGATAGATAATGAACACTAGAATAGATAGATAGATAGATAGATAAACTATTAGATAGATAGATAGATAGATAGATAATGAAATAGATAGATAGATAGATAATGAAATACTATTAAATAGATAGATAGATAGATAGATAGATAATGAACACTATTAGATAGATAGATAATAAACACTATTAGATAGATAGATAATGAACACTATTAGATAGATAGATAGATAGATAGATAATGAACACTATTAGATAGATAGATAATGAACACTATTAGATAGATAGATAGATAGATAGATAGATAGATAATGAACACTATTAGATAGATAGATAGATCGATAATGAACACTATTAGATAGATAGATAGATAGATAGATAGATAGATAGATGTAAATCAACTGAGATAGGGAGAGAGAGAAAGAATAGTAGCTATGAACACACATAGATAGATAGATAGATAGATAGAATCATCCTTTTATCTTTTATGCCACTTAAACGTGGTTGTGCGTTGGTATCAAGGTCCCACGCTTTCAGTCTCGAAACGGTTATATGTAGCCGTTTCTTCTACTCCAATAGCTTCATGTCTCGCACCTCTCGTCTGTGGAATTCCCTTCCTATTACTTGTTTCCCTGATAGATATAATCTCCAAATATTCAAATATAATGTCAATCGACATTTCCAGATGCTCTGACCTATTCCCTGTCCTTCTCTTCATCCTTTCCTCCATCACGCCTCTTTACTCTCGCTCCCACTGTAACCAAAATTATATACTAGTGGTATCCCGCCTTGCTTGGGGTGAAATATATATATATATATATATATATATATATATATATATATATATATATATATATATATATATATATTTAGGCAGCAATCCTTCGTTTATGCATGTTTCATTAAAAACGACAGACACGGTACAACGGTTAAGCTTTTATTTATTTTTTTCTTCTGTTCGAACAAGAGCTTTCTTTTCTGGACAAATAGTGTAAAAACTGTTAAAATGTTTTATATTTCCGAGCGCTTTCGGCTATACCTTTAGTCATTATCAAGGATGATTCGATTTTTCAGCTTAATTGAGTGTGTGCATTATGTGTATGTCTTAGTGTGTAGTAGGGATGTTTTAATTTCCGAATACGGTTAGCACATTGTGGCCTTGTTCGTTGTTAATATTTAAACACGCACACAAACTTACCAGACTCCATTAGAAACATACTAGTAGAAAACACAAATATATTAACTGCATCCACCTGTAAAAATGATTAAAAATAATGGAAGCTTTAATAATAAAAAAGAAAAAAAAACAACTCTTAACAATACTAACAAATAATGATATCTCCCCATATAAAAGAACTACTAACCTAAATTTCTCCTCTATAAAAGCAATTCTAAAACTTAAACCGCGCATAAATTAATACATCCACAAAACAGATTTTCTACAATGAACTAAAAAATATAAAACAAACTCTTATTAATAACTTCCCTAATTATATTGTTGATGTACAAATAATATGTTCTTTTAGAAATTTTAATATAAACAAAATAGAATATAATAATTCTTCCAATAATCTTAACCATATGAATGTTTTATACCACAATTATATACATTTTAATCATAAACAGGACGAAAATAGCTTAAAAATCTAATAAATACTAATATATCCACCACAGATCATAGTATAAGAAATAAAATTAATTATATACTATACTGAATTCAATATATGTAATTTACTCATTCGTATTGTCTCCTACCCGCCAATTAGCGTGTTGCCGAAAACCAACATTGTATATAAATTTAAATGTCCCTTGGGAGATTGTATCTCCAACAGAATATATATATATATATATATATATATATATATATATATATATATAGTTAGTCACACCACAACTCTGTTCTCTAGAATGTTGTGTTTTTATTTGAATTATTCATCTAACATCTTTCAACATTTACAGCAGCAAGTCTGTTCCCATTAAGAAAATTCTTGTTGAAAATACATCTACATTTTTTCGTCAAAATAATAAACATAAAATAAAAGTTCTTGAAGCTATCTATATTAAAAAATTGGAAACCTACCCTTAATATAACGAATTTTGAGTACTGCACAAACGTTTTAAAATGTTTACAGTAGATATCTTTAACATATCTAGGTTTTAACTAACAGTATTATACATGTTTTTTTTTCTAAAAAATAGACATCTCAATAACTTACTTACCTCCCTTGACTTTACTGTTCGTGTGTTTACATCATAAAATATGAAAATAGTACAGTACAAATGGTTTTTCACTTCACAAGTTAAAAATTTAATTTCCAGAAAAGCAAAGTAATTTTGTCTTAGAAAAATTATGAAGACAACAATTTTGTCTTAGAAAAACAAGACCCTGATGATGACATTGTGCTAATGTCGAAAGTACTCAAAATAAAATAAATATGCAACAACATTGTAATTTTATTTCTTCCTTTAATAAAGATACTAAGAAACTTGTCAGTAATTACAAGAGGGTCCTATTAAAAATAAATAAACAAAACTTGTATAAATTATTTAATGAGATACATACAAGCCTATTTTGCAGTTCATCAATGTAGGTAGACATCTGATTACTTCAAGCCGTAATCGAAACTCGACCGACTTGCCATCAGCCAGACATTCTACCCCTAAGCTATCGGAGCATGGCAGAGAAAGGGAATTTTTTTAACGTATTATATACGTGATGTATACAAACACCATTAGCCAATAGCGCACAATATATAACTTAAGGGCGATGCGTTAAATTCTTTTTCAGATAGATAGATAGATAGGTCTGAAAGTCTTAGATAGATAGATAGATAGATAGATAGATAGATAGACAGGAAGAGGCTTAGAGGGATAGATAGACCTGAAGAGTCTTAGATAGATAGATAGATAGATAGATAGATAGATAGATAGATAGATAGATAGATAGATATGATCAGGCTTAAATGGATAGATAGATAGATCTGAACAGTGATAGATAGATGGATTGATTCTTAGATAAATAGATATCTATCGATAGATAAATAGAAAGATCTGAACAGTATTAGATAGATAGATAGATAGATAGATAGATAGATAGATAGATAGATAGACATATGCTACATAACTGAATGGAAAGGTAGATACTACATAATTGACATAGATAGATAGATAGATCTGTACAAATATTTCGCATCATGTTTTCAATATACATATTTAATGTTTAATGGAGTTTGCAGTCTTTCTTTGAGAATGACATGAATGAAACTGTTTTATAGCAGATCGTAATGTGATAAATTAAGCTTGTGTCGTTAAAATGATATATCTTTTTTAAAGATTTGATTACGGACGGAGAAAGATCGCTGCAAGCGAATATGGTAAATTACAAAAAACGACAAAGTTTTCAATCTCTTTGCGAAAGCAATGGCGCAATCGATTTTATTCACGAGGCGATATATAGATATTGATTAAATTACCTTTCTGTCCCAAACACTTAAAAAATCTTCTATCAAAGATTGTTCAACC
>CAHIKZ030002237.1:305000-307500 GCA_903632075.3 Acanthosepion pharaonis | reverse complement strand
TGTAATGCTTAGCATGCTTGGTCTTTCGCTAGATCTTTTACGACTGGATAGTGAGTTCGATCCTCACTGGGTGCTCCAAATTTTCGGTCTTGTGCTGCATCTAATTTACCCTTTGAAAATAATTATTCTTTTGGGCATCTCGATACAGTGTAATGCTTAGCAAGCTTGTCTCGCTAGGATCATTACTAGTGAGTAACAAGTTCAATCCTCACTGAGTGCCCTATGCTTTCGGCCTTGTGCCATATCTAAGCTGCCCTTAGAAAATCATTTTTGGGGACCTCGAGGCGGTGTAATGTTTAGGAAGCTTGTCGCGCTTGAATAATTACGAGTGAGTTCGATCCACACTGGGTGCCCCATATTTTGTAACACATCTAAGCTACGCTTATAAGATCACTATTTATCAAGTCCCCTCGGGATGTAGACGATCACGGCTCTCCACAATTTCCTTTCCCTTTTAGTTTTTAATAAATTTTGTCTTTTTGTTATTTCTCCCAAACCTCGTTCCGCTGTCCATTTACTTAATCTCACTAAATTATCTGTTGTTTTCCTCCGTCCCTCTTGACTTCAATCTGTCCTGTGAGTATCAGATTTTCCAAGCCCTCTTTCCTCATTATGTGCCCTAGAAATTTCAACTGTCTCCTCCTTATGTTATATATAAGTTCCTTTTTTGTCTCCATTTTTTCTAAAACTTTGTTGTTACTCACATAATCAGCCCCTGTTATCCTCAGCATCCTTCTGTAGAACCACATTTCTGTTGCTTCAAGTTTCTTCTTTATCGTTGAGGAGATTGTCCAACACTCACTGCCATACAGGCGGACAGATATCATGTAACAGTTCAGCACTCTTTTCCTTGATTCTAGCTAAGTTTTTTTTCTCTATTTCTTAATACCCTGCTTAGTTTTTGGAAGGCATCTTTCGCTATCCCGATGCCACTTCGGATTTCAGTGTCGCACTTTCCGTCCTCTGTTAGAACACTTCCCAGATATTTAAATTTTTGTGCATGTTTGATTTTGGCATTTCCGATTTTCAATTCACCCATTGGGTTCAACCTTTTTCCTAACAACCATGCATTTTGTCATCTTGCAGTTGATGTTTAATCCTTTCTTTTCGCTTTCCTTCCCTATCTTCTGTAGGAGTTTTTTGTAGCTTTCTTTCTGTATCTGCTATCAACACTCTGTCATCTGTATATCTTATATTGTTAAGATTATGACCGCCAATAATGAATCCTGGTAGGACTTCTAGTTCTCTCAGTTTATAATCTATCTGAAATTTTCCTATTTCTGAATACTCTGCTTAGCTTTTAAATTCTTCTTTGGATATCTCAATACATCTTCGGATCTCGGTGTCATTCTTTCCGTCCTCTGTTAAAACACTTCCCAGATATTTAAATTTCTGCACTTGATTGATTTTGGAACCTTCAATTTGCAATTCGCCCATTGGGCTCACCCTTTTTGCGAATAACCCTGCATTTTGTCTTGTAGTTGATGTTTAACCCTTTCTTCTCGCTTTTCTTCATTGCCTTCTGTAGGAGGTTTTTTTCTAGCTTTCTTTCTTTGTCTGCTATCAACATTGTGTTATCTTTCTATCTTATATTGTTGAGATTGTGGCCGCCAATAATGAATCCTGGTAGCACTTCTAGTTCTCTAACTTGATACTCTATGTGAAATTTTCCTATATCTTAATACTCAACTTAGCTTTTGGAATGCATCTTTGGCTAGACCCAATACGTCTTCGGATCGCAGTGTCACGTTTTCCGTCCTCTATTAAAACACTTCCCAGATATTTAAATTTCAGCACTTGATTGATTTTGAAACCTTCAATTTGCAATTCACACTTGGGGCTCATCTTTTTGGATCGGAGAGCCGAGTTCGAATTCCAGGTTCATCCTTTTGCTAACAACCATGGATTTTGTCTTCTTGCAGTTAATCCTTTCTTCTTGCTTTCCTTCACTACATTCTATGGGCGTTTCTGTAGCTTTCTTTCCGTGTCTGCTATCAAAATTTTCTCATTTACATATTCTATGTTGTTACGACTGAGTATCCTTAACCCTTTCCAAGTCAATTATTTTGGGGAAAATGTTTCCTTTTCCGACGAATGTTTTTTATTTATTTTTATTAGTAAGTTTGGTGCAAAATAATGTCGTTTTTGACGTTAAGTTGAACGTCAAAAACGACATTATTTTTTGCACCAACCTAATAATATAGTAACTAAAGAAACTGAGGTACCTTGAAGTACCCGGGAGCGGTGGCTAATACCTATTTACCAGGTATATGAGTTTACAAATAACTCATTTCAAACCAAAAGGACATAAAAGAATCAAGATCGACGTATAAACACGTCTGTAGCTGTTTTTTTGAACGTTAATTTTTGGACGTGTTTATTCGTCTGTGTCTGAAATGGAGACTCTCAGTAAAACGGATATACTTGTCAACGCCGGAGAAAGGGTTAACAAACAGCAAAATTATATGTATTATATATGATTATAAAATTATTTTACATA
>CAHIKZ030002237.1:260000-300000 GCA_903632075.3 Acanthosepion pharaonis | reverse complement strand
TACCCCTCGTTTTACCAAACATTCTCTCTTTTTACTTTTTTTTTAAATTCACTCGCTTTAATATCTCTCTCTCTTTTTTTAATTTCTCTTAAATATCCTCCATTTAATTGCATCTCTCTCTCTAACTTTAATTCTCTTTTCGTTCAAATTTTCCATACTCTTTAATTCGCTCTTTCATTCATTAATCAAAAGTTTAAAATCTCTCGCTTTTACATCAATTAAATTATCTTTTCTTTTTCTTTTTCAAAAATCACGATTTTGAAACATTGTTTTCGCCCAGTCTCTCTATTATTCTAAAAATAAAATTGATTCCTTTCGGATAATCTCTCTCTTGATAACTTTGTCTTTTATCTCTTAATTTATTATATTATCTATAATTTTTTTCTCTCGATATATACCAATCTCTTTCAGTTTTATGTCTTTTACCCACTCTTCCTTTCCAAAATCTTTTTTTCTTCCTTTCCCCTTTAATAAAAAGCATTCACCGGAAACAACAGTTCTATCTTTCAAAATAAAATTTACCCCCTCTCTTAAAATAAATTATTTTTTCTCTGTTCAAACTTTTATTTTTTTTAAAAATTTTTCTTTTCCTTCTTTTTGAAAATTCTTGCAGTAATTAATTTTTTTAAAATGATTTTTTTTATTTATTCTGAAAATTTCATGAAAAACACACACACACACACACACACACACACATTCACTATCAATCATATTTATGTATGTTGGAAAAAACTCGGAAAAAAGCATTTGAATAAATCATCGATGTGATGTTATCATTAACATGGGCAACAATTAACTATTTGATTTATTCAAAAAATAACTAATTTGGATAAATTATATGTAACCTTCTTCGGCAACACATGGTGAAATTTCTAATCAAAGATCATTTAACTTTTGACGTGGCCAACTTGATTCTTCTGTTACTTATCTTCACGCATTTAGTATATGTTTTTCTTCAGCAGATTTCTTTCTTTTTTTCTTCTTCTTTAATTTTTCCTGTATGCATTTACGGCAATTAATGTGCGGTTTAATTGTTATGGATATGGCTCTGGATTTTTCAGTGATAAAAGTTCAAATTCCAGTCAATGTTTTTTTGTTACATTTTCTTTTTCGCAAATACCTTTGGCAAAGATTGACTTATTGATTTGATTTGTTTGTTTAACGGCTCATCAACACCGCATGGATCATTTAAGTCCGAAATTTAATTTTCAGGGGAGATTTGAATAAAAATATGACATTTTCTAACATATCTCAGTCTGTTTATATCAGTCTGTCTGTCTGTCTGTCTGTCTATCTATCTATCTATCTATCTATCTCTCTCTCTCTCTCTATATATATATATATAGATATATATGTTCATATCTATCTCAACCTGTTCATATCCACCTTAACCTGCTCATATCTATATGTTGCAGTTCTGTTAAATTTACATTTTGGAATATTTTGATTTAAGAAATTGTAGGATAATTAGGTTATATCATGAAAGAGTTCCTTCATGTTGGTTGGTTGATATTGTTTAGCGGCATATCAACATCTCTATGGGTTATTTAATACTGAAATCTAAATATTTTGAACTGAATTGTATGCCTTCAACTACAGATAAAATAACCATTTTACTATAAATATGTATTGTTGGTAATTTTTATTTAAAACAAAAATGTATGGCTGGTATCTTTACTTTAAAAATGTATTTTTAAACCGTCATAGTGCTTTGTTTTTTGTTTCCAAGAATTTTGTTAATATTTTATGGACCCTAACTTGAAGTAATAATAAAATATATTTATTCTGCTTTTAATCAAATTGAATACATGGTAGATGATAAATTGCTTTTGTTTTCCATATACATCATGTTTGTATAATATAAATAAATTACTAGAGGTGGTGATATGTAGTTTTGTTTTACTATATTTTGGAATACAGTCGGATTTGATATTGAAGAAATTATAGGATCTTCACATCAATCATAACTATATATATATATATATATATATATATATATATATATATATATATATATATATATAAATATATACAAAATCCGATTTATTTATTAAAGAATTTTTTATGTTTAACGTTGTTATTTTATAGATACAAGTATTTAAGCAAATGCTCTGTTTATGATAAACAGTATTAAATAACATTTACCGGCCTGAATGTCCGAAAATTTTCATAGAAAATATTCGTTCTTTTGACAGGATTCGAACCTGCATCCTATATGGAAAATTGGAGTTTATAAGCAGTAAATTCGACCTTGTCTACCGAACGCTTTTTTGACGGCCTAAGCGGTAAGGCACGTCAGCGTATATGACGGTTCCGTATAGGATGCAGGTTCGAATCCTGTCAAAGAACGAATATTTTCTATGAAAATTTCTCAGACATTCAGGCCGGTAAATGTTATTTAATACTGTTTATCATAAACAGAGCATTTGCTTAAATACTTGTATCTATAAAAATAACAACGTTAAACATAATAAATGTCTTTAATAAATATATATATATATATATATATATATATATATATATATATATATTTAGGCATATATATTTTCATTTATACACGTTTCATTAAATAATATAGACAAGTGTTGTCTATTTATTTTATGTAAATTTTTTCATAACATCTGATAAGTTTAATAACATTATCATTAAACGAAGAAAAAGAAATTCACAATATTGATCCATATTTTTTTAATATAATCTAAGCTTTCGGCTTACATAAGCCATTATCAAAGATGTAAATTTAAACATATTAAACAATATACGGACAAGACAGTGATGATAGTCTGTCATTGTTTACATAGATGATCACTAAGCAACGATAAACACGCGCATATATAAGACGCTAGAAGGGAAAATCGCACCGCATCTCATGACGTCACACATGACTACACGAGAGTGAATTGGAGAATGAAATAAATGAAAGCCGTTGGTATAAACCAATGGCTTCTGTTACCAATTATAGACATTTAAGAATATTTGTAGAGATTCCATAATTGATTTTGTTTAAAGGTTGGGTTTTAACTGTTTGATGTATAATGCTTCAAGTATTTTTAGTTTTTGTCTATTGTTTTCATGTCGAAGTATAGTTGTGTTTTTTGACAAGTATTTTTACGGAATTGTGTGTGCTTTTTATCATGTTGTTTTAAATGCCTAAAAATTTAGAGTTTTCATTAAAATGTAGTGTCAAGCGTCGTAAATATATATATATATATATATATCCTACGGTTGTATCTTTAAATTCACACGGCCCCACACAAATGTGTCAAATTGAAAAAACCTGACATTGGAGAAAAGAAAATTTCTTTGATTGATCATCTAAAAAATAAATTATTTAATACTGCGTTTTTAAGACCCAAAAGGATCGTAGATGATCATTTTTAAAAATTAATAATTTTTCAAGACTTTTTGCATTGATAATCATTTAATAAGACACCAGAAACGTTATAAAACAAATGTTTATTTTAGTAGTGATTTTATAACATATTTATGTTATAATTTTCGAATAAATAATTATATTTTTCTATTCTGTATTGATGAATTCTTTTTATTGTATTTTTTTTTATTTTGTTCAATTTTATTTCGTATACATAATCCTTTATTGGAAAAAATCACATATATATATATATATATATATATATATATATATATATATATATATATATATATATAAAAACATGTGACGTCATTTGTTTACATTTTGGATACGCTTTGAGCAGATATGAATGTAAATGAGAGATTTTATGGAAGATTGAAGTTTAAAAACAGTAAATCGACCTTTAATCGAACGAATCATGGCTCGATCGGTTAAAGCACGTCAGACTATATGATTTTTTTTGATTGATAGGATACATATTTTTTTTCCTGTCGGAGAAAAAATTTTATAATATTTTTCTCGGTAACATGTTATTAATACTGTTTATTATAAAATAGATAACATTTACTTAAATGTTTGTATCTATTCTTTGCATAAACATAAAAAATGTCTTAAAATAATCGTCGAACTTTTTGATTTCATATATATATATATATATATATATATATATTTTTTTCATGTTTATGTTCTTTTTTAAATATTATTAAATAATTGTTGGTCTTTGTCCATATTTTTGTTATATATATATATTTTATATATATTTCCAATAGCGTAGTTTTTGTAAATTTGGCCGAAAAAAAAAAAAAACATTTGTTTGAGGATCCAACTCACTACTCAGTCGTAATTGATCTAAATGACAAAATTTCAAACATTAAAACCACGTCGAGGTTTTATTTGATTTTCCAAGCGTAGTTTAAATGTGGCACAAGGCCAAAAAGTATGGAATCCATCATTATCAACTCAATATCGTTATATATATATATATATATATATATATATATATATATATATATATATATATCCTGAAAATATCCTAGACGTGTTCATACGGCCTCAAAAAAGGGTGAAATCCTCCCCCTCCCAGATTGGAGCAAAGAAAATTTCTTTGATTGATCGTCGCCAAGCGGGCCACGGTTCTGCGTCTTTAAGACCCAAGTGCATCGTAGATGAGAATTCCAAAAAGTTTTATAATTTACTCAATCATTATAAATTTTCAACAAACTCACAACTCGTTGCTGTTTATGAGACAAACGTCAATTCATTTTGCGCCTTTTATATTCCGTCAGGAGCACCGCTCGACGGTAAACGCAGCCTGGCATTATTAGGTCGTGATCACTTTAAAGACAAACGCGAGCCAACGGCAGCCATTTTGCCGTCCTTTTCTGGTCTGCCTGCATTTGTTCTGTCGGTGAAGGGAATCATGGGAGATATTTTTATAGGTCGTAAAATGCATGCCAAAAGATCGCTTAGAATCGCATCGCACATAGCCGGGGTAATTTATCTACGACACCGAAATCCGAAGGCGCAATGGGACAGCGAAAGATGCTTTCCAGATGCTAAACAAAGTATGAAGAAACAGGAAAATTTCATTGGAAACAAAGAAAAGAGTAGTGAAGTGTTATGCAATATCGTTACTCATACTGGACTATATAATCATATTTGTAGAAGAGACTTCAGGAAACAGAAATGTGATTCTACAGAAGGATGCTGAGGATACCATGAACTTGTGAGCAACGACGAAGTTTTAGAGAAAATGGAAATATAATAATTCGTAATAAAAATTAATATAAAATTACAAATATTCGTAATAATTTGTAATATAAAGATACAATAATTCGTAATATAAGTTAATATAAAAAATATTCGCAATAAAGTTGCATAATCATGATAATTCGTAATATTACGTCATATAAAAATATGATAATTCGTAATATTGAGGCCTAAAAATATGATAATTCGTAATATTAAGACAAAAAATTTAATAATTTATAATATTAAGTCATATAAAAATATAATTCGTAATATAAACTCATATAAAATATGATAATTCGTAATATTAAGTCATATAAAATATATGATAATTCATAATATTAAGTCATATAAATTATGATAATTCGTATATAAGAGATAAAAATATGATAATTTATATTAAGTCATATAATTCAAATATAAACTCATATAAAATATGTTATTCGTAATATTAAGTCAAATAAAAATAATTTTATTTGATAATTCATAATAAAATATAATTCTATATTAAAATATGATATGATTTTATAATATTAAGATATTAATATTTATATAAAAATATGATATTCGATATTGATATTAAAAAATGTAATTGATAATTCATGAAATATAATTGAATTCATATAAAATATGATAATTCGTAATATTAATCATATAAAATATGATAATTCATAATATTAAGTCATATAAAATATGATAATTTATAATATTATCATATAAAAATATAATTCGTAATATAAACTCATATAAAATATGATAATTCGTATATATTTTTAATCCAGTCATATACAAATATGAATATGTTAATTCATAATATTAAGTCATATAAAATATGATAATTTATAATAATAATTCATATAAAAATATAATTCGTAATATAAACTCATATAAAATATAATTCGTAATAATAAGTCATAACAGTCAGTTATGTGCCATGCGTGATATGCGCTTAGGCGATCATGGATCTTTCGATATATAACTGACGATTTTTTCCCGCAGTAGATTGCCATTTTTTTCTGCGGTAGACCAGTTGCTATCCAAGACTATAGAAGCCTATTTACCCATAACTGTTGGGAGAAGAACAGGATTTATACGTATTAGCACGTAAGTGAATGCAATGGATTTCGAACTCAGCTCTCCGATTCCTCAATCAGAGCTGCTATCCAGTAATCCACCATGGCCCATAATTGCCATATTTATTGGAATTTTTTTATAAATCATATAAAAATAAGGTAATTCATAATATTAAGTCAGATAAAAATAAGGTAATTCATAATATTAAGTTATATAAAAAATGTGGTAAGTCGTAATAATATAAAAGATATTTGTAACCAGAAAAGCTCAGTAGAGGATAATTTTAATCGACAATCGATGTATAAATAGCGACTATAAAAATAAAGTGTATTTTAATAAATAGAAAAAAAAGATATTTTAAAAAGAATTAAAGATGCAAAGATTAATAAATAAAATTCTCTTATTTTTTTTCTTTAAAAAAACATTGCTTTCTTGAGGAAGAGTAAGAGACTTATTTTGAAAGAAATATATGTTAATAAATTCAGTTGCTTTAACTTGGCGCAGGTGAACGGAGTAATTTCTGGAAAAATGAAATAGGGAGATAAGTCATTGAATTTTTTTATTTAAATTCGTTTACTAATATCATAAACTGATTACATCATCAAACTTAGTATAAAGAAAACGCAAAGTGAGAAAAATAGCAATTAATTGCTGAAACCTCCTGCTGAAGAGAGGACTGAACAATTATAAAAAAACTTCATCTACGAAAATTTAGATTCGAGGTGCGGACGAAGCTGAATATAATATCAATTAGCGAAGTCATAAATTACAGTTATATGCATTAATCATATATATATATATATATATATATATATATTAAAAAGAAGACAGAAGCCGCAAACGTTTTTGGTTGTTATGTGGATATTTTTAAAAACAATATTATGATTTATAATCCATAATTTTGCTACACACGTTTCTGGTCTTGTGACCTTCATCAGGCAAAATTTTTAAAAATCCACGTTACAACCAAAAACGTTTGTGGTTTCTCTCTTCTTTTTAATATACACACTTTTCTCTCTTTGGAACGATTATATAATTTCCTTTCCTTTATATATATATATATATATATATATATATATATATATATATATATATATATATATGTGTTTGTGTGTTTCATTAAAGACTGCAGACAAGATAATGTGATTAAGCCTTTTATTTTATTATTCTTGTGTTCAAACAAGTGTTTTCTTTTCTGGGCACAAAGTGTGTAGAAACTGTCTAAAGTTTTTAACTGGTATGGTTTGTGTGTATCTTTCTAGGGTTGGAGGCATCTTTTATTTTCCGAACACAGCACATTATGGCCGTGTTCGTAGTTAATATTATTAAGTGTTGCCTTTTTCTTTTTTATTATTAAGGCTTCCATTATTTTTCATCTCTTTTTACATGTGGATGAGGTTATTATGTTTGTGTTTTCTACTTGAATGTTTTGGATGGGGTTTGCTATGTTTCTGTGTGTGTTTAAATGTTTATTTGTACACATACGTTATATATAATCATATATACATATATATATATATATATATATATATATATATAGACAGAGTATACACATATACAAACACAAATACACACATACACATATATACTGTATATATTTATATACAGTATATGCATGCTCGCTTTCTCTCGATCTCTCTCTGAATATATATATATATATATATATATATATATATATATATATATATATATATATATATATATATATATATATATATAGTATATGTATACATATATATATATTATATATATTATAGTATATGTTTACTGTATATATATATATTATATACAATATACTGTGTATATACTTTAGATAGATATAAATAGATCTACATAGATATCTCATTCTGTTCATATGTATCTATCTCAATCTGTTCATATCTGTCTATCTATCTATCTATATGTTTCATGTCTATCTATATACTATCTATATGTTCATATGTCTCTATCTGTCTAAAACTGTTTATCTATCTATCTATCTATCTATCTATCTATCTATCTATCTGGAGATGTTCTGTATCTATCTCTCTCTCTCTATCTATCTATCTATCTATCTATCTGGGGATGTTCTGCATCTATCTATCTATCTGGAGATATTCTGTATCTATCTATCTATCTATCTATCTATCTATCTATCTATCTATCTATCTATCTATCTCGAGATGTCCTGCCTCTCCTAACCAATTCTTTTCTCATCTGTCCATGCACATGCACATCAAAGATGATTGCTACTGCATTATATTTTTGCCACTTGATTGCTTCTGCACTTTATCAATTATCATAACAACCCTCGAACAATCCTCTTATACACACAGTCCACAATGCAATATATATGTTTATCATCTATATTATTCATCTATTAACACCTGCGTTGAAACAGACGCATTAAAATGCACACGTCACCCAATAAACATTACGCCACGCACCTGGTTTGGATCCGATTCGCTTGTGAAGAGCACAGCGTGGGGTTAAATAAAAAAATAATAAATAAATGAATAAATAAACAAATAAATAAATAAATTAAAAAAAAGACACGTGTACATCTGAAAAATTCATATGCACAATTATCTTCTGAAATTGCAGTCGCGTTCATGTTTCTTAAGCGACGATATTAAACAGCCGTAAAATCCATTAATTATTGGCCGAATACCTTCATAAATTTTCTCATGTGTACACCCGCGAACTGATGCTCGAAGGCGAGCATTCGTATCGGATTATACAAATTATAGCGCTATTTTTTTTCAATTACAGTGGCAGGTGGAGGGTGGGGTCTGCCGAGAATGCGTTCCATGAGACTCAGCGAATGGCTGAAAGAGATATTACCCACCCCATATATCTTCTACTTCTATGTGCCACGTCCATTTAGGCTGTTGGCGATCCTGACTCTCCAAAATTTTCTTTCTTGTGGTTCTTAGCAGTTTTCGCCAAGGCCCGGGAGCCACTCAGAAGTAGAGGATTAAGTTATCAGGCCGTTTCTGTGTATAGTTGAGGGAGATAACCCTAGCCTTGAATAGATTAAGATTATATATATATATATATATATATATATATATATATATATATATATATATATTTATTTACATTATTCGGACTATTGTATTCATCTTTGTCGCCATATTTATTACAACGTTCCGGCCTTTCAGTATCTGTCTATATTTCTGAGATTAGGTATTATGTACACTATTTACATTATTCGGACTATTGTCCTCATCTTTGTCGTCATATTTATTACAACGTTTCGGGCTTCAGTATCTGCCTATATTTCTGAGATGAGGTATTATTACACTATTTACATTATTCGGACTATTGTCCTCATCTTTGTCGTCATATTTATTACAACGTTTCGGGCTTTCAGTATATAATTATATATCTGAGATGAGGTATGGTACATTATTTACATTATTCGGACTATTGTCCTCATCTTTGTCGCCATATTTATTACAAAATTGCCCGTTGTCTTTAATGTAAACGAAGATCTTTCTAATAATGTATGAATATTGTAAATATGTACCCATATGTATATATATATATATATATATATATATATATATATATATATATATATATATATATATATATATATATATATATATATATATATATATGTATGTGTATGTGTGTGAAAATATATATATATATATATATATATAATATCTGTCTATATATATATATATATATATGTATGTGTAACCACAGAAAATGTGAAAAGTGTATATATATATATACATAATATCTGTCTATATATATATATATATATATATATATATATATATATATATATATGTATGTATGTGTATATATATATATATATATATATATATATATATATATATATATATATATATTATATATTTATATATTATATATCCGATATTTTTATAAAAATACTCAATATCAGAGATAGAGTATACATATTTGGTTGGATTGATGTGAATCCAACCAATATATATATATATATATATATATATATATATATATATATATATATATATATCCTAAGTAGATATACCTAGGTTTCACCTACACGGACCTTCAGGTATAGTTTTCACCTAAATGATCATCAGGGTAAAAGACGTTTTTACACTGAAGATCCGTTTAGGTGAAACATATGTAGGTTTGCCTGGCTCTTTGGGGATTATCTTAACTTATCCTCAACTTAGCGTATTGAGCACTTTATGTAGTTGTCTTTTTACTCGTTTTGGATTTTTTGCTTTGGACTTGGAGCTTGGACACTGGACTATTGTTTTTCGCCTGTTTTTAATGTTCTTGGTTCTTTCTTTTTTATTCCTCATTTTCCTTGGGTACCGATTTGTTCTACTGCAAGTTGAGCTATCCGAGGATTTTCCAAACGTGTACCACCATATATATATATATATATATATATATATATATATATATGTTGTATTTTAGATACCCGTTTACTAGAGTGGCTAGCCAATCCCTATTGCCGACGCTTTCTCAGTCGCATTTGTGTTTCTTTAACATCTACAGAGATCACTTGTGGTTTATACTTCAACTATGCTGAGCAGACCTTAGTTACAATTTCTGGGAAAAATCGTGTTATCAACAATTTGAACAAGACCAGTGCGCTCAAGCCCTCGGCCACAATGACTTATGACTTCCTGCTAGCTCAGCTATCGACGGCTCTCAATGGTTCCGTCTACGCAATTTCGCACACAAGGCTTGGGTCAACCCGTGGTATGGTTTTCAGGTACTTTCCAAAGGTGTCTCACCCTGAGATCGTCCCGTTCAGACCGATAACATCAGGAAGTCTCCTTCCTAACAAATCAACCGTGGTGAGTTTCGAACCCGGGTCTCATGGTCATAAAGCGAACGTTCTAATCACTTGGCCAATCATGCATAGATATACAGATACATACGAATTTACGTGTCGCTGTAGAAAAAATACATACATATACATAGATACATACATATACATACATAAAAAAATAGCTGGCCACTCGTATTCGAGAATATCCGTCTATTAGGGCGGGTAGCCAGTCCATATTGCTGGCACTCGCTCAGGCACATTTGTGTTTGTTCAACATTGTTATACTGTAATTATGCTGAGCAGACCTTAGTTATGCTTTCTGGAAGAGAGCGTGTTATCTAGAATGATCAACAATCTGAACAGCAGCACACGCAAACCCTCGGTCACGATGACTTGTGATTTCGTGCTTGCACAGCTATCCGTCTACTCAGTTTCATTCACCAAGCTTGGATCAACCCGTGGTATGTTTTTCAGGCCCTGGGATCGTCCCCTCTAGACATAACACCAGGAAGTCTCTTTCTGGGAGAGAGTATGTTATCTAGCGTGATCAGCACGCTCATTCCCTCGGTCACGATGACTTGTGACTTTGCGCTAGCACAGCTATCGGCGGCCTTCAAGGGTTCCGTATATCCAATTTCATTCCAAAGGTGCCGCACGCTGGGATCGGCCTCCTCCAGTCCGATAACATCAGGAGGTCTCCTTCCTGACAAATCACCCGTGGTGGGTTTCGAACCCGGGCCTCATGGTCAGAAAGCGAACATTCTAACCATGTGTCCCTTAACCCTTGAATCGGTTAAGATTAAAGTGATCGCGGAAACATCCTGTTGGGAGTCGGTTTCACAGGGCAGTGCTACGCTGCCTGGGCGGAACTTACTTCTCACTGATGGAATATGGTGGGAATGTTGGAGGGTTTGCTATTATGTAATTGGCATGCTGTGAAGGTTTGCCTTGGCGGGATCAGAGAATGTAATTCGTCCGAGCACTTTCCATGGAAATGGCGATAGATCAGCGATAGACTTGACACATCCCGCCGGTGGGAGAGGGTTTGAAGGGTGGAGAATAATTCATCACCCACAAGGAGTCGGAGACCCTTTTGTATTCTATCAGGGCCGGAAAGAATGAGGTCTTAGCATCTCCCGCCCAAACATGACAACTACTCCATCTCTGTCCTGATCTGGCTCTTGTAAACGTAGAGGATAGTGGAAGGAGTCAGGTACTTACTGGAGCGATACAGAGAACCTACATCCTTCGTTCGACCATTTTCACTCACAAGGCTTGGGTCAACTCGTGAGTGTGTGTTTCAGGTATATCTCCACGGCGTCGTACGACGGATCGTCCCCCAAGGCAGATATCATTAAGAGGTCATTTTCTCTAAAAAAAACCCGGATCTTATGGTCGGAACGCTAAAGTCCTAACATACAATAATACATATATACATACACGCAAGAAAACATTGAGTTTATAAATTTGCCTCAATAAGAGATTAACACTAATCGGTGATAATAATCAAACAGAACAACTCTAGAAACACGGGTGCAATATTGAGGTGTGATGGTTAACTGTTAAGCATTAGTAGCGAGTTGCTCTGTATTTTTGGCCTTATGCCAACTACAAGGGTTAATTAGTCAGTAAAAAGAAGTTGACTTACATTTTATGTTAAGAGTTTCGATGCCTGAGAAAGGTTAATAAGAATATCAAAATGTGGCCCATGTCCCGTGACGTTTATGTGAAGGAAAATGCATGTTTCCAAATATCTGGCGCAGACTACATATCAATATTTACATATGTAAACGTACATATCTATGTTAGTTATTCGACATCTATCTATCTATCTATCTATCTATCTATCTATCTATCTATCTATCTCAGTCTGTTCATACATATCTGTCTATCTATCTGTTCTAAAAGGTCATCTATCTATCTATCTATCTATCTATCTATCTATCTATATATATCATATCTATCTAGTCTGTTCATATTTATCTATCTATCTATCTATCTATATTTCATCCTATTCATCTATCTATCTGATTCTATCTATCTGTTCATCAATTTATTTAAATATCTATCTATATCTATCTATCTATCTATTTCATTTTTTTTTCATCTATCTATTTCATCTGTTTCTTATCTAATAATTCATCATCTTATCTATCTTTCATCTATCTATCTTTTATCTAAAAAGTTTATTCACATCTATCTATCTATCTATTTATCTATCTCAGTTTATTCACATCTATCTATCTATCTATCTATCTATCTATCTATCTATCTATCTATCATAAGACGTTTTGATTCTATAAAAAATGTTTATTTACTCTTTCCAGCCTTTGTTCTTTCTCTCAGGACATTAGACATCCATCATTTGCCATTTCGTTTTTTTGTCCATTTTGTCTGTTCCGTTTCGGCCTTTTTCAGATTTGTCATTTCCATTTAACCGTTGACAGTGCAAAGTTGAGTCGGCCTCCAACGGGACGAAACCCTAACGCCAATACAAACAAACGAATGTTACGTATTTCTTGAAGTTTGTTTGTTTCTTTCTCTCTTTGTTTCTTTTTTAAATTTATTTTTTAGCTTCTTTCTCATTTCCTCTTCTTTCTTTCTTTCTTTCTTTCTTTCTTTGTAGTTTCTTATTCTTTCATTTTTTTTTCTTTCTTTACTGTGTCTGTCTTTCATTCAATAATTCTTCCTTTTGATTTTCTTTCCTATCATTCATTTCTTTTGATTTTCATAATTCTTTCGAATATTCTTTTGTTTTGTGTTTTCTCCAATCTTTCAATCTTTTTTCTCCTGAAAATCATTCAATTTTTTCTTTCTTTCTTTCTTTCTTTCTTTCTTTCTTTCTTTCTTTCTTTGTCGCTTATTTCTGTTCCCCCTTTTTCCTGTTATTTTTTACTCAATCTTTATTTCTTTCTTTCTTTTTAATTTCTTTCTTTCTTTCTTTTTTTCATTCGTTCTTTCTTTGTCGCTTATTTCTATTTCCTTTTATATCTTTTATTTTTTAGTCGATCTTTCTTTCTTTCATTTTTGATCTCTCTTTTTTCTTTCTTTCTTTCTTTTTCTTTCTTTCTTTTTCTTTCTGTCTTTCTTTCTTTCTTCAACTTCAGTTTTTATTTATTTTGATTACTGAGTATATCTTCCCTTTATCTTTCATTCAATAATTTTTCTTTTTGATTTTCTTTCCCCTTATTCATTCTTTTCATTTTTCATAATTCTTTCGACTATTCATTATTCTGTGTTTCCTTCAGTCTTTTTCTACTGATTCTATATTTCTTTCTTTCTTTCTTTCTTTCTTTTTCATTCATTCATTCTTTCTGTCATTCATTCCTTCATTTTCGTTCTTTCGGTTTTTCATTCATTCATTCTTTTCATTTGTCCCACCAGATGAAGTAACAGAAAGTTTCTTTAATATTTCCATATTTTCCTCATTTTAGTTGAATTTTGGCGAATTTTCACTGCAGTAATTAACATGGAAGCTTCTACTGGAGATCAAGTGACACCAAGTTTCTCATTATTATATTTCATTATTCTTGTTTAGGAGACTAATTCCATAGTTTAGTTTTTTTCCCTCCGATTTCTAATTTTTTTTCTATTCTGTCTTTGAAAATTCTAAATGAAATCAGCGAAATTATCTCTTCTAAAATTTACCAAATATTTATTCAGTATATCTTCAAACCTTACTCAGTATCTTGGAAAATTTTATTAAACCCAAACATCCGAATATAAAAATTTCGCAAGTTTGAATCCACTTTATAAAAGTACAAAAAATGAGATTTTTTTGCTTTTTTATCAATTTTAATTTTTTTAAAAATTTCATTAAATTCTTCATTATTTTCTACATTATTTTACCATATTGTTTTCTACATTATTTACTACACTATATCAACATTATTTTACTACATTATTTCTATATTATATTCTTCATTATATTCTACATTATTTTACTACAATATTTTCTACATTATTTTACCACATTATTTTCTACATTATTTACTACACTATTTCAACATTCATTTCTTATTTATTTTCTTTTGTATTATTTTAATTAAAATTTCTACATTATTTTTGTTGGTTTCATTATTATTTTTTTACATTATTTTTACTATATTATTTTCTACAAAATTATTTAAAATTATTTCAATTAATATTTTGCTAAAATTTTTACTAATTATTTCTATATTATATTCTTCATTTTGCTATCCTTACTAGATTATTATAAATGTTTAGAAAAGATATTTTTATCACAAAATTTTCTATGAAAAAATTTTCTACGTTATTTTCCAATTAAATTCAAAATTTTATAACATTATTTTCAATAATTATTTTTATACATTAATTATTTTTTTCTATTTTAAAAAATTTTTTTATTTACATTATTTTTTTATACTACATTATTTTTTACTATTTTATTTTTTTTATTTTATTTTTGAAAATTATTTTACCACATTATTTTTTTGTTTTAAAAATTTTTTTTTTTATTTTATTTTAATTTTTACTTTTTACATTTTTATTTTGAAGTACATTTTTTGTGTATTTTACCAGATTTGCTCAAATTTTTGTCAAAAAAAAAAAGTGACATTAAAAAAAAATAATTTCTATGAGTTATTTTATTTTTTATTTTTTTACAAAATAATTTTTTTTAAAAAAGTTTTTTCCATAATTATTTTTACATTATTTTTATAAAAATTATTTCATTAATTTATATTATTCATTATTTTTGACATTATTATCTACATTATTTTTTGGCACATTATTTTTTCCAGGGATTATTTTTATACATTATTTTCAAAATTATTTACATTAATTTATAAAATAGGCATAAAATGGATAATTTTTTATTTCATTGCATTTGTTTCTATATTATTTTCCTTTTTAAAATTTTCCTATCATTAATAAATTTTTCATTATATACATTATTTCTATTATTTGGCATTTATTTACATTATTCTTCATTAGATTCACTGAATTTTTCTTGTCATATCATTATTTTCTTCATTAATTAATTAAAAAATTTAAACACTATTTGAAAGTTTTATCATTAATTTCATATTCTTAATTCTCTATCAAATATTATCAGGGTTTTTCTCAATTAATTAATTAATATTATTATTTCTACATTGTATCTTATTTCTACATTATTTTCTACCTACATTTATATACGTTACAAATTAAATTAAGCACAGCTGACTATTTAAGGATGAAATATTTTCGCGTATTTTGACGTTATTCTGAGGTCTTATTTTGTCCAAATTCAAATTTATTTTGCTCATGCTAAATTAAAAAAAAACACTATATATAAAATTCACTATTTCTTATCCCTAACGTTGCATGTGTTAAAACTATCTAACGTTTTAACGAGGAAATTCTCAAGTTGATGTTAAAAATTGCCAAACAAACACTGTAAATTTATTTAAGATGGAATGATCTATTATGACATGTCTCTAATTTGTATTTAGATACATTGTATTTATTTTCAGTTTTTCTAGTTAAATTTTTCACCTATATTGCATATGATCCATTATTGTATATAATTAGGTTACAATAAAATTTCTATTTTATATGAATATTATTTATTTAAGATGGAATGATCTATTATGACATCTGTTATGAAATTTTTACATCATTCCGGGGTCTTTTTTCATCTAAATCCATGAATTTGTTTTTCTTATGTTAATTCTTGGAAAAACACTAAAAAATTCACTATTTTGTATCCATAATAATTTAAAAGATTATTAAAATTCTGAAACTAGTAGAGGAGAAAAATTGTTTTATTAATTTTTAAAATGCATAAAACTTGTTTTTTTAAATTCAAATTATCATTAAAATAGCAATGAAAGAAAAAAAAAAAAAAAAAAGGAAATTGTTTCAAATCTCAATTCCGACCAATAGGGATGCTATGTAAATAGTGTGACTTCATTTATTTATTTTTTTGATTTTAAAATAAATTGTGTTAAAATTCTTCAATTTTTTAACAAGATAAATCTCAAGTTGATGTTAAAATCTACTGCAAAAACATTGTTGATTTCTTTAAATATGGAATGATGAATCATGATATGTCTCTAATTTATATTTAGATCCATTGTATTTATAAAATTTTTTTCTAGTGGAATTCTTCACCTATATTGCATATGATCGATCCATTATCTATAAATAATCAGGCTTCAATAAAATTTGTATTTTAATTGAATACTACCTTATGAAAATTGAGATTTAGTGGCGTATATTTTGCTCTTTTATGTCATAGATTTGGTTTTTTGACACAAGACGTTTGTTCCTCTTTGCCCTCCAGGCCTTCTCATTATCAACATACACTCAAGTACTGATTCAAACAGTTACATTTCTTCGTTGAATATCAACTTGATCCAAAATCGGTGATTCTATCTCCTAGTCTTCAAAAATTTAAACATTTCCTGAGTAAGGTCTTGCTATTTTCCCAAACATTTTATTATCTCTTGTTGCAAGAAGAGTGCTGACGAATTGAGGAAACTCATAGTTGATAATGGCTCTCCACAACTTCCTTTCCTTTGCTTTAAGTAACCTTTCACACTGCTATCTTTCTTGTCTTTTACTGCCTATTCAGTAAATTCGTTAAGTTATTCACCGTTTCCCTCTGTTCCTTTTCACTGTGTCCTTGTGAGTGTTAGATTCCTCGGGTCATCTTTCCTCGTCCCAGAAATTTCAGCTGCATCTTTCTGGTTTTAAGTACAAATGTCCTTTTAGTTCATCTTTTTTGTTAAAACTTCCAAGCTGCTCATATGTTCCGCCCATGATATCTTCAGCATCTTTCTGTGGAACCACATCGCTGTCGGTTCAAGTCTCTTCTTCATCTGTGAGGAGATTGTCCAGCATTCACTGCCATATAGGAGGACTGATATTACATAACAGTTCAGCTCTCTTTTCTTTGTTTCTGTTGCTTCAAGTCTCTTCTTCATCTGTGAGGAGATTGTCCAGCATTCACTGCCATATAGGAGGACTGATATTACATTTAGTTAATTCTTCAGCTTTTGTTTCTGTTGTTGCGCCGTTGTGTCTCTTCTTCATCTGTGAGGAGATTGTCCAGCATTCACTGCCATATAGGAGGACTGATATTACATAACAGTTCAGCTCTCTTTCTTTGTTTCTGTTGTTTCAAGTCTCTTCTTCATCTTTGAGGAGATTGTCCAGCATTCACTGCCATATAAGAGGACTGATACAGAATAACAGTTCAAATCTATTTTTTTTTAAAAAAATTTGATTCAAAACTTCTTCATCTGTGAGGAGATTGTTTAGCATTCACTGCCATATAAATTGATTTTAAAAATAAGAGTTCAGCTACCTTTTTTCTTTGTTTCTGTTGTTTCAAGTCCCAATCTTCATCTGTGATGAAATTTTAATTCACTTTCATATAGGAGGACTGATATTATGGGCAGTTCAGTACTTTTTTCTTTTGTTTCTAACGATAAGAAGGGTATCTTTTAAATAGGCCCGTGCTTAAATCTTACAGAATGGCTTTTTAAATCTTAAAAATGAAAACGAAGATATTTTAAAAAAACCATCTACAGTTTTTTTCATATAAATTTAAAGAAAAAATCGATTACGCAACGTTTGGAAAAATATTTTGAATTTAAGTAATTTTATAAAATATCAAGAAATCACGCCCGATGAGCATATTTTGTTTTAGCTTCCGTAGGAGAGACCGATTTACATTGAATTTACATAGCAAACTGAACCCTTCTTTAAACTTTTATGACATTTTAAGAATTTACATCGTATAAATATATTTTGTTTTGGTTTTTGTAGGGCAGTGGTCAATTTATTAGGTTGGTGCATAATTATCAGGCGTTTTTTAGGCGAGTTATTTGTTAATAAAAATTGCTGTTTTGTTTAATTTTTTTTTTAAATAAAAATATTATTTTATTTTCAGGTTATAAAAATGCGTGTCGATAATCGTACGCACTGGAATAATCATTTAAAAATTTTATTGTTGAATTGTTTGTTTTTTTATAATAAATATTGTTTAAAAAAATGCCTGAAATAATTATGCAATAAATAAAAAATAATATATATTTATAAATAAGACCCGTGTTTTAACTTTTATAAAATGTTAACAAATCAAACTCGTAAAAGATATTTTGTTTTTTTTTTTTAATAGAAGGGATTAGAAAACCAATTTATAAAAAACGAATTTATTTCTAAATTGGATATTAAAAATTTTGATACCATTTAAAAATTTTATATTTGTTATAAATATATTTTTATATGGCTTCCGTAATATATGAATAAAACAAATATTTTTTAGAGAAGATTTTAACAGAATCCCTTTTATTTTATATATTTTAGAAATTTACGTTCTAACATATTTTCCCATTTTAAATTTTGTAAGAAAATTCAAAGGTAAAAATGAATTTACATAGCAAATTTTAATTTTTTAATGATTTGAAGTGTTTATTTTATTAATAAAGACCATTTAAAAAAAAAAAGATGTGATAATTTCTTCTATTTAATATTGAAGAAAGAACACTTACTGAATATTTTTAAAATAATTATAAATCTAAAATGAAATTATATTCTTTTTATTAAATCAATTTGTTATTTTTTTATTTTCAAAAAATTTAATTTGCTGGCAATTTTAGACGGATTTTTTACGACGTAAATAATAAATTAGGTGAAGATTGTCGACATGATTTATTTTCTATCTGAATGGTTTATGGGTTTGTAAATTTAATGGTGTCATTTTGTTGATTTGTAAAGAAATGCAAATGAACAATTAATTTAAAATTAAATTTACCAGATTTTTTTTGAAAGACAATTAAATTTGGCCTTGTAAAAAAAGACTCCTCGTTCGTTCCTTTAGATTGTTCGAGAAAAAGAAAAAAATGTTTTATTTAGATATTTTATTAAAATTAAAAAAAGAAACTTGAATAAATAAAAATATAGATAAATAGACAGAATAATGAATAGAATAAAGATAGATTTGAACATAAATAGATATAATAATATTAAATATTAGATAATATGATAGATTTATAAACTTTATAGAAAGAAAATTAATAAATGACATCACATGTTTTAATAAACTGAAAAGATAAACTAAAATATAGATAGATAATTTTTATTTAAATTTGTAAATACCAGACAACATTAGATCCCAGATAGATAGATATAATAAACTGATAATATAATATAAATAGCTATTTAAATTAATGACAGTGGCATAGATAGATTGATGTGGTAATAAAAGTGAACGTTGATGTCAACATTCAGAAAAACAGACTGAAGATTGCTAATTTTTTCAATTGATTTTGCACCTTATATATATATATATATATTAATTTTTAAAATAAAATCATTTATAACCATCTTTGTTCCTTACCTGATGAGATGCAATATTTAAGCATTCAAAAAAAATATAGTCTCTTCTATAATTAGATGTTTTTTTTATATGTAAATTTACTTTTTAAATATTGCTCTCTTATTTTAATAATGGTAAGAAAATAAATTAATTTTAAAAGAAAAAATAATTTATAATCTATTCGTTCTCATTACATTTATATATATATATATATATATATATATATATATATATATATATATATATATTGAATAAAAACATTCAATAATTCCATTAATAAGTTAAAGTTTAAAAAAAAGGGCTCTTTATCATTAGACTTTTTCTTCCAAAAACAGAAAATGAAAAAATAAAATTTTTTTGGCTTGAATACAAAAAGGGAATGTGAAATTAAAAAAGTGAATATTAAATTGAAAAAAAAAAAAGATAATGAGTGAGTTAAGAATTTTTATTTTCAATTCCCAGATTTAGGTCCTCCCCACTTTTTTTTTATTAAAGGAAAAAAAAATCTTAAAAAATGCTTTTCTTCCCAATTAATTTAGACACTTCGTTAATTTTACATATGCTTGGTGTTCAAATAAATCAAAAAAACAAAAAATCTTTTTAATTTTCATTTCAACTTTTGTCTGATTATCCAAATCCCTTTAAAAGGGTTGTGGTTAAATAACTTATTATATGGAACCTTAAAAAAAAGGTGAATTTTTTATTCAAACATATTTAATTGAATTTATCAGTTATCTATTATATCATCCTCCTTAAATAGACCCCAAATTACCTATTTTTCTATAAACTATAAACTATATATATAAATATATATATATATATAATTATTTATTTAATAATGATAAAGTTTTGCGACATATGTCGTAAAATATTGAATCATATTTTTAAATAATAAAGATATTTATGCTCTACTTTTGTATCGAGCACTATTTTTTTAAAAAATAATAACTAAAATACTAAGGGACTTTGGATTATTTACTTAACCAGTTCCTTTCCTTTTTATATATATATATATATATATATATATATATATATATATATATATATATTCGAAATTAACATAACCATATGTTATAAAAGATCACTACAAAATTAGCCATTTTGTTTCAACATTTGCTGGTGTCTTATCAAATGATGGTGTTGAAACACACACAAACAACACACACACACACACACACACACACACACACACACACACATTATATATATATATATATATATATATATATATATATATATAAATCTAATTAAACACGGTGGGTAAAAAAACATGGATAGCACAATTTTCCAATAAAGGTAAAATAAATCCTAATGAGCCAAGTAGTATCTGCCTAGGTTTCACCACATGGGATCATCGTCATTCAAGGGGGTTCCACAGGCAGGAAGTGCAAGAAATTGTCGCAGTAGAACTGACAGTAAAAGGGTGAAACCTAGATGCCAATCTTAAATTCATGTAGTCGGGACACCAGGGAAAAAACTTGACAGCTATGAAAATATTTATAGAAAAGTTAGGGAGGACCGTATTCACTTCGTTGAGAAAGTGACTGAAGTCGAGATGACTAGTCAGGATCGATTACATTAGAGATCCTTCTTTGGATTTTTTCTTTCAATTATCTTTATGTAAAGCAGGAACCAGACCATTTATGGTTTTCAAAATTCCATGCATGGACGAGGGATAGATTTGTAAATGTGCAGGATGGGATTTCTGACGATGAAAGTTTTCTGGCGCGACGCCGGGACCCAATTTTTTTTTTTATGTGAAGCTTAATTCAAATTCATGTTGCTTATTTAACTATTCATTCAATTGATAGATGATTTGTTTTCCAAGATAGCGACTCGAAAAAAATGTTTCGAAAAACATCTCGAGTAAAGAGCAAGGTTCGTTTCATGGAACTGCTTTCGCAATTGCCGGGTCGAAAATTTGTGACATGAATTCAAAATTGCTTTTCACCAAAGAAAGCCATTGAACCTGAACGATCTGAAACGATCCAACATAGAAGAATGGTAATTTTCTAAGCTTAGATGTGGCACAAGGCCGGAAAGTATAGGGCGCCCAGTGAAGGTCGAACTCACTATTCAGTCGTAATTGATCTAGTAAGACAAGCTTGTTAACCATTTTATTAAATTCGAAGTTACCAATAATTTCCTAATTTATTTTTGACGAAGCACAGGCCAAAAAATATGGGGCAACCAGTGAGGATCGAAACTCTATTCAACAAGATTAATCCCAAATGATTTTCTAATATTAGCTTATTGTGTGTTAGAAATTCAAAATGCCATTTCTTTCTGCGGTAGACCAGTTACCATCCAAGGCTATAAAAAAACATTCTGATGCTTACATTATTTAACCTTTGGGGGAATGTTTTTCAAATTTTACCTTTCCCAAGGGATAAGTGACATCAAACGATTACAAAAATGAATTTAATGGATTAACAGGGTTTGGTAACTCGGAATCTTCGATTCCTCAATCGAACAGATACATCCTCTTATCTTGACAGGAAATGAAATTCATGTAGTCGTGGCTAGATCTTTTTGAAAATTAAGGTCAATTAGTTAAATGAAATGTTTATAGAAAATAGAAACTAAAAAATCCTGTCCTGGACGACGACTTAAGTTTATGTTAGTATCTATGGGGTATCAGATTGTTGTTTTTACCCATAGCTGGGAAATAAAGTCTGACGATTCATAAAGGAAAATGAGCATGTATATATTAAAAATTAAGTGAATGTAATTGATTCGAATGGAATTCAAGAACTCAGCTCTCCGATTTCTTCAATCCGAGCCGCTATCCATTCAGTCACAGTATAATGCCATGCGTTGATGCAGCTTAGTTGCCATCAAGACTATAGAATCCGCCCGACGAATTTTTTTTGGGGCTTTTGATTCTTTTATTGGATCGTTTCTTGGCTCTTGAGAATCGATCAAGGCTTCAAAAATTGGTTATACTGGCTCCGGCCGGAAATTTTAGGACAAGTTAATGACCATATTGACTAGGCTCTGACCATATTCGTCCATGCTTTGAATAGTTTTGGACCAGTGGCCCTTTTTGTAAAATTATCGGGTCTCCCATTGTTAAACGACCTTGTGTCATATCTTGAGAATTGGGAAACTAAGTAAATACCATCCAAGACTATATAATCCGGTCTGTCCTGCTATTTACCCATAGCTGAAATCATCGATTTTGAACATTTGGATTTCCCAAATTTGTTAGCAATAAAAGTGAATGGCATTGGATTTGAAATTTTTAACTCGTTTTCTCCGATTTCCTCAATTTTGCCGCTATCCATTACTCCACCGTGCCTGATAAGCCTTAGTCGAAAAATCAAAAAACCAAATGTCCGGGTATGGTTGGATTGGAAGAATAATTCTTTGGAATAATGTTGCAGTTTTTTTGTGTATATATATGTAACTAGTGAGTTAGCCCAAATGACTTGACTCACTTTATAGTCCACCAATAGAAGGTTAACCAATCAGAAGACGTAAAATATTCAATCCGTCGTGTATAAAGGCGGCCATTTTGTTTACTCTATCCGAATGTCCAGTGCCAGCTTGTCAGGCGAAGAGGAACAGAAGGAATAACTACGCTCTGCTACTTTTACCGGGATATCCACTGCTAACCTGAACAACGCTTTCCTACTGTCTTCGAAATATTCACTGCTAACCTCTGGATTCTATACTCAAAGACGACCATCATCATGAACAACAATGTAACAAGTTTTTTAATTCAAATTCTCGTTTTTAACATCACCGGTCAGAACTGACTTCTCTATCGGATTTTAAGCGTAGTTTCAATAAAGTCCATATAACGTTTCTTCGGTCTCAAATTCAAATCAAGATCTCAACTAGAACTCACACATACACTCCATTACTAAATATTCTGGAAAATTGTTTTGGAAAGTACCTGACATAAATCTCTGTCATGGTTTATCTTTAAAGTTATATTAATCGAAAATATGATCTAACTCTCTACCTTGAGTGGCTCTTTGGGCCTTAACCGTCATATTCTCCCATTTTATTTGTCTTTGCAAGATTCCGATTCGACCAAAAATGAAGTATTTCTAACATAATCATTTTTTTATCTGACCGACAGAATTATTGGACACCTGTGGGCCTATGTTGAACGATGAATCTTAGTGGGCTCCATGCCTTGAACATCTCAACATTTCACTCCAGATCTGAGGTTATGACTCAGGTATACAATCCGGTTTAAAGATCGTACGAAAATGGTTGGAACATTATTCTATCGCTCCAGGAATTACCTATACACTATATATATTTATCTTTACAAGATTCAGTTTAAAAACAAAAATGGTGTATTGAGTGCCGTGTCTGGGCTTTGGACCTGTATGCAATCCTTATTTCTCAGACTTGAAAGAGCTCAGAATTTTTTGCTGTCTTGTGGGGGAAATATTATTCTATCATTAGCAAAACCATGGCAAATGTTTGACGTTATGGCCTTGTTAGAGTCAAAACAAACACACAAACACACACAATTGACACAAATATATTAACAGAAACATATATATATAAATATATATATATACGATATATATTATATTAAGAATTTCAGCCTTTTGTTTTTAGCTGATTGTTCTAAACTTCCCTTCCAAAAATGGCAGTACCTGCTCCTATTTATAGCTGGAAGTCCATTGCGTGGGCAAATTCCATAACATTTTCAAATGCTCAATTTGGAGTTCTACTACTTCAGACATTTACAGACAAACAAAATGCATGTTCCAAGAACAGATAAATCCTCATTTTTTTTTTTTAAGAATTATTAAACAGATTTATCATTACAATCTTGACCACTTCAAGGTCAATCGTTATCTATCCTACTTATCCTCATTATCATTAAATCCTGTTTTGTCCAATTTATATCAAACACGTCTTTCATCATTATCATTTGACAGTTACTCTTCTTTCTTTGAATGGCTCTTGGGCCTTGTATAATTCTTCTGCTATATCTATCTTTAAAAAAATCAGATTAGCCCCAAAATGAAGTATTACTTGCTATAATTTGAACTGGAATCCCCAATCACCACAGACTAGTCTTGATTTTTTATCACTTGTTTCTTGTGTGGGAAAACGTTTCTTTAACTAGACAGTCTCTTTTGACAAACGTAACTTTTATTAAGACCATTGATATTTCCATGACAGATGTTCAGATGAGCCTCACACATGTGTAATATAGAACCTGCCAAATTTTCTTGAGAGGTTTCACTCTCATTCCTCCGCATTCCAATTGGTAAGGAACAATTTCACCCCAAAAATTATTCCCAGAAACTACAGCGTTGTAGAACATGCTTTCCGTGGGCGGTTTTTTGAAAGCTTGTATCTTCTTAGACCTATTCCATTTCAGTCTTTATCTATCATTAACTATTTTCTTAATCTTCACTTCTTTCTTCCCCTCTTATATTGATATCACCATTAAGTTCGTTTAGCAAGTCCCTATCTTGATTTGCTCTCGAGCCTATACAGCCTAAAAAAAATCTAACCGACAAAATAAAGTATGTCGATTAAATTCTCACTTCAACCATCGGTGTTCTCTTTTATTATTTGAGCCCTCCCTCCCTAGAGAAGGTAAAGTAACTATTCTCCATCAGATATGATCTGTCAAAGGCCATTTTATTCATTTCCTTTCAAATTCAAGCCGAGACTAAGCCTACTCACTACTAGAATTTTCCCTTTTAAATTCAATTGAAATGTTAAAAACAATTGTGTATGCAACATAGAAGAATGTGTTTAATTACCCAGAGACTCTTTGAATGAAAATAATTTCTGATTTCCATATTATAAAAGGAACAAAAGCTGAAAGTCTTTCGTGGCTTGGAATAAAATTGATATCAATATGTTTTAATGATGGAGGACTGGCAAAAATAACAAAATTTCCAAAAAATCATGTTAAAAACAGGAGATAATTTAACATGTTTTGGTAAAAAGATAAAGGAAAACTTTAATTGCTGAAGAAATTTACATTTATTCTTTTTTCAAAACGATTTAATCGAAAATTTTACGCTTTAAATAAAAATTATAAAGTCACTATTTATCGGAAAGGACCCGAACTTTTGTGGACAAGGAGATGGCTTTATTTATTAAAATATTACTCTCCATTTTACTATTTAAGTATTCATCGGGTCGTATAAATGCTTCGTAACGTATAATTTTCTTAAAGAGGCTGTTTACAGTTTTCTTCTTTAATGCAAACTGATATCTTTATATCTATCATCACTGATCGGAATATAGATTTATTCCATCATCATGAATGTCTATATCTCAATATTTCTATATTGAACTTTTGTTTGAATCTCAGGTTCACTCCAGATAATCAAAATTGAACTCATTGAATCTGATGTTAAAAGATGGATCGGGAAAATCCATGATTAATTTTTCTATAATTTATTTTTCACAAGAGACAGAATAAGTGTCAAAAAAAAAAATATTTATTTATTGATGTCATATCTGGGCTAGATAGATGATAGTCTGTCCGATTTCTTAGCATTGTGGAGAAATAACAATATAACAAAGTATATTCTGTTACTAACATGTTACTAATAACTTTGATTTCATTAAGATTGATCATTTTTAATCAACTGTATAGTTAATTTTTGCTAATCTTTGGGGAATATATATATATATATATATATATATATATATTTATTATAATAAATTACAATAAAAACATTTGACATCGCTATTATAAAACTTTCGTGTTTTTTAATACTAAAATATTACCTCTTCAGGCGATGGTAGATAACTTTATGATGAAAATGATTTATTATTCTCTTGTTTAAACAAAAAAAAAAAAAACATATTTTCAGGATAAAAATATACTTATTTTGTCTAGATTAGCCAATGAACGTCACGTCTAAGCTATCATATAAAAATTTTCAGAGGGTAGAGGTAAATTTTTATTACATGTCAAGAAGACTGATATATATATATGTCATTCAATATATATATAAATAATTACCGTGACAATGTATTAATGGTGTTTCAAATAAGATATATATATTTGTTGAAGTAGACATAAATTTATCATGAAACAGATTTTATTTTTCGAAAATTATATACTCAACCAGCTTATAAAGGGATACATTCTATTTGAATAAAAATGTGCAAATTTTACATAAGTAACACTGAATAGATGGTAAAAAACATGGCAATACTATAGCTGAATAAATCAAATAAAAAGTTGGGTCGACCATTATACTATACTAATCTAGCAGCATTTGTCCGCGTTTTGCCTGTTTTCTTGATTCAAATATCGTACTACTTTATACAGCAATCGTTCTCCGTGGCCGACTTAAAAATATTTTTAATCTTCCTTGCCTTTAAAGGAATGCCATTGTTTCTGATGTTGCCAGATGCCTTACTTCTTGCCTATCTCACACTGCGAATTTTTTCGAAGACATACTAAACATTAAATCTGTTAATAAAAAAGAACTAAACAAAATGAACACAAAACGATCAGCTTTAAAAAAGGACTCGTAACTGGAAAACCGAATGAAAAAAGAATGTTAACAACAAATACTTTTTCACACCCAACCCAGTTCTGCGGAATCAGAATCAACGTTGAGTTTAAGCAAGCGAATGAGCCAATTGGAGTAAAGTGCCATTTAATTTAAATTTTTTTCCAGTATATGACGTTCCTAACAGCTATCGATTTTTTTGCATGCTAGCATGCTGATGTTAACATTCGTGTCAGTCAGCTGTTGGCTCTCACGCTGGCCAATAGAATCTTCCTGCCTATTCGTGGCAGCCCAGCTATAGGTCTCCTCACTCTGGCCAGTCCAAACTGGTCCGCAAACTACATATGAAGACTGCTGTTAGCATGAACAATCGATTATTTCCACTATCGATGGGAGTTGGGAAATACAACGTCTGTCTTGGCCTTTCTACTAACTTGGACATGTTATGTAAATTTTGGTTCAAATCCGTCGAAAATTGCGGCCGTGCATTCGTGGTACATACACACACACATCCTGCCTTTTATAGATAAAGATCCAAATAATGGCTATACAATTATACTATATAATTTTAATGAACAATTTTTTTTTAACTATATTTTTTAAGGTAAAAAAGGCAGACAAAGGCATAGTACTGTTAATTCATTTCTTTGGTTCAACAGGTTTTTATTTTAAAAGCAAATTCATAGTGGAAAATGAATCATGTAATGATTTTTACAGGTTCTAGTTATTTTAATATTTTCCTTTTTACTGTAGGAATTTTGTTAACTTCTTTTTAAGTGCTAAAAATATTTAAAAGGAACGTTCTTTTACGATACGATATACATTGTTGTTCAAGATTGAACTACGTGTGGATTCACCACCGAGTTTTAAAGAATATTTAGTACTACTTATATAAAAATTTTTATCTGTTTGATTTTCTCTAGATGAAATAGTACTCAACGTACGTCTGAACTTTAATCAGACATTTATTTTGTAGTCGACAGCCGTTAAATTTTTTATATTACAGAGTTTGGTATAATTATTGTTTGTTGATTTGGGATGACTATTGTTTATTAAGTTTAAAAAATGTGTTGACCATGTTTTCCGCAGTCTCTGAATATGGAATCCAATGAAGTCCGTAATCTGTTCAATATCAGAGGTCGGCAGTGAAGATTCAGAGAAAGTAGCGGTTGTTAAGTAATTCTTTAAGTCTTCGATATCAGGTTGGCAGTGCAGATAATTTGGGAGAAAAAAAAAATGGCTGCCTTTATACACGTCGCATTGAATATTTTGAGCTTTCTGATTGGTTAACCCTTCTATTGGTGAACTATATAATGAGTCAGCTCATTTTGACTGGCTCACTAGTAAATATATCCAAAGAAACTGTAACAAAAAATACTAAGTTGACGACATAGCCGTGAATATGGGTTACCCAGTAAATTTCTATGTTTAATCCCCATTAGCTTGTTAACCATTACCCTAAGGCGAGTCAGCCTTGAAAATTTCTGAGTTGAAGACATTGCCACGAATATGCGTTACCCAGTGAGGATCTAAGTAAAAACCTATGTTTAACCACACTAGCTCGTTAACCATTAACTTACGACTTGTCACCCTTAAAAATTCTAAGTTGAGGACATAGTTACGAATATGTATTACCCAGTGAGAATCTATGTAAATAACTATGTTTAACCACACTAGCTCGTTAACCATTACCGTACGACGAGTCACCCTTAAAAGTTCTAAGTTGGAGGACATTGCCACGAGTATGGGTAACCCAGTGAGAATCTAACTACCAATGTTTAAAGATACTTGCTCGTTAAGCATTACACTATGCTAGTCCCAAAGAGGAAGATGTTTTTTTTATCATAAATAAGCTTTGCAATTTCTTCCAGAATGGTACTTTGTCCCGAGAAATGTGGTGGCATGTTTTGATCTGCTACAAGAGGGGTGTTAGTAGAGAAGAATTGTAGAATTTTGACTTTTGCGTCTTTCCTGGGATTATTATTTTCCCAGAAAATTTTTACAGTCTGTTGTGTTTGTTTTTTTTTTTTTTGGCCATAGTGTTGTCGATCCTCCGTGTGGGCTTCACGGAGAACTACTTGGTGATTCACCTCATAAATCTGATACATGTGCGTGAAAGAAAGCCAGAAAGAAAGAAATCCAGGGTAGAAGGAAATAAAGAAGAAAGCTAAGAGAGAAAGAGACACTGAGTGAGAAGATAAAAAGAATTAAAAGGAGGAAAAGAAAAAATAAATAAAAATAAATTGAGAATAGCTTTCAAAGAAGAAAGAAAGCAATAAAGAAAAGAAAGACGAGAAGTAGAAAAAGAAAAGAAAGAAAGAAAGAAAGAAAGAAAGAAAGAGGGAAAAGGAAAAAAGAAAGAAAGAAATATTCGATAGAATAGACAAAGAGAAAAGGAAATTGAAAAATAAATTGAAAGTAGATGAAAGAAAAAGTAAAGGGAAATGAGGAAGGAAAACGAAAAACATTGTGGAAAGAAAGAAAAGAAATCTTTAAAGAAAGAAAGAAAGAAAGAAAGAAAAAGAAAGTGAGCATAGTTTTAAAAAAGAAGACAATAAAGAAAAGGGATAGATAGATAGATAGATAGATAGATAGATAGATAGATATGGACAGACTGAGATAGATAGATAGATAGATAGATAGATAGATAGATATTAATGCAATGACAAAGAGATAGATAGATAGATAGATAGATAGATATTAATGCAATGACAAAGAGATAGATAGATAGATAGATAGATAGATAGATAGATAGATAGATAGATAGATAGATAGGACAGAGAGATAGATAGATAGATATGACAGACTGAGATAGATAGATAGATATAGATAGATAGATAGATAGATAGATAGATAGATAGATAGATAGATAGATGAAATTTAGACTGAGATAGATAGATAGATAGATAGATAGATAGATAGATAGATAGATAGATAGATAGATAGATAGATAGATAGATAAAGATATGACCAGACTGGGAGATAGATAGATAGATAGATATTTAGATAGATGGATAGATAGATAGATAGATAGATAGATAGATAGATAGATAGATAGATAGATGGATGGATAGATAGATAGATAACAGATAGATAGATAGATAGATAGATAGATGGATAGATAGATAGATAGATAGATAGATAGATAGATAGATAATGAACAGACTGAGATAGATAGATAGATAGATAGATAGATAGATAGATAGATAGATAGATAATGAACAGACTGAGATAGATAGATAGATAGATATCAAAAGCAGATAAAAGAGAATGTAGAAAGATAAAAGGAAATATTGTCGAAAGAAAGAAACGAAACAATTTTTTAAG
The DNA here is from genome assembly GCA_903632075.3 of Acanthosepion pharaonis. Classification (NCBI taxonomy): domain Eukaryota; kingdom Metazoa; phylum Mollusca; class Cephalopoda; order Sepiida; family Sepiidae; genus Acanthosepion; species Acanthosepion pharaonis. The sequence continues at coordinate 268,906 of CAHIKZ030002237.1, read as the reverse complement.
GAAGAAAGTCAATCGAAAAGAAAAATGAAAAACTTTGACGAAAGGTAGAAGCGAAGCAATAGTTTTAAAAAGTCAGACGAGAAGAAAGGAAAGTGTTTAAAAAAGAAAAAAAGAAAAAAGAAAAGAAGAAACTAAACAGAAAAGAAAACGCCTAAAATGAAGGAAATAAAAAGCCTTTCTTTTTCGTTTCGGAGAATCTAGAAATTCCCTTGGGTCTCTTAAAATTCGGAATTGCGATAACGGAAACTGGTAAACGAGACTTTAACATTTGCAACGAATAAGGTAACTTGCAAATATGTTTATTTTCTCAAAGTTATCCTCCATGTACAACTTTACGTTTATTTATAGGTTATTTCGGCATGGACTTCACGTGAAAGGTTGATGCAAGAATCGTGAAACATTGACCGTATTTTAACAGAAATTACCAAATTACTGAAACGTAAAAAAAAATCGAAGAAAAATTTTAACAATAAGTTAGAAAAAGGCATAAACCGCAAATTCCCTATACGCACTCTCACTCTCTCTCTCTCTCTCTCATATACAGCTAGAAAAGAAATCATTATGTTTAATCAGTGCCATAGTATGCTTTGAATGGGAACAGTAATGAATACACTTAATTCCAGACAGGTAGCTTCGTCCTTATTTACAAGGACACAAGGATAAAAGCGTTGGTTGAAGCAATCCAATGACTTGACCCAAAGAGTTGTCAATATCTGACCATAGCAGAGGTGAACAAAAAACATTGGGAAGTTGAGTTACTGAAGGGACTTAACTCAAATTGAGATATCCAGAAAAGGTATGGCATTTGGAACTAGAACAATCTACCTCAGTTGACCAAATAAAAGTTTCGATTCGAAATTCCAATATTTATATGACAATAAATATAAGGAAAATAGTCCTAAAAATGTAAATAGTGTAAATCAGTTACAATACCTCATCTCAGAAATATAAACAGATTCTGAAGAATGCCGGGGGGTACAACGGTCGAAACGTCGTGAATATGATAATAAATATAAGGACACTAATCCTATCAATGTATACAGTTACAGTACCTCATCTCAGAAATATAAACAGATCCTGAAGAGGCCCGGAGAGTAGAATGGTCGAAACGTTGTGAATTTGTCAATAAATATAAGGACAATAGTCCTCACAATGTAAATAATGTAAATGGTTACTATACCTCATCTCAGAAATATAAACGGATCTTGAAGAAACCCGGAGATCAGAACGGTCGAAACGTCGTGAATTTGACAATGAATATAAGGACAATAGTCCTAACAATGTAAATAGTGTAAATAGTTACAATACCACATCTCAGAAATAAAAACAGATCCCGAAGAAGTACTACATACTTCATTCATCATTACCATTCTAATACTAAACGAATAGCTTGAGTTCCTCACGAGCCTTTGATTGGATGCATTTTAATATTAAAAAAAAAAACAGATAAATTATCAATCGTAATCTACAGTCTTCTTGATTACTCTTCCATTGTTCCTGCTACTTCATAATATTTGTTTTATTCTAATTCTTTCACATCCAGTAACCCCTTGTGTCTTAGTGGCTTTATTGCCTTGTTTGTGGAGAATCTGACTTAAAAAAATCTTTGTCTTATCCTGTATAAATGGGTGTGGTTTTAAAACAGATGGATTTGCAGGTGGTGTAATGGATAACTGCTCTAAATGAGACAGGGGAGAGCCGAGAGAGAATTCCAGTCGGGCTCGTTACATTCATTTATGTATAAATTGTCACGGAAAAGTTATTTGTCTTATTCGTCCCATGAGCTATAGGTTAAATAGTAGGGCTTGCATCTGGAAAATTAAGTTTTATTTTCTCTCAAAAAATTGGGTTTGAAGTTTTGAGATGAATACTTTTCATTATTCCACACATTTTATTAAGAACATGTTTATTCTTTTTCTTGTTTTTTTTTTGTCGTAACGCTTTAAATCGATTCTGAAGTTTTGAGACGAAACATTTTCATTATTCCACACATTTTATTAGAAATATTATTATTTTGTCTTGTTTTTTGTCCTAACACCTTAAATAGATTCTGAAGTTTTGAGACAAAACATTTTCATTATTCCACACATTTTATTAGAAATATTATTATTTTTTCTTGTTTTTTGTCCCAACGCCTTAAATAGATTCTGAAGTTTTGAGATAAACATTTTCATTATTCCACACATTTTATTAGAAATATTATTATTTTTTCTTGTTTTTTGTCCTAACGCCTTAAATAGATTCTGAAGTTTTGAGACGAAACATTTTCATTATTCCACACATTTTATTAGAAATATTATTATTTTTTCTTGTTTTTTGTCCTAACGCCTTAAATAGATTCTGAAGTTTTGAGACGAAACATTTTCATTATTCCACTCATTTTATTAGGAATATCTTTTTTTCCTTGCTTTCATTCTAACCGGCTTAAAATGTCTGAAATGAAATGTTGAAATGATTCCCAAATTTTATTACGTATATCTAAAAAAAAAAAATTCGCTTTGGGTTTAAATATTATCCGGTATTCAGATAAAATTTCATGAATTGCTAAGAAAGAAAATTCGTTGTGCATGAGGGCTGGTCGCACATCGATAATTCTTTCCTTGTTCTAAAACTCAGCAATTTAATTTGAAGAAAGATGAATATATCAACCGAATAATTTGTGTAAAATTAGTAAAAATGACTACAGTGGTGTCAAAAAATTTAAAATTTAATAAAACAAAAATGAGAAAATAAAAAAAAAAGATTACGCGAAGAACAATTATTCATTTCCTTCTTGTTACCGCAGTCACTATTTTTTTTTTTTTTGATGACGACGACCCTCCGGATGTACGAACGTGCGGAAATAGTCAAAAAAATATTAATGCATTTCTTTCTTTTAATTTCAGATAGTCTTTTGACTTCACACACTTCCCCCTCTCGTGAGTAAAATGAATTTCTACCATAAATAATAATGATGATCGATTCTCACTGAAAAAAAAAAAATCAACACTTTTGTACATCCGGAGATTGTCTGGTTTGTGAAAAAGGCAGAACATTTAACAATTTGCATTATATATATATATATGAATTCGTGGAAATTAATATATATATATCATATGCGTATGTGGATTTCTAATGAATATATATATATATATATAATATATATATATAAATATATATATAGATATATATCGAATATATATCATATATATATATATATATATCGTATATGTGAATTTTTCGAAAAATTTAAAATGACAATGGATATTATATATATATATATATATATATATATATATATATATATATATGGATTACTTAATTACAAAAATATCCATTATATATAATATATGAAAAATATACATTATATATATATATATATATATATATATATATATCAATATTTTAAGATTATTCCAAAATTAAAATATATATATATATATATATATATATATATATATATACGTGTATATGTATGCACCAAGGAATTCTTGGAAAATTTCCAGATATATCTCTATACGTGGATGCATTGAAATGTGTAATATATATATATATATATATATATATATATATATATATATATATATATATATACGTATATATTATGCAGAATATAATACTTGAAAATTGCCAGATATATTTTTCATTTGTATATATATATATACATATATATATATATATATATATATATATATATATATATATATATATATATATATATATATTATGTATATATACATATATATATATATATATATATATATATATTATATATTTCTATATATTTTTATTTAATTTTTTGATTTATTTTTTTGAAAATACAGAATATATCAATATATATATAAATGCGACATATACGAATATGTGGTCTTTTTTTTCTATATGTATGTATATACAATACATATATATATATATATATATATATATATATATATATATATATATATATATTCCTTTACATGTTATTTTAGTGGATACTCTTAGTTGAGTAGACGTTTCTCTTATTTATTAGCCAATATGTTTATTTATTTCTTGTCTATGTGCCTGAATGTTTATAAATCAAATCTCAATTATATATATATATATATGAAGAAATATAGTCTTAAGATGTGCTATATTTATGGGATAAAGTGCTCAATATCAGAGATAGAGCGTGTGTAAATATAAAAGTGAACATAGAAGTCAATATTTAGAAGCGACAGTGTTTCATGCTAGACGCAATCGTCAGGCCACCGATGCATATCAGGCCTGACGATTTCATGAAACAGACTGTCGCCTCTAAGTGTTGACTTCTATGTTCACTTTATATATATATATATATATATATATATATATATATATATATATATAAAATGAACATTGAATCCAACACCTAGATTCGACAGTCTGTTTCATGCTAAACGTCGTCCCTGATTGTTGATTTCAATATCAAATTTCATATTTATATTCACTGTTATAGTTATTTTTTATTGCTTATAGTTTCATATATATATATATATATATATATATATATATATATATATATATATATATTAAGACATTTTTATTTTCTACATTCTTTTTATAGATATAAATATTTAAGTAAAAAGAATGTATAAACATAAAATGTCTTAAATACTTGTCGGAATTTGTCCATATAATAATATATATATATATATATATATATATATATATATTTTTTATCCAAGACGACCGACAAGGTACTACGATTATGCTTTTTATTTATTTTATTTTGTTTTTGGACCCATGGTGTGTAGAAACTGTCCAAATGTTCTATAATTTCGAGCGCTTTCATCTATACTTTTAGGCATTATCAAGGATGATTATATTTTTGCTTTTTAATTGGATGTATGTGTTGTGCGTATGTTTCTCGAGTTATACGGATGTTTTGATTTTCTGAACACAGCACATTATGGCCGTGTTCGTAGTTAATATTATTAAGTGTTGCCTTTTTCATTTTTTTATTATTATTATTAAGGCTTCAATTATTTTAAATCTTTTTTTTTTACATGTGGATGAGGTTATTATGTTTGTATTTTCTACTTGTATGTTTCGGATGGAGTCTGGTAACTTTGTGTGTGTGTTTAAATGGATTCTAATAGAATTGTTGTCCAGAAAAGAAAAAACACTTGTAGGAACCCAAGAAAAATTAAATAAAAAGCTTAACTGTAATACTTTGTCCGCCGTCTTTAACGAAACATGTATAAATGAATGATAGCTGCCTAAGTACAATATATATATATATATATATATATATATATATATATATATATATATATATATATATATATATATATGCAGCAAAAATCCATTTAAACAGATTTTGTTTAAGTTTTATTACGTTTTTTGTATATGTTGTTTCTTATTTACATAAAATTTATGGATATTTAATCTTCCTACAAGTACCTTCGGACGTCTTTGTCACGATTAAAAAGGAAATGATGCAAACAAGATTTTCTTGGTTAGATCCTGCCATTTTTGCCACCACTTCTTCTATGTGCCTTGTACCTTCAGGACGTTGAAGATCATGGCTCTCCACAATTTCCTGTCCTTCGTAGCTCTTAATAAAGTGTATTTTTTTCTTGAGTAAATGTGTAGAACTGTGTTACGGATTATGGTCACACTGGAAAATTCATCTATCAAATATTTTATACCTTTGTTTTTGTTTTTAATAATTTCATCTCAAGCAAGGCTGTAAAGCCTCTAAGACACAAAGGGTTACTGAGTGTGAAAGAATAAGAACAAAATGGAAACATTATTAAAACCCAAGAATAATAGAAGGACAATCAGAAAGATAGAAGATGACGATTGATATTGCATTTAAATTTGTGAAGATCAAAATTGTTAGTATAGAACTTACAGTTACATCTGGCCCAGGGGTCACCAAACTGCGGCCCGCGGGCCGGATCAGGCCCTCGATGTCAGTTCACTCGGCCCACTGTTTCACTGTACCACAATTGAGCTAAAATATAATTATTTATATGGAATGATCAATAGATTGTAGTTAAACTTACATTTATTTTAATTTTTTCTACATAGTAAGTAAAATGCCAAATGTTGGACAATCTGATTTTTGCATCTGACAGTCAGAAAAGTTTTAAGAAAATCAGGAAAATAGAAAAATTTATCAACTTTTTGCAAATTTTGATATCGGAGCGTTTTTGTGTAAGTACCTGCAATGAAATTTTTAAGAAAAGCGATTACGAGCCTGCTGCAGGAATTAGGTTTTAACTTGCATTGTCGAGTTTAAACCGGTTTAAAGAGTGCCGTATACAAAAAGGACTGACGTCAGCGAATTATGTAATTTATTTTGCCTGAACTTAAGTATGTAAAGTTAGCACATGTAAAGAGGTTGACTGATGAACCTTTGAAAGCATTTCTCTTGGTTGGATGCAGCAATACCAAAACAAATATTAATTATATCTTAAAAGGTAAACACCAGTTTCACAAGTCTTACTAACCTTTTGTGTTGCTTAGTGTGTGAGATTCGGATATATGTGTACTATTTTATTGCTATTGTCGCCTTCTTGGATAGCTTTTTAGTAAATAAATATGTTTGTTGTCTTTATTGTTTTGTGCATTCAGTGTATTGTATTGAACAAAATGATTATCCGGCCCGGGCTCGTCATTTTCTCAGTGATCTGGTCCTCCGGGAAAAAAATTTGATTCATCTGTAAAGTTATGAGACATTACCGCCTTCTTTTATGTGCCGTGTCCCTTCAGGACGTTGACGATCATGGCTCTCCACTTCTCCCTATCCCTTGTAGCTCTCAATATGTTTTGTCCCTTTGCTACTTCTCCCAGACCCTGTTCTGTCATCCACTTGCTTAAGCCCGCTTGGTATGTTTCGCGTTGCTTTCAAGGAATTTCTCTCTCTCTCTCTCTCTCTCACACACACACACACACACACACACACACACACACACACACACACACACACACACACACACACACTCTCTCTTCCTTCCTTTTATTTAGTCTTTGTTTGGTTTTTTCTTTCTTTCTTCCTTTCTTTCTAAATTTTCCTTTCCCATTTTATCATCAATTTTTCTTCCTCTTCTTTAGATCGATTTCCTCTTCTTTCTTTCTTTCTTTCTTTCGCTCTTTTTGTTTGTTTTTCTTTCATTCATTATTTCCTTCTGTCTTTCTTTCTGTCTTTCTTTCTTTCTTTCTTTCTTGCTTTTTTTGTTTCTTTCTGTCACTTTCATTTTAATCTTTCTTTCTTTCTTTCACGCTTTTTCTTTCTTTCTATCACTCTCATTCTTACTCTTTCTTTCTCCTTTTTCTTTCTAACATTCATTTTACACTTCTTTCCTTCCTTTCTTCCTTTCTTTCTTCCTTTCTGTATGTTTGTTTGTTTCTTTCCATCCTTTCTTTCTTTCTTTCTCTTTTCTTATTTCTTTTTATCACTCTCATTCTTACTCCCCTTCTTTCTTTCTTTCTTTCTTTCATATTTCTTTTTATCACTCTCATTCTTACTCCCCTTTTTTATTTCTTTCGCTGTCTTTCTTTCTTTCTCCCGGTCTTTTTGTTTGTTTCTGTTTATTTCTTTCTTTTCGTTCATTTTGATCCCTTCCCTCTTCAGTTAACCATCACCATTCCCTATTCTTTTCCAGAATATTAACCTGTATAAAGACACCCAACCCAAACATTTAGAAACGCTAAACAAACCATCCCAATCCCTTGAAATCCTATCCCTCAAGATTTAGAAGAATAAAAAAAAACTTCTCCAATAATCCTTTAAGCTGTTTTTTCCTTGACTCAAAATTTTTCCTCATGCTTGTATTCGACAAAATGTTTCTGGGACAAACTTCAGACCCCTTTCACCTCCGACCTCTTTCTCGTATCCATTAAACTAAGCGGCCATTTTATTTTTTTCTGCCCTCCTTGTCTTGAATGAGAGATAAAATTTATCGCTACCACTACTTTCGCTATTAGAATTTGCTCCATTTTAAAAATGAAATATTTGTTTATGTTTCTTTTTCTAATGGGTATATTGATTGTTCTTTTGTTGGGGGTGATTGTGCATTTATGAAATTATTCATGACTTCATGCATTTTGGGGAATGTTAGGCTTCTACTCCTCTTGTCGTTTGGTTCTGTCATTTCTATAATTTCTTGTTTTTTTTTCTTCCTTTTTTTTCTACTCTTTTTTTTTTTTTAAATTGGTTCTTCTTTGAGATAGCCAAAACAAAACAGTTTTTTCTGGTCACATCTCTTCTTATTATGACTCTTTCTTTATCCTGTTTTTTCCTCATTTTCTCTTTCTTTTAATGTTCCTTTTCAATCTTCTGTTTAACGAGGCTTACGGCCATATCGCATTCAAACACCGGTTTTCGTATGATCACCTTAGTTAAGCAACGTCGAAACCTGTCAGTATTTAGATGGATGACAGCTTGGGAATACCAGGTACTGTAAACTTGGATGTACGGTTGGTGTAGTGGATAATTGGAGAGCTGAGTGCCAATTCCAGTCGAGTTCGTTATATTCTGTTATACGTAAATACCTTTGGGAAAGGTAGGAAATCCACCTCTTCTCCCTCAGATATGGGTTAATTAGTAGGGCTTGTATCAATCAATGATAGTTATCTCCAAAATATTTTCTGGCTTTAAATAACCTGCAAAGGGTTGATAAACCGTAAAAAACTAATGAATCAATAATGTTCTTGTTATTTTTCTTCTTTTTCTCCACAAATTTTTCAAATACTTTTTCGTCATCAGATATTTAAAATTTAAATCAGCTATTTAAAATTTAAATATTAGAAATTTAAATTGTCTCTTTTTTTATGTTAATTATAATTGCATTTTGATTCCATTTTTCTTCGTCTTAACAAATTTCTTCTTTTCGTTCCTTTCTTTTTCTTACTGGCTTTATTTCTAACTAGCAGTAGAACCCGGCGTTGCCCGGGGATGTAACAGTAAGAGGTAG